>OX336423.1:2683292-3250792 GCA_946903255.1 Schistosoma spindalis | reverse complement strand
CTATCTATCTATCTATCTATCTATCTATCTATCTATCTATCTATCTATCTATCTATCTATCTATCTATCTATCTATCTATCTATCTATCTATCTATCTATCTATCTATCTATCTATCTATCTATCTATCTATCTATCTATCTATCTATCTATCTATCTATCTATCTATCTATCTATCTATCTATCTATCTATCTATCTATCTATCTATCTATCTATCTATCTATCTATCTATCTATCTATCTATCTATCTATCTATCTATCTATCTATCTATCTATCTATCTATCTATCTATCTATCTATCTATCTATCTATCTATCTATCTATCTATCTATCTATCTATCTATCTATCTATCTATCTATCTATCTATCTATCTATCTATCTATCTATCTATCTATCTATCTATCTATCTATCTATCTATCTATCTATCTATCTATCTATCTATCTATCTATCTATCTATCTATCTATCTATCTATCTATCTATCTATCTATCTATCTATCTATCTATCTATCTATCTATCTATCTATCTATCTATCTATCTATCTATCTATCTATCTATCTATCTATCTATCTATCTATCTATCTATCTATCTATCTATCTATCTATCTATCTATCTATCTATCTATCTATCTATCTATCTATCTATCTATCTATCTATCTATCTATCTATCTATCTATCTATCTATCTTCTATCTATCTATCTATCTATCTATATGCGGGATCGTATGTAAATCTTTCAATGTGTATATTATTGACTGATACCCACTACTAACTAATATCACTACTGATTATTTACATTATTTACAAAATTGTAAACACATAAATAAAAGTTTGTTTACTTTCGTTCTTTCTTTAGAAATCTTTGTACTATTTATTATTTAGTATATGGGTAATATACAAGCATGTATATATTTATATACTACTATGAACATTAAAATCGATATTTCACATGAATGTACCCATAAACATGAATGAATAGACTGTGAATTTTGTACTACTGGTCAGTGGATACGGAATTCGTTTTGCAGTTAAACAACTATTAAAAATCAAAGAAGATAATTGAACTGGTAATATGGGGTCTTTTGGAAATGTAATATGCATTCACAAGTCATCAGGAGATTGAACTTATTTCTAGACGATCATGATGTTAACCATTGAAATTACTACAATCTCTACAAAACCCCTTTTGATACGAATCAACATATACTCACTAGTGACTGGCTTCAAGAGATATATTTTGGAGTTCTAGTGAGAAACAGTGATCAATGGAGTTCAACCAGGTCTGTTGTGAGATAGTGACTCGCGAAAGACAATGGTGAATGTGTCGCTCCATTTCGTGAATTAGTTGAAGTTAGACATTAACACCATTGGATGCAGGCCAGCACAGTGGTCTAATGGTTAAGTGCTCGCGCGCGAGGCCAGTAGGTCCTGGGTTTGAATCCCGCGTGGAGAGGGATCGTTGGTGCGCACTGCTGAGGAGTCCCACGACAGGACGAAATGGCCGTCCAGTGCCTCCAGGTTTTTCATGGTGGTCTAGCTTCAACTGACCCATGATCTTAACCATTGAAATTATTTCTAGAATGAAACGGTTAATGATCCCCAATTTCCAATGGTGTCATAACTAAGGTCAGTTCCAAATGTAATACTGGAAGTATCCATAACTAATTATACCAATGATAGCCATGTGCTCATTGGTGAATTGTTTTGAGGGGTAATTTCTAACGTTCTGCGGACAAACCATAATCAGTAGAGTTCAACCATGTCAAATGTGAACCAGTTACCTAAAATGGGCAATGTAAGATGGTTGAAGTGACTGGAATTGTTGTATTTGAAGGAATATACATTTTCAGTAGTAGTCTATAGGAATCTCTGTATCTAGTTTTCATAATAGTTGGCATTCGTCAGTAAGAAATACCTTTGATCTTGAACGAACTGATTCTACCTGTGGGCATTGAATCCGCGTCACCCAGCTTCAAAGTTTGAGACATTATTAATGAGCCATTCGAATGACGATTAATATGTAGGACTATCTTCAAACAAAATCTTACATATCAACAAGGTGTACGTGATGTTGACTCACTTAGACTTATGATCGAATTCTAAATTGATCGATAAAATTTGATCAGGACTTGAAGGAATAGATAAAGATAATATTGATTACTATTCAGCGATCGATCAATTGAGTATGTGTATTGCCTAATTTTTACGAAAAAAAACTTCAATTTTTCAAAGTAATATGAACAAAATATAGAATTCCCTGATTGATTCTATTCAATAATATTGTGAAGATGATACAATTCCTATGATATGAAAAACAATAAAAATTGTCTTTAAAATACGTGCTCAACTGGGTTTATTTATTTATTTAAACACATGAACATTGGTACAAGGAGACACCAAATACATTATGTGCCATATATATCATTCAATTTATGTGAGGGCTGGGATACTACTCTGGTGCCCAAACTGAAACAGGTGATTTTATTAGGGGGCCACACCCAGAGCCTTCGACCTAAAGGTCTGATCCATATCGCAGTGGACCAACTTATGGAGATGCAGTCACATGATAGCTGGTGACCAGCGACTGGTTTATACTCCATTTGTTCCTTCAGGATCATGGAGAACAAGTGCACCATTGGTTTGCAATGAGGGTTTTCTAACTCCCGTAGGTGGATCATCCGTGTTCACCAACCCGGTTAAAGTCAGTACCGGATATTCACTTTTCGTCATCTAAATTTCGTAAACAACACCAGTGGTGCGAGAAGGCAGTGAGTAGGACTTCCCTGTCAGTGATTGTATGCACGTTGCCATGTGAGAGCATTTCGAAACAGAGAGAGAGAGAGAGCTGACTCTCCCCACTCTTAACCGTACCAGGGCATTTGGGGGCTCGACTGGCTACCGAATACTTGATTTCTATGTGGAAAATAATTTAAAAAATAGCACAGCTATTAAATTCTAACTCATTGATTTGAAGAAACTGTGTTTACTTACCGATTGATCGATCGATCGATCGATCAATCAATCGATTTACTTCTGTCAATAATTTGATGTAAACAAGTGCACATCAATCAATTAAGCGAATTGTCAGTTTGTTTTTAAATCAATAACAATAAAACTCAATATTGTTAATAATCAGATTCCATTGTAACTTTATTGATCAAATACAATTATAGGAGTATTCAGGGCTTTGGATGGAATACGTTCTATATGTATGTATGTATGTATGCATGTATGTATGTGTGTGTGTGTAGGAAAGAGAGATAAAGAGAAATAGAAAGCTACGTAACTGTTCAAATCAAAACAGGTTGTAAGTGGTTCAAATCATGAATGGTTTAACCATTTGAATTTCAACGCTATATACTCAATAAGATGTTAATCTCCTTTACAAGTTATTGTATTTGATTTTCATTCAGTAAAACATGATCATTTCTACTATGAATGAGTTTTTAGGTATCATTATTAAGGTTTGATATGATTATCTCTAATGAACTGAGTATTGCATAGACTGTTAATAGTAAAATTACTCATAGATTTGCATAACCTTAAACAGTAGACAATTAAAATTTGTGACATTTTACAAATTTAGTCTAATAGTTGAATTCATGAATCGATTAAAGCTAGATCACCATGAAAAACCTGAAAACACTGAACGACCGTTTCGTCTTAGTATGGGATTCTAGTGGTCTAGGGGTATGGTACTCGCTTTGGGTGCGAGTGGTCCCAAGTTCGAATCCCAGCTGAGCCTATACTTTTAACTCCGCCTGGAGTGCCTTTCGGGGGGCTACTGCCGTTCCCAAGCCCGGATAAAGGAGGAGGGTTGGGCATGGGGTTAGCGACCCCATCCCGTAGAAAACTAACTCGCTAAAAAAACGCTAACCAGAAAAAATTGTTCAAAATTATTATGGGATTCTTCAGCAGTGAGCACCAACGTGGGACTCCAAATCAGGATCTTCAGTCTCGTGAACGAACACTTAAACTCTATCAGTCTCTAGAGAGCGATTAATGTCTAAATTCAACTAATTCAAGAAATCGCGCCACCGTCCACCATTGTCTTCAGTAAGTTAGTATCTCGCAACAGACATGGTTGAACTCCACTGGCCATGATTTCTCACTAGAACTTCAGTCACTAGTGAGTACATGACGATTATTGTAAGAATGCTGTTTTGTGTATATTGTAGTAATTTTTAATAGTTGAATTCATAAGTCAATCAAAGCTATAAGTTAAACATTAACACTGGCTCAGTGGTCTAGAATTTAAGTATTCACGCGCAAGACCGAAGGTCATGAGTTTGAGTCCTACATGTGAGATCGTAGATATACACTGCTGAAGACTCCCATACTAGGACAAAATGGTTATCCAGTGCTTCGAGGTTTTACATGATGATCTAGCTTCAATTTACTCATGAATTCAACTAATAAAATTAAAATAAGATATGAAAATCGAAGGTATGAGATCAAATGCAACAACGCAATAAAACAATAAAACAAACCAATAATGTAAACAATGAATCGAATCACAAATTTCAATTATTGAAATTTCTAAAATCTCCACAAAACCCCTTCTGATAATAATCATCTGCTCACTAGTGACTAACTTCAATAGGTATTTCCTGGAGTTCTAGTGAGAAACCATTATCAGTGGAGTTCAACCAGGTCTGTTATGAGACAATGGTGTACGGTGGTGCAATTTCGTGGATTGGTTGAAGTTAAACATTAACACCGCTGGATGCCGACCAGCTCAGTGGTCTAGAGCTTAAGCATTTCGCGCGCGAGACTGATAGATTCTGGGTTCAAATCCCACGCGGGGGGGGTAGGATCATGGATGCGCACTGCCACTGAGGAGTCCCACATTAAGATGAAACAGCCGTCCAGTACTTCCAGGTTTCCCATGATAAACTAGCTCCAATTGACTTATGATTTCAACTATACAAATCACAGATTTATTGATCAATCGAATATGAAAGTATAAAATAAAAAAAGATAGAAAAACAATGTTTTGTTGTTATTGTTATGATTGCTTTTAAAGGGTAGAAGATATATACCTATCAAATGATTTCATTAGCTTAAACGAGTAAACTATTCTATCTAGTGGTAGTAGTACTAGTAGTAGTAGTATTAGTAGTAGTAGTAGGTTCATTTCTACCACCATTTGTTTTTCTAACATATATCTATGTAAATAGATGAAATCATAGAAAAAATTTATTTGGTGAACAAATCCATTTTTTCCAACAAATTCAACATTGTCATCGGTGATTGGTTGTAGACACACACGCACACACACACACACATAGAACGAGCGAGCGAGCGAGAACGAGAGAGGGAACGAGAGAGAGAGAGAGAGAGAGACAGAACAATGTATTACATATATCCAATATAAAAACAACATATCAACATGAAACGAGAAATATTTCGGTATTACATAATCAAACTATCAAACAGAGAGAATGAATATAAATATGAATTAGGAAAGAGAATAATGATTCATATAAAATACGCCTAATTTAATAATTAAACCAATCAACTAAGAATAATTAGAAATTTGTGTTCTATATTGTTAAAAGAAAAGATCACATGAATCAAATGATGTTAGACTATTATTGAAAATTCACTGGTTGAAATCATGAATCCATTGAAGCTAGACCATCATGGAAAACCTGGAAGCACTGGACGGCCGTTTCGTCCTAGTATGGGACTCCTCAGCAGTGCGCATCCACGATCCCGCTCCTCGCGAGATTCGAACCCAGGACCTATCAGTCTCGCGCCAGGCGCCTAACCAACTAGACCACTGAGCCGGCATCCAACGGTGTTAATGTCTAACTTCAACCAATCCACGAAGTTGCGCCAGTGAAATTTCTAAAATCTCCACACAATCCCTTCTGATATTATTGAAAATTTGAAAAGACTGGATGGTTGTTTTATCCTATGTGGGATACTTCAGAAGTGCATATACACAATCTCACGAATGGGATTCAATGGTGATCTAACAACAATTGGTTGAAGATCTCAATCAATCAATTAATAATCTTTACAACCCCATACTGATATTTAAAAAAAAAAGGATTAAAGTATTCATTACAGTTTGATAATAGTTAGTAGTGAAGATGAGGACGTGTATGTATTGTCCTATATGAGACTTGACAAGTGATATATACCTGTATTCAAGTGATGTTCACAGGGAAACTCAAACTCAGAACTGTTTGGTTTAAGCACCAAACCTAATCTGAAGAAGTAGATTAGATTAAGTTACAAAACGTCAGAAATAAATTTTTCTTACTTATTGGGATACAACATAACAATATAATTGTGTTTACTTGGTGTTGTTTTATGAATTTAAACTTCACCTCATTGCAAAAGCAGGTGGTTATCAGGACTCAGTAGCTAAATGGATAATGCGATGGCGTTTGGGGCCAACAGTACTGGGTTCGAGTCCCGGAGTGAACATCAACTCTGAGATACAGAGACATCCAGCTGACGAGTCTCAAATTAGATGAAACACGCGTCTTACTAGATTCTACTGCTAGCCACTATCCATCTTTGATTAAAATATGTTTATGATGCATAATTAACTAAGATGTAGTATGATCTAGACAGCAGAATAACTTTCATGGAAATAAATATGTCAGAAGGGGTTTATGTGAATACTATAGTAATTTAATAGTTGAATTCATGAATCAGTTCAAGCTAGATCACCATGGAAAGCCTGGAAGCATTGGATGGCTGTTTCGTCCTATTATGGGACTCCTCAATGGCAGTGTGCATTCACGACCCCGCGTTGCGAGATTCGAACCCAGAACACATAGGTCCCGCGCAAACGCTTAACATTTAGACCACTGAGCTGGCCGCCATCCAACGATGTTAATGTCTAACTTCAACTAATCCACAAAATCGAGTGACACATCCATCATCAATACAGCGAGAAAAAATATAAATCCCTGGATTCCAACTCAATAATCTAGACACAAAACACTTGCCTAAAGGCAAATGACCATCGTCTAATACATGTGTTCTAATGGATGTGAAACTATTTCAGTGTACAATAAGTTTGTCGTACCTAGCAATTGCAATGCGTTCTCCGTATATTTAATCGACGATTTATACTGATTAAAGTGTAATTTTCATTAAAGATTTGGTTTAAAGTCCCAATCTTTACTATATTTGTGTTTTTCCATACGGAATGTCATTTGTACCGAATTGAATATACTTATGACAGATAATTCTACACACTACTCTGACCGGTTGAAATGTAATCTTTTTGTTTTTTTGAGAATTACACTTGAATATGCAACATAAACACATCAAATGAGGGGAAAAAGGACCACAGGTGCTGAAAACTGTTATATCTAGAGCTTAGATTCTTAATATACCACGTATAATTTAAGCATTCGAATGCTAGAACCCTTTCAAGTTGCAAATGAGAAGACAGAAAACAAGTGAAAGGAATGTTATTGCAAACAGTGCCATTTATGGAACAAAACTTTCAGGTATTTATAGTTTTTTTAGTAAAAGCGAAATCATCATTATAGTTCTCCAATCCGCATACAGGAGGTTATTAGCATTTATCAAATAGGGAAGCTACACGTAAAGATTTTGGAATATTCTTCCAAAAGTTGATTGGATGGAATATCTTCGGCTCTTTATGAGCCTTTTAGAGCTTGCTTGACTTCACACGTGAGCCGTCCTCACAGTTCTACTTTTTAAAGTCTGTTGTGTAAGACTTTCCTCGGGTCCACCTGAAACTTGGTCACAGCATTCCTCTTTTGGTCCATCACTCTTGAAGGTTGTGCCGCTTAGATCTTTCATCTTTTATATCTTCTACATTCGTTTTCCTTAGGACCTTTTTAAGATGAATCCACGAGCACTTGAAATGGGAGTCGGCTTTGTGTGGTCAATGTTCTACCATCCCATTGAATTTGATTTATGTCCTGATTCACGTCCTGATATTTCTCCGGACTAGGTACAGCAAATTTCTAATCCAACGTTCTATAACACCTGGTTCCCACTTCCTATTACCTTAATACAACTTGACAAGTACTCTTTCGACCACCTGGAAGCTGCGAGTGACCGTAGGATATTCATTCGTAGGTTCATTTGTCTCGCTGGGCAGCAGCATACTGTGAAGGACTGTCTACACAGAACCGACATACGTTGAACAGTGAGAAGACATTTCAGATGACCTTGGTTGAGTATTTGAGTCAGATTGTTTGAAAGTTATAAAAATTGTATTAAGAACAGTATTTGATAAATAATATGCATGAACTAAGTACAACTCTATATTTTTTTGCATTAGTAAACACAAAACTCATGTGGTACAAATTGATTTTGAGGAAACTTAAAATAATAGAGACGGTCAGTCAAACCCAACATAAAATGTGGGTACTTGTGTACATCGATTCAAGTTGTCATACTTCATCAACAGAAAGAGAGAGAGAGAGGGAGACGGAATTGTTAGCACAAATCTCAGGGTAGTAGAAGTAGTAACAGTATTAGTGGTAATAGAAATGATTAGTCATAGAAGGTACTATTCGAGAGAGAGAGAGAGAATTGGATTAGTGAGATAGAAAAATTTATGATGAATTTCTAAGCGTATGATCCAAACGAAGACAAAGAATGAATGAACCTTAGTTATTATGAACTATTATGAGCCATGTGACTGGAAGTCACTAACCATTGATTATGTTAATCACGCTGACCCCGACCAAGTAGTTTGGACTTTTCTATATTGCCCAGTACAATGGTGAGTGTCTTTATAGACCAAATCTGTGTCTTGGTTTGGCGGCTCTTTTATACATATTCATTCATTTAAACACGCAAAAACCGGTACAAAGGGACACTGAAATATATAAGCACCACATAAATCATTCAGTTTGTCTGTGGGTAAAAAAACTGTTCGGGTGCACGTGTCGAAGCAGGAGGTTTTTTTAGAATACATCCCGAGCACTTGACCCTGAAGTATAATCGACAAGGCAGTGAAGTAACATTAGGACAGGCGGTCCCATGGTACTCAGTGACAAATAATATGTTCATACTCCATGTACTCTCTGAGGATCCTGCAACTCATATGCAGCATTGGTTTATAATCAAAATTTTTCAACTCCACTGGGTGGATGATTTTTACTCAGCAACCCGGTCCAAGCGCATTTCGCCTCCTCAATTTCGTAAACAACACCTCCACTACAAAAAGGTTCTGAGTAGCATTTACCTAGCAGTGGCTATATACGCGTAACCACATGAGGAGATTTCGAGAAGGAGAGCTTACCCTCATCACCTTAGGCCACACCAGGGTATTTAGCAGGCATCTTTAGCTAAAATCAAAACACAATGCATGCAATTTCAAGTCACATGGACTAGTGAATATAATGCAGCTTGATCGATAGAATTCAATCAGTATCAAGGAATAGGTAGGGATGATATTACTTACTTACTTACGCCTGTTACTCCTCGTGAAGGAGCATAGGCCGCTCACCAGCATTCTCCATCCAACCCTGTCCCAAGCAATCCTTTCAAGCTCTTTCCAGTTCTTATTCATCCCTTTCATATCTGCTTCTATTTCCCGACGTAATGTGTTCTTTGGCCTTCCTCTTTTCCGCTTCCCTTCAGGATTCCAAGTTAGCACTTGTCTCGTAATGCAGTTTGATGATTTCCTCAATGTATGTCCTATCCATTTCCATCGTCTTTTCCTAATTTCCTCTTCAGCTGGAAGCTGGTTGGTTCTCTCCCACAAAAGGCTGTTGCTGATGGTATCCGGCGAATGGATGTTGAGTATCATGCGTAGACAGCTATTAATAAATACCTGTACCTTCTTGATGGTGGTTGTAGTAGTTCTCCAAGTTTCAGCTCCGTACAGTAGAACTGCCTTGACGTTGGTATTGAAGATACTGACATTGATATTGGTTGAAAGTTGTTTTGAGTTTCATATGTTCTTCAGTTGAAGGAATGCCGCTCTAGCTTTGCCAATCCTCGCCTTGACGTCTGCATCTGAACCTCCTTGTTTATCGACGATGCTTCCCAGGTATGTGAAGGATTCCACATCTTCCAGAGTTTCGCCATCAAGAGTGATTGGATTGCTGTTCTCCGTGTTGTGTTTGAGGACCTTGGTTTTCCCTTTGTGTATGTTGAGGCCTACTGATGCAGAGACTGCTGCTATGCTGGCTGTCTTTATCTGCATTTGTTCGTGAGGGATGATATTGATTACAAATAAATAATCTGTCACATAAATGGTCAATTAAATCTTGAATAGCTAAAAGTCATAATGTCTCAGAATGTAAAGCTTAGTGATACAGGTTTGAACGCAACAGGTAAGATTAGTTCCCTGAAGATTCTAAGAGTACACATTACTGAGTAGTGTTAACTAACATAAAACTTGAAGATTTCCTTCTATTTATCTCCGGCCACAGAGAAAAAAAATACAAAAGCATGACAGAATAAACTTAGGAAACGTCAAATATATTGTAGATTGATGATGGTAATGATTAGTTGAGGATTTTTTTGGTGAGGGGGAGTTGATTTATTATACAACTGTTCATGCAACATGAATACATATGTATATATGATACTTCTTACAGAAGTTAAGAAAAATGGATAAACGTAGAATGGAATAACTGACTGAAATAACATGGAAATCTGTAGAGAGATGACTTAAGGGTTATCTTCACCAATCGACTGTCAACTAATAAGATTATAAGTTTAAGTTATGCTTTGCCTACATTAGATAGTTGGGACATGTGTTACGTATACCAAATCAATGCCTACTTTGACGGGAAATGTTTGCTGGTGTAAGAGTATATTGGAGGAAAGTTAGAAGTAGTCAGTTGAAGACGTGATATCATGTCATGAAATCATTAGCTGTTGAACTGACCCGGTGTTGGTAATCTCAGACTACCTAGTTTGGGCTCATGTTATAACCGTAAGCAGTGATTGAAGTGGTTCAGAATCAGTTACAATAATGCAGGTGCATTTACTCTTTGTCTTTCTTAGGTCTTGCGTTTTAAAATTATATTTTTGTACTTTTTAATACCCAGATTCATTCTTCTAGAATTATATTATCTGTGTCTAATATTTTGTACTACCATAGATATTACTACTTATACTACTACTTTGGCATTCGTCCCGATAATCCCCTCGTGATATGATGTGGAAGTTTGGATCAATACATATATTTTCCAGGTTCTTCGTTGCTTAAGATTAACTGAATTCGGTTTGATCAGTCGAGTGGCATCCCAAGTCCTCATCACATTTACATCTTGGATTAAAGTCAATTACAAAAATATGACTGAAATTATGAGCAGATCTAAGTCAGACAACCATTGAAAACCTGGAAATACTGACTGGTCGTTTCATCCTAGCATGGGATTCATCAACAATGCGCAACCACGACTAGTGAAGCTTAACCGTGTTGTATGTGAGGAAGTTAAACACCGGATACAATGGAAGATGGTCGAACAATATTGTGGGTTAGTTGAAGTTAGACTTACAAACTGTTGAATACCAACTCAATAGTCTAGAAGTTAAGCATTCGTGCGCGATACTAAAGGTTCTGATTCCGATTTTCGGTTGCGGGATCGTGGATGTGCACTGCCGCGGAGTCCCATAATAGGACAAAACAGCCATCCAGTGTTTTCAGGTTTTTAATGGTGGTCTAACATCAATCGACTCATGATCTCAATCAGATACCAATGTATTAGTGATAATATCAGAGATTGTGGTGAGACTATAATTTATAGACATCCTTTAAGCGACTCTAAAGTGGCCTTGAGAATATCTGCCTACTTACTAGGGCTGAATAAGAATTCTAAACCTGCGTGAAGAATAAGCATTATAATTTATAATTGATGGTTAGAGTTAACAATTAGATTTAAAGTTTTCATTATGAACTAACATTATCTGCAATGATAAAACGCTATTTAGCTAAATGGATGAATGGATTTCGCACCGAAATTCAAAACCTGTTATCCTAAATCCGATTGGTTCGTTCGTAAATTATAGTCTTGCTATTCATGTGTTTCATGTTCTTCTAGGTTATATTTATGTATTTTGTTGACCTGGCTTAATTCAATAACGTATAATATTAGCTAAATTCCTTTTTAATACTAACCAATTAGTATTCACTTGGTATTATTTATTTGAATCTTCCCATTGGTGTTTGGGGCTTTGATTGATCAGTCTCTTATTGGTATATGTGTATCCTGTGCGGATTGCTTTGATATCGCCTTAAGTCGTAAGCATTATAAGCAAAGATGGATAGTGGCTAGCAATGAAATCTAGTAAGACGCGCGTTCCGTCTAATTTGGGACTTGTCAGCTGGATGTATCTGTATCTCAGAGTTGATGTTCACTCTAAGACTAGAACCAATTATCGTTTGCCTTAAATGTCATCGAGTTATCCACTTGGCTACTGAGCGACCAAGAAAAAACAACTCTCATCATACCTCTCATAGCATTCAAAATCATCTTAAGTAGGGAGGATACTATCATTATTTAGCTAGATGTTGCTCCACAAATTTGCGACGGTCATGTGGCTGATATTCATATTCATGAAGAAAACTCAACTTCAAACTTTACAATTATTCATAAAAGGTATAATCAAAAGGGATATATATATTACAATACCTCTTATTTATTTATTTGCACACATAAACATTGGTACAAGGAGGCAACAAATACATATGTGCCACACAAATCAAATGCGATTTGTGTGAAGGCTGTGATACTGCCTGAGTGCCCAAACCGAAACAGGTGGTTTTCTTAGAGGGCCACTTCTCGTGTCTTCGACCTAAAGGTCTGATTCACAAGGTAGTGGAGCATCGTAAGGAGATGTAGTCACATGGTTAGCCGGTGACCAACGATTAGTTCATACGCCATTTATTCCCTCAGGATACTGGAGAACAAGTGCACCATTGGTTTGGAATGAGGGTTTTCCAACTCCCCTAGGTGGACTCTCTATGTCCACCAACCCGGTTAAAACCGGTGCCGGAAATTTGCTTTTCGTTCTCTCAATTTCGTAAATAACAATAATTTTGCGAGCAAACAGTGAGTATTACTCCCCTGGCAGAGGTTATATACACGTGGCCATGTAAGAGCATATCGAGAGGACTCTCCCCACTCTTAACCGTACCAGAGCATTTGAAGGCCACAGTACCTCAGAACAGGAATATCACTTTGAACACCAAGGAAGAGTGTAATTTATTTTGAGTGCTTACCACTAAGTGATAACAAGTAAAGAAGAATCACCAATCGTTCCAAGCTGAGTATTTCCAAAGATTTAACAATTCAACCTAGTAGTATCAAGTACTAGGACATGTCAACCAACACATAACCTTGATCTATAACTTCCACTTATGTAACACTAAGCATGTCCATCACGATTATACCAATAACTCGAACGGACATATATACCGAGACTTGGTCGATCAGTTAATTCAATAAACATTAATGAATAAACAGTAGTATGACATTGATTAGTATATTTGATATCCTTCTATTAGCCTAGCCTTTTGATTATTACTATTATATTCACTCTAAATAAGATACATATGCAATGTAGTAATATAACTAATACTGCATAAAATAAGCATTCCATATAATGGATAGCTGAGTCCCCTTCCTCCTTCTCCTCCTCCTCCTCCATCAAATATATGTACCAGATAGACATGTACTTGAATAGATTTCACAGTCTATCAAAAACACCAGACTACTTTAATAACTTCCGGTCTGATTTGTACGTTTACATATGTATGCAATGAATTCGATAAATGTACTTTGCATTTCTGAAAAAAAACACAACCTTAGTTAAACTAACTGAATGGTTGGTACTAATACTGTGACTACTACTACCATTACTACTACTACTACTACTACTACTACTAATAATAATAATAATAATAATAATAATAATAATAATAATAATAATAATAATAACAATAATAATAATAATAATAGATATAGTAAAACATAGTATATATAATTACGATAATTAGTAAGACAATCTTGCTAGACTAATGATGAGAGAAAGAAATGTGAAGGTTGACTGTGTATTTGTATATATGCAGAATGTGATGACAATGTCTAACTTGTATTAGAATTGTAAATCTGATGTTTATCAGTAATTGATGAAGTGGGAAATTTGTTCAGAACTCTTCAAAGGTATGGTACATTAAGAAAATAAACCTGATTCGGCTTAGGCATCCAGGTAACATCTCAGCCCTTACATAAATCAAATGATTTATGTGGTGCCACCTCCCTGTACCAATGTCCATGTGTTTAAATAAATAAATAAATAAGTAATTTGAATGGTTGAGATCATGAGTCAATGGAAGCTAGACAACCATGGAAAACATGGAAGCACTGAATGGCCGTTTCGTCCTATTGTGGGACTGCTCAGTGGCAGTGCTCATCCACGATGCCGTCTCATGAAATTCGAACCCTGGACATATCAGTTGAATGTACCTGAATCTCAGAGTTGATATTTACTCTGTGAATCGAACCCATTATCGTTCGCTTCAAACACCTACGGAGTCCTGATAGCCACCAACTGACGGGTCCTAAATAAGCGAAAACGCGCGTCTTACTGGATTCGATTGCTAGCCATTATCCATTTTTGCTTATAATGCTTGTGACTTAAGACTATATCGAGGCGATCCACACAGTATGTACATATGTCAATGAAGAGACTAATCAATTTCAATCCTAGGTAACAATGGGAAGTATTCAAGTAAAACAATGCCCGGTGAATTCATGATTAAATATTTGTCAAACTATAGATATGAATTCAAGATTAAGTTTATTCGAACAGTCATTAAATAAAAAAATACGAGGTACTAGATAATTGTTTCATCATAGTATGATACTCTTCAGCAGTGAACAATTATGATCTGATCAATGATTGAACTGAGGGGAAATTCAAAGGAACAATCAAGTCTGAGATGCTTGAGTGATATATTGCAAATAAAGTATTCACTGTATGATAACATTCTATAATCTTATTCTTATAGATCATGTCAGTCATAGAGGTAATCGTAGGATCTGATAATAAATGAATGTTTCAGTTCAAACTGTCACATTTTAAATTAGAACAGAGATAAACAGACGAAATGAACACGTGAAAGCTAAAGCAAATGAATGGAAATGAACATACTAATCTTTAATTGAAGACTATAGATCTATGAAATATAATTCAAGAAAGAATGAATAAAATGGTAATAATCAGTTTAGGGGTTGTGGAGATTGTTAAGTTTTTGATTGAGATCCTGAACCGATTGATGTTAGAACACTATTGAAAACCTGGAAGCACTGGACTTCGTGGAGTAGTTGAGGTTAGACATTAACACCATTGGATGCCGAAGTTCATGCGCGAGACTGAAGGCCCTGGGTTCAAATCCCGTGAGCGGGATCGTGGATGAGCATTGCTAAGGAGTCCCACAGTAGGACGAAACGGTCGTCCAGAGCTTCCGGGTTCTCAATGTTGGTCTAACATTAATCGGTTCATGATCTCAATCAAAATGGTAATATATAAAATTTCAACACATAAATTCTATTACATAATCACTTATATGATGATTGTTTCTAAACGAGTTCATAGGATGAGTACCAAAGTGGCTTGTTTGAATATCTGGGCTACCTGTTCCTACCATCTATATATTTCATCAAGTTATCTGTTTAATTGTTTGTTTTAATACATCATTATTGGCTATTAGTCGCATAACCTATTCATGTGCATCTGTCAAAAGTATACAACCCTTCGTTTTTATAAGTTACAAATAAGCTCAATCAAAGACATTGTGGTTTCTAGCAATATACATAGAAAAGAATCTACAATATTCAGATGACAATTCCTGAAATGCTAACATATAACTGCTAATCATTTAGTATTTATCGTCAATATCGATCAAGAAGTAAGAAACGAAAACTTGTTGAAATACATTATGCTGAGAATTCTATGTTGTACGAAAACTATGATGTTACCAAATGACATGGTACGGCTGAGAGTGAGGAGAGTCAGCTCTCTTTCTCTCTCTCTTTCGAAATACTCTCACATAGCCACGCGTATATAGGGAAGTCATACTCATTGTTTGCTGGAGACATTATTGTTGTTTACGAAATTGAGAGGATGAAAAACAAATGTACGACACTGGCTTTATCCGGGTTGGTGGACATAGAGAGTCCACCTAGGGGAGTTGGAAAACCTTCATTCCAAACCAATGGTGCACTTGTTCTCCAGTATCCTGAGGGAATAAATGGCGTATGAACTAATCATTGGTCACCGGCTAACCATGTGACTACATCTCCTTACGATGCTCCACTACCTTGTGAATCAGACCTTTAGGTCGAAGACACGAGAAGTGGCCCTCTAAGAAAACCACCTGTTTCGGTTTGGGCACTCAGGCAGTATCACAGCCTTCACACAAATCAAATGCGATTTGTGTGATGCATATGTATTTGTTGCATCCTTGTACCAATATACATATATGTTTAAATAAATAAATAAATACAATAAAAACTAATAATATTGAGTAAAGCCACTAATAATAATAATAATAATGTATGTATGAGAACTTTATTAACCCTCATTTATCAGGTACAGACTCATGTATTTGGCTTTAAGTCACAATTTAAGTGTGATGACTAGTATGAAACTATCCAATTACAAAAAAAGGAGACTGATATAGAGGTAAGGGAATTTTAAACCTTCAATTTGATTGTTAATAATTGAATATAATAATCACTAAGTCACTCCACCCTATACTCACATAATAATACGGTCATTAATATTTTTTTATTTGTATCTAGTATGAGATCATTGTAAATTAGTCATTACATATATTTAAGCGTTTGAGCGTGAAACCGATAGGTTCTGGTTTCGAATCTCACGAGATGGGGTAGAGGATGCGCACTGCCACTGAGGAGTCCTACAATATAACGAAAGGGCCATTCAGTGATTAAAGGTTTTCCATAGTTGTCTAACTTCAATTAACTCATGATCTCAACTATTAAAATGGAAATGTATCGTATTTCTTGTATTCTATTCTGTCTTTTTCAATTATATCAATGGTTATCATATTATTTTAATGTACTTTGCTATCCCATCTTGTCGTAGTATTATGGTATGATAACTTGATCATCAGATTAAATACATCACTGAAGTAGGTTCACACATATTCCTTTCTATCATTCAAACTTGTGTTAATTTACTTCGGTTATGTATTCATCCTGATGAAATAGCTTAAATTAAGTTACGAAACGTCAGAAATACAATTTTCCTTACTTATTGGAATATAACAAAACAATTTACTTCTTATTAGCACCCTATTCAATGTTCAATTTACTTGAAACTATCAAATCCAACCTTGATATTGATACCTATGAATAATTATTATTGAAAATGAATAAAAAGTCGATTGTAGAAACAAAAAAAAAAAACAAAAAAAAACTAACCACCAAATCGAAACTCAGTTGTAAGTCCAATAGTTTTGGTATATAACAGTTAATTTTACCGGTACCTTTATTTTTTATATAATTAAGTAGGTAGAGTATTATACAAACCTGTTTAAAAACTTAAGGGAGATGTTTTAATCATCAAATTGTCATTGTATAATTGATTGAAGTTAAATATTAATACCGTTGAATACCGGTTCAATGGTTTAAAGGCTAAGCGTTTACCCACGAGACCGGGAATCTTCAGTTCGAGTCTCACGAGGCGGGATCGTTAATGCACACTACCACTGAGGAGTCCCAAAATAGGACAAAACAATCGTACAATGCTTTCAGATTTTCTGCGGTGGTCTAGCTTTAATTGACTCATGTATTCAACTATTAACTTGTTGTAATACTGACAAAATCCCTATTTGAATATCTTATTATGTTTGTTATGTAATATAATCTGTATAAAACAAATAATGAATGATAATGTACTTTATTATTCTAATGATTATTCCATTGTTATTATTTTTGTCTGAATCTTGATCATTTTTGGCTCTTGTGAGAATTACTCCGATCTAGCTATTATGATACAAGTTTATATAGACTAAATAGAATATGACTAACATTTCAAATTAAATACCTTTGGTATAAATAATTAGTTACTCTCACCCTTTCTCTTTCTCCTGGTGATCGACTGGATCATGAAGACATCAACATCTGAAGGGAAGCACGAGATACAGTGCATAGCTAGGATGCAATTGGATGATCTAGACTTCGCAAATGATCTGCCTCTTCTATCGCATACGCAACAACAAATGCAGGAGAAGACAACCAATGTAGCTGCAGCCTCAGCAGCAATAGGTCTCAATATACACAAAGGGAAAAGCAAGATTCTTCGATACAACACAGCATGCACCAATCCAATCACAATTGACGGAGAAGCTTTGGAAGATGTAAAAACCTTTACATATCTGGGCAGTATCATCGATGAACACGGTGGATCTGATGCAGATGTGAAGGCACGGATTGGCAAAGCAAGAGCAGCATATTTACAACTGAAGAATATCTGGAACTCAAAACAATTAGCAACCAACACCAAAGTCAGAATTTTCAATACAAATGTGAAGACAGTTCTACTGTATGGGGCGGAAACCTGGAAAACTACGAAATCCATCGTCCAAAAGATACAGGTGTTTATTAACAGTTGTCTACGCAAAATACTTCAGATCCGCTGGCCGGACACTATTACCAACAACCTACTGTGGGAGAGAACAAATCAGATCCCAGTGGAGGAAGAAGCGTTGGAAGTGGATAGGACACACATTGAGGAAAGCACCGAACTGCGTCACAAGACAAGCCCTCACATGGAATCCTCAAGGTCGAAGGAGGAGAGGAAGACCAAAGAATACATTACGCCGGGAAATGGAGATAGATATGAGAAAAATGCACAAGAATTGAATGGAACTAGAAAAGAAGGCCCAGGACAGAGTGGGTCGGTTGGAGAATGCTGGTTGGCGACCTATGCTCCATTGGGAGTAACAGGCGTAAGTAAGTAAGTAAGTGAACTCAATTACTTCATCTATAGTTCTTCTAGACTTACTATCAGTCCCAAACTCAGGTAAAGGAGGTGGGTTATTCATGAAGTTGTCAAATTCATCCCATAGAAAAAAAATCTTAATAAAAGTAAAACGCCAACTAGATGAAATAAATCAAATCATTAAGTACATGAATTCAGTTGCTATGTAAATAAAATGATGAGATTCATATTAAACTGTACTGAATTCGAGAACAAGGTAATGTAAACACATTGAATGGATGAATTCTAAATAACACCAAACATATGTCCAAGATTTTAATGTTAGACATATTCTATCTAATATATATTTTCTATGATTATTTACAACAACACCACCACCAACAACAACAAAAATACCATAGTGATGTATGAACTGGTTTATCAAGTTTATTGACTATGTCAACTAGATACTTGATTACTTGCATTAATACTTTAAGAATTGACTTCAGTCTTTGTACGTACGTACGTACGTACGTACGAAGTTCCACGGTGTTATTGACTGATTGTTATTAGGAAGGTTAATAGGATTTGATTATCATTGTATTGATTATTTAAAACAAAATTTAACTGATAGATAATCAGTTATATTATTGACATTAATCATTAAATCAATCTGAAATTAAAAGATTTTGATCCTATACACGAATATAATCAATATGATAAAACTATAATCGATAAACGAAACCAATTAGATTTAAGAGAACAAATCTTGAATTTTGGAACGAGATTCATCCATCCATATGGTTAAAGAATGTTTTAGTATTAGAATTGATATCAGTATGTAATGAAAAACTTTAAATTGAATTTATAACCTTAATTATCAATTGTAAATTGTAATTTTTATTCTTCACCAAGATTTATAATCTTCATTTAGTTCTGGTTAGTTGTTCAAAGGTTGTCCATACATTATCGTTTCATCTCTTTCTTAAAGACTGATGGTAATAGTCTGATTATGTTAGTAAAGTAATTCATCAGTATGTTTACCATTTAGTTCTTGTTAAAGACTGGATGATACATTTCACTAGTCAGCATGGACAATAACTATAATAAGTTGATTTGACTTTTGTCAATTTAACATTACTCAAAGACTGTCTGATCATCAATGTTTTACAAATAAGATGATCTATCGAGATGTGATGATGATGATGATGATGATGATGATGATGATGATGATCCAATGTTATTCATTCAAAAGATCCAACCCAATTGACCAAACAGATCAATCATCTATTTATGAAGCCAAACAAACTATTGGCATATCACTTACAATTGGAAATAAGTTAATCATTAAAATAAATACAAAATCGATCTGGTTTCGATGAAACTATCAACATAAACAATAAATGATCACATTGAAGTTGATTCATAGAGTTGATGCTGATGGAAATGTATTATCTCTTCCAATTCTAAACACATGATTAGATAAGTAAAGATGGATAGTGACTAGTAGTAGAATCTATTAAGGCGAGTGATTTGTCCTATTTGAGACTAGTCAGCTAGATATATCCGCATCTCAGAGTTGAGTTCACTCTGAAACTTGAACCCAGTAGCGTTTTCTTCATACGCCATCGTGTTACTTACTTAGCTACTGAGTCCTGATAGCCACCTACTGACGAGTCTCAAATAGGACGAAACACGCTTTTGAATAATCTCGAATAAATCTATAATTCTACTAGGAGATTTAGCTTACAATAAATATTCATAAGCATTATAAGCAAAGATGGATAGTGACTAATAGTGGAATCTATTAGGGCCAGTGTTTCATCCTATTTAAGACGAGTCAGTTAATTGGATATACCTATATCTCAGAGTTGATGTTCACTCTGTGACTCAAACTCATTATTATTCATTAAATAAGTAGTAAAAATTGTTTTGTTCCTTATAACATTATCACATTTAACAAACACATCCTTTACATGAATCATTAGTTCATTTACTTTTGTTTAAAGGAATTAAGTAGTATCATTCACTTACATAAATATAGAAAAATCTGAATTATAGAATAAAATCATTCAATTGTTAATCAATCTTACTTAATTTGTTGAATCTGGTTGATGTTTTTCTCTTTTTTAACAAGATTTTTTTTTCTATGAAATTGGGGGTTGATGACCCTATGATCAACCCTCCTGTTTTATCTGAGCTCGGAACGGTGGTAACTCTAGAAGAGCTATAGGTGGAGTTTAATCAATCTAACTAGTTTATTTATTGTCCATTTGTGAAAATTTCAAGTTTTCACATTCTTCATAAGAAACAAGTTGAATGATATAAGATGGAATTGAAATGAATTTATTATTAAGAGTGTTACAACAGTGGGTATTTGAATTCTCTTGGTATTGTTTTATTTGAATATTTGTATTATTACTTAGAACTGGAATTGATTAGTCTTTTATTAGTATATGTACTAAAGATGCCACAGGTGTTCGGAGTTTGACAACGCTTTAATCAGTAATACCTTCTAATATGAAGCATACCGATCAAATGAAATCAAAAGACAGAAACGAGAAGGTTCGAAGATATATTTGATAGGCTATCAATATATCGAGGATCGTCTGATCTAATCTGATCAACGATTGCAGCAGATGTTGAGCACGGCGTTCCCACACGTGATCTATTGCGGATACATGAACGAGCGCCTTCAGATAGGTGAGTTCATTAAAACTAATACGGTCAGCATCCAATGTCGAAAACTTACAGAGCTATTTATTTTGGTGATTTATTTACCTCTACAGTACATAATGTGCGGATCGCTTCGATATAGCCTTAAGTTGCAAGCATTATAAGCAAAGATGGATAATGGCTAGCAGTAGAACCAACTAAGACACACGTTTCGTTCTATTTAGGACTTATCAGTTGGTGACTAGCAGGACTCAGTAGGTGAGTGGACAATGCGATGGCGTTTGAAGCAAACGATAATGGGTTTGATTCACAGAGTGAACATCAACTCTGAGATACGGATATATTTAGCTGACTCGTCTCAAATAGGACAAAACACTCACCTTAATAGATTCCACTACTAGCCATTATTCATCTTTACTTATCTAATCATGTGTTTAGAATTGGAAGAGATAATACATTTCCATCAGCATCAACTCTATGAATCAACTTCAATGTGATCATTTTTTGTTTATGTTGATAGTTTCATCGAAACCAGATTCATTTTGTATTTATTTTAATGATTAACTTATTTCCAGTTGTAAATGATGTGCCAATACTTTGTTTGGCTTCATAAATAGATGATTGATCTGTTTGGTCAATTGGGTTGGATCTTTCGAATGAATAACATTGGATCATTACTGATATATGTCCAGGGTTTTTTTTATAAAAAATATTTATTTATCATCATCTGAACGGATCCCATAAACTGTCACTGTTTATAAAGACTGATATGTCCAGGGTTCGAATCTCATGAGACGGCATCGTGGATGAGCACTGCCACTGATGAGTCCCACAATAGGACGAAACGGCCATTCAATGCTTCCATGTTTTCCATGGTTGTCTAGCTTCAATTGACTCATGATCTCAACCATTCAAATTATTATTTATTCATTTATTTAAACACATAGACATTTGTACAGGGAGGTGGCACCACATAAATCATTTGATTTATGTAAGGGCTGAGATGTTACCTGGATGCCTAAACCGAATCAGGTTTATTTTCTTAATGTGCCATACCCCTGAACTGTTTTGAACAAATTTCCCACTTCATCAATTACTGATAAACATCAGATTTACAATCGTAAATAGAATAAAACACTCACATCATAAACTGAATTCCACTACTAATCACTATGCATCTTTACTAATATACCATAAATAAACTATGTTATTCTATAAAATTAAATTTTAATTATGATAATTCAAACTAAATATTACGGTCAATTACTTACTTGGTCCTGCAAAGCGATAATTTCATTCCCATTTAGATCCTCAATCTTTCTATTCATATCCAATCATATTACAAGAAGTATGTTTTATGTCAAATAAACAATATGTCTAACGTAATCAAGTGAATATAAATAACATTCTTGTATAACTAAAACCATTTTTTTTAATTTTGCAATGTACTTGTATTAAAAATGAATAATACATTATTATTGGAATAGTACACATTTTTAAAGCATGCTAACCATATGTGACCTTGAATCCGATTATTCTGCACCAATTAGATTGCGTCAACATTACTCTTGATTCATTGACCTTGAAAGGATAATTTCACAAGTGTAATATGATTGGTTTATCCATTGATAATAACGAAAAGAACAATGAACAATACAAGGACTAGACTATAAGTCCTGTATCTAGGGCTAGTTAAATACTAGTAGTTATGGTAATTTTTATACGCATCTACAAATAAAATAAATGATTAGTTGATGTAGGAAATTTTACAATTGATGGGGTATTATTCTTTCTATCCTTAATGAATTTCTGATTGGTAGATAATCAAGTTTATAAAATAAATAAATTGGATTGTTAAAAAAAAACAAACTGATTTGAATGAATTGAGTGGAGGATAGAAAAATCATCATTATATATCAGTAGGGTTTTTATATAGATATTATAGTCATTTTAATAGTTGAGATTCTAGTCAATTGAAGTTTGAGCATCATGGAAAACCTGTAAGTATTGGACGGTTGTTTCGTCCAATTGTGGGATTGCTCAATGGCAGTGCACATCCACAATCGCGCACTCCGCGAGACTCGAACCCAGGACTTATCAGCCTTGCGAGCGAAAAAATTAACCTCTAGACCACTGAGCCGGCATCCAACGGTGTTTTTGTGGATATTATAGTTATTTCAACCTGGAAGCTCTGAAAGGTTATTTCATCCTATTGTGTGACATCTCAGCGGCAGTGTGTATCTACGATCCCACCTCGCAAGATTCGAACTCAAGATTTCTCAGTCATTATATATGTTTATGTATAAGTTATGTGATTTTAGATATTGTTCAATTAATAGACAATACCCATTTAAACATTAAAGCTGATCGAATTATTTGATGTAATCTGATGTAGTATCATTAGATGCCAGTTAAGTGGTCTAGAGGTTAAATGTTTGCACGCGAGACCGTTAGGTTCAAGGTTTAAATCTTGAAGAGTCCCACAATAAGATGAAACGGTCATTCAGTGCTTCTAGGTTTTCCATAGTGGTCTAGCTTCAATTGACTCCTGATCTTAACTATTGAAATTACTATAATCTCCACAAAACCCCTTCTGAAACTAAAATTTTACCAATATCCAGTTGATCTATCACTGGACTTTAAATTTCGCTCAGAATTCATGAGGTATTATCTAAATTTTGATTGTTTAACTTAAGGTCGTCAATGTTTTATACTTTTACCATTTTTGGGCCAAAATCCAAAATCTACTATCTTAAATCTGATTGGTTCATTCATGAAGTATAGTCTAGTATAGTATAATTGACAGTATTGAACATGTTCATTAGTTGTTATTGTTTAAGAATGGACTGAATTCAAGATAAAGAAATATTTTACACCGTTTAGAATCTTTAATGTCAAAGGAGAAGAGGAAGAACAAAGAACATATTACTCTGAGAAATGGAGACAGACATGAGAAAAATTAACAATAATTGGATAGAACTAGAAAGGAAGGCCAAGGACAGAGTAGGTTGGAGAATGCTAGTTGGCGGTTTATGCTTCATTAGGAGGTAACAGGCACAAGTAAGTAAGTAAGAAAGTACATAAGTATGTAATTAAGTGAGTGGATAAGTGAGTAACTTTAATTACAATTTATAGACAATAGATAAATATATAACCGCCTAGTATCTTGGAGAATGCTAGTCGGCGGCCTATACTCCATTGGGGGGGGGGGTAACAAACGTAAGTAAGTCAGGAAGGAAGTAAAAAGGTGAGTAAGTGAGTAAAGTAAGGTAAATTAATCAAGTCAGTAGACTAATTAATGCAACAATCTCTCTATATATTCACAGATTCACTATTCACGTATTTGTTTATGAAAACTTTTCATTAAAGAATGTTGTTGTTTATTTTGTTTTCTCTATGTTATTGTTTACTTAAGATGAATAAAAGTCTTAATTAGAATGATCTAAAGTTTCTAGTATAGTTATGTTTAGTCTCATTCTATATGATCGTATGATGACGATGATGATGATGATGATGATAATGATAATGATAATGATTAACTGTGATAGAGTAACTAGGCCACTCGTTACAAAAAATAAACATCATCTTGATATTAATGAAGTTAATTTAAAGCGGTTACATCTGTTTGGTTTAGTTTTTGTATTTCTTGTAATAAACAAAATAATTGTATTTCTCATTGATTAATTAACAAGTTACTAGACGGTTATATAATCATCTATTCTATATAATTAGAAGGGGTTTTGTGGAGATTTTTAGAAGTTTCACTAGTTGAAATTATGAGTCATTGGCAATGCGTATCCACGGTAACGCCACCCCCCCTCGAGAAATTTAAACCCAGAACCTTTCAGTCTTGCGCGCGAGCGCTTAACCATTAGACCACTGAGCCGGTATCTATTATTATCATTACTAATGGCTTTATTCAATATTAATGGTGTTTCATCAGATTAAAACAGATAATTCGATCAGCTTTAATGTTTAAATGGGAATTATCTATTAATTTCAATGGTTGAGATCATGAGTCGATTGAAGCTAGACCATCATGGAAAACCTGAAAGTGCTGAACGGTTGTTTCGTCTTATTTTGGGATTCCTCAGTGGCAGTGCGTATCCACGATCCCACCTCAAGAGATTCGAAGCCATGGGCTGTGGATACGCACTGCTGAGCAGTCTCGAAATAGGACGAAACGACCGTTCAGCGCTAGCTTGAATTGACTCATGATCTCAATTAGTGAAATTTATAAAATTCTCCACAAAACCCCTTCTCATGATAATCATCTGCTAACTAGTGACTGACTTCAAGAGACATTTCCTGGAGTTTTATTGAGAAGCCGTTACTAATGGAGTTCAACCAGGTCTGTTGTGAAATAAGAACCCACTGAAGACAATGGTGTACGGTGTAGCAACTTCGTGGACTGATTGAAGTTGGACATTAATACCGTTGGATGCCGGCCAGTTCTGTGGTCTAATGGTTAAGCGCTCGCGCGCGAGACTGATTGGGGCTGTGTTCAAATCTCGCGGGGGGGGCGGGATTGTGGGTACGCACTGCTGAGGAGTCCTATTCTATATAAATTATAATTAAATTTTACTTACTTATTTACTTACGCCTATTACCTCTCGTGTAGTAGCTTACGCCAACCACCAGTATCCTCTTTTGAACGCTGTCCTGACAGTCCTGTCCAGTTGCTTTCAAGTGCTATTCATTCTTTTAATGTCCTCTTTCGATTCTCGACGTAGTGTGTTTTTTGGTCTTCCTCTTTTCTGTTTCCCTTTAGGATTCCATGTTAGGGTTTGTCTCGTGATACAATTTGATGATTTCCATAATTTATGTCTTATCTACTTCCAACGTCTTTTCTTAATTTCCTCTTCAGATGAAAGCTGGTTTAGTTTCTCCTCCCATAGTAGCCTGTTGTTGATGGTATCCGGACAATAAGTATCTTAAGCAGACAAGTATTTATAATACATGTACAATTTGGATGATGGTTGTAGTAGTTCTCCGAGACTCAGCTCTGTACAGTAGGACTATCTTGACATTCGTGTTGAAGATTGTGACTTTGATATTGTTTGTCAGAAAGTTGTTTTGAGCTGCGTATATTCTTCGATTGTAGAAATGCTTCCTTTGCTAGACAACCACTGGGAACCAAAAAGTACTGGATAGCTATTTTATTCAAGTATGTGGCTCTACACTAGTATGGATCTACAACATTAATAGCATTGAACTTAGAACCTAAAAATTTCGTAGCGAGCTCTTGATGTGAATAATATTATGGGTTTCTTTCGTTTTCACTGAATTCTCTTCAGATCTTAATAAGGGGTTGACTGGGTTTGAGCCCCAGAGTGAACATCAACTTTGAGATGCAGGTATATACAGCTGACGAGTCCCAAATAGGACGAGATGCGCTGCTTCGATTCAACTGCTAGTCACTATAAATCTTTGATTAGAAATAAGTGATTAATTCAAAAGTGACTGTTTTAAACTGAGTCACAAGTTTGTTCATTCCTACAAACTAAGCATATACATCACTAAGGAACAGTGAGGGATTCATTCCAGCGGGAAATAACTAATATTTTCGGTTAAATTTGTCGCACATGCATACACATATACTGGAATTTGATTTTCACAAATTCAATTTACAGAAATGTTATCCAGTAAATATTTAAACACAAAACGGATATGTATACATATTCATATACCAGAATGGAGACGTGGAGATTGTTGAGTTTTAATGATATCCCGAATCGATCTGAATTAGACGACTATTGAAATTTGGAGACACTCAATGGACGTTTCGTTTCAATATGTGACCCCTTAGCAATGCACATCCACGACCCTTTAGTTGAGAATAGAATCCAGGAACATAAGTCCACCATTATCAAGCAATCCTATATTTGGATGAAAAAACCATCAACTATTTCCAAGTTTTCAAAGATTGTCAAAAGTAGATAGGTTCGGGATATCAATAAAACTCAACTATCTCCACTACTCTATACTCGTAAATATTACTCCTTGACTGACCTACGCCTGTTATTCTTCACATTACATAGGCCACAAAACAAAATTCTCCACACAAATCTGTACTCAACTCTCCTTTACAGTCACCACAAAGTTCTACTCATTCTTCAATATCTAACTACAATTCCATACATCATGTGTTCCCTACTCTAACATTCCTAATTTCGATTTATGCATTCCAAGTTACGACTTGCATCGTGATCCAATTCGATGATTTCCAAAGTGTATATCATATCCACCTCCAAAGTTTTTTCCTAATCTTCTCCTCATTCGAAGATTGATTAATCCTCTATCAGAGTAGCTTGTTGTTGATAATGTTTGGTAAACGGATTTGACTAATCTTACATAGACACTTGTTTATAAATACCTATACATTTTTCGTGATGGTTGTCGTACATATATCACAGGTTATCGTGGGTGCTTTTCTTGCAAAAAATGGAAATTCATATCATTAAGCGATGACTTAATGGTTTGGTGAAATTATGTACACTATCTAGATATAACAGTCAGGAGTTTGACCATATATGGAGGCCACAGGTAAACACTGTTTACAAAGTTGTTATCTAGTACTTCGTAGTTTTAAATGTTTCTACAACTGATATCAATCCTAAATGAGACGTTTAGTCTTTCAACTAATCAGTCTACTCACATTCACATCTCCATTAGTAGCATTTTTAATTTCATGAGAAAATAGTTAAATCATTCGAAGAGTAAACATCAACTCTGGGATGATGTAGGTACATCCAGTTGACAAGTCCTAAATAGAACGAAGCTCACATCCTGAACTTCACTAATAGCCATATTCCATTTATTCTATCCAATGAGTGTTATATTAACTGAATAATGTATGAATACACTGGGTAGTTTATATAGCAAGTGTATTATACCGGCTACTTTTTGTTATGAAGCTGAATAATTTAATTTATGTGATGAATAAGGTTCCTACGTTTGTCGAATTTTAACGTTTTGCGAAGCTGGTACTCAATTATTCAACTAAATAACCTTCGAACATTGAGGTACAATTTCAAAAGTCTAATCAATGTATGATTATCCTAAAGGTGCATTCATCCTCTTATATAACAACTGAAGTTAATGCATTATTTATTTATTTGAACATATAAATATTGGTACAGAGGGGCACCGAATACGTGTACGTCACACGAGTCACTTCATTTGTGTGTGGGCTGTGATATTGTCCGGGTGCCCAGATAGAAACAGGTGGTTTTCTTACGGGGCCACACTCGGAGCCTTCGACCTAAAGGTCTGATTCACAAGGCAGTGGAACCGGTCACCAATAATTGGTTTATACGGCATTTGTTCCTTCAGGATCCTGAAGCTCATGTGCACTATTTGTTTGGAATCAGGGTTTGTCAACTCCTCTAGGTAGACCATCCGTATTCACAAACCCGGTTAAAGCTCCGGATATTCGCATTTTGTCCTCCCAACTTCGTAAACAACAAGAATACCGTGAGAAGTCAGTGAGCAAGACTTCCCTATTAGTGGCTGTATACGCGTGGCCATGTGAGATCATTTTGCGAGTGTAGGAGAACTCTCCCCACTCTTGATCGTATCAGGGAATCCGGGGGCAAGTTAAAGCCTGTTAGTTTTATATATGAAGTAACTTCGTTTTAGGATTTACTAAATAGTAACTTGATTACAACACTGAATAAAGTGATAACTTGGTCAACAATTTTAATATAGAAATGAGTCATTTAAAAATAGGAAGGGTAATCACCATAATCATCCTTTAATTAGATAAATAAAACATGATATCAGCTTTAATCTGCATGTTAAATCAGTATTAGCAAGTGTTCAATGTTCTTTATTTTACGACTAAATGATCAATGATTATAGAATTGTTTCCAGTCGGAATTGAGTTGATGTGTAAGCTAGACTACCATGGGAAACCTGAAAGTACTGGATGACTGTTTCGTCCTAGTATTGAACTCTTCAACAGTGAGCATCCATGAGCTTGCAAGCGGAATTTGAAACCAGGATTTCCAGTCTCTCACATGAACGCTTAATCTCTAGATCACTGAGCTTGTATCTGACGCTGTTAATGTCTTACTTACTTACTTACTTACTTACTTACTTACTTACTTACTTACTTACTTACTTACTTACTTACTTACGCCTGTTACTCCTCGTGAAGCAGCATAGGCCGCTCACCAGCATTCTCCATCCAACCCTGTCCTGGGCAATCCTTTCCAGCTCTTTCCAGTTCTTATTCATCCTTTTCATATCTGCTTCTATTTCCCGACATAATGTGTTCTTTGGCCTTCCTCTTTTCCTCTTCCCTTCAGGATTCCAAGTTAGCGCTTGTCTCGTAATGCAGTTTGATGATTTCCTCAATGTATGTCCTATCCATTTTCATCGTCTTTTCCTAATTTCCTCTTCAGCTGGAAGCTGGTTGGTTCTCTCCCACAAAAGGCTGTTGCTGATGGTATCCGGCGAATGGATGTTGAGTATCATGCGTAGACAGCTATTAATAAATACCTGTACCTTCTTGATGGTGGTTGTAGTAGTTCTCCAAGTTTCAGCTCCGTACAGTAGAACTGCCTTGACGTTCGTATTGAAGATTCTGACTTTGATATTGGTTGAAAGTTGTTTTGAGTTCCATATGTTCTTCAGTTGAAGGAATGCCGCTCTAGCTTTGCCAATCCTCGCCTTAACGTCCGCACCTGAACCTCCTTGTTTATCGACAATGCTTCCCAGGTATGTGAAGGATTCTACATCTTCCAGAGTTTCGCCATCAAAAGTGATTAGACTGCTGTTCTCCATGTTGTGTTTGAGGACCTTGGTTTTCCCTTTGTGTATGTTGAGGCCTGTTAATGTCTAACTTCCAATAATCCATGAATGACTGTACAATCAATCATTCATTCACTTCTGAAGAGTCCTATATTAAAATGAAACAACCATCTATTGCTTCTAGATTTTCTATAATGATCTAGTTTACGACGACTTATGAATTCAACTATTGAAATATTTTAAAGTCATTAGCTCTACTAAGTTTTAGAATTTAGTCTAGTTAAAGCTAAAACTATTCAATTTTCTTTTAATGAAATTATATTGTTAGTCATGAGAAATAAACAATAGTGGTTCAGTATAATTAAATAACTTCCGGTTTATTTAAATGTTCATGTAATGAGTCAGTATTATAAAACAGTTTAAGCAAAATGGAGGATAAATTATATTCTGTCTAATAATCTTGATGATGATGATGCTTTGGATGTTGATGATGATGATGATGAAGATGATGCTTTGGATGATGATGATGATGATGATTTGGATGATGATGATGATGCTTTGGATGCTTTGGATGATGATGATGATGATGATTTGGATGACGATGATGATGAAGATGATGCTTTGGATGATGATGATGATGCTTTGGATGTTGATGGTAATGATGATGATGAACCCAATACCTAATTCTCCTACTTTATCCAAGTTTGGAACTAGCAGTAACCCAAGAATGGCTCTAGAAAGGGTATTGCTCATCTAGAAATGAAGGCGAATAAGACTAATTTAGCAACAGCTTCAACGATGTTAGGTTCAAACATTCAATGGAAAAAAAGATCCTAAAATGCAACACACTGAGTAGAAATAAAATCACACTCGATGGAGAATCTTTGAAAGAGGTTAAAACTTTTACTTACATGAATAGTATCACTAACAAGTAAGGGAGACTTGATAAAGATGTGAAAGCAAGAATTGGCAAAATAAGGGCAATATTCCTACAACTAAAGGACATTTGGAACTCAAAACAACTATCAGCAAAACGCCAGACTTGGAGGTTTATTGAAAACATCAAGACAATTCTATTGAACAGAGTGAAAACTTGAAGAACTACTACAACTATCACGAAAAATGTACAGGCATTTATAAACAAGTTTCTATGCAAGATTAGTCAAATCCCTTGATCAAACACCATCAACAACAACCTACTCTGATAGAGGATTAATCAGTCTTCGAATGAGGAGAAGATTAGGTAAAGACTTAGGAAGTGGATAGGATATACAATTCGGAAATCATTGAAAACTGAATCACGATGCAAGTCGTAACTTGGAATGCATAAAGTGAAATTCGGAATGGTAAAGCAGGGAACATATGATGTATGGAATTGTAGTCAGATATTGAAGAATGAGTAGAACTTTGTGGTGACTGTAAATGAGAGTTGTAGGGAGAATTCTGTATGGTAGCCTATATTCTACGAAGAATAACAAGCATAAGTAGATGAGTAAAACAACGAAGTGGTTTACTAACAAATATGAATTCAATCGAATGCATACAAATAGATATACTTGCTGGTAAAAATTGCTTATTGGCTTTATGAAATTAATTCTCATTTTAGGTTGTAATGGGATCGGCCTAAAATAATGATAAGAAACGTTACTACTAAGTACTCATTAGTTTGAACGTTACACGCTCGCTATGAGATCTGAAAGACCTTGCGTCTAATCCCTATTCAGGTTATGGGTGGGAAGTTCATACCAGGATGCATATGGTGCCCACTACTTCTTGGTTTGCAATAATTGTATAACTCAGATTAGTTAGTGATGTAAACTACATGCTAGTAATCGATTCTATATTAAATATTAACAAACGAAATAAAGTAGAAGCCCTTCTAACTTATAATTCACCAAAAGAGGAAAAATGTTCTCTTACTTATTAACCTAGTTAGTTGAAACGAAAACTTTATACTACTAAATTGTCTGTTGAAGAAGAATGTGCTTAAGAAGTTTATTAGCATCCTGAAGACCCTATATACAATTATACACCCCAGGTAGAGTTACGGGCCCCCCAAATGCCCTGGTACGGCCGAGAGTGGGGAGGACGAAAAGCGAATGTCCGGCGCTTTAACCGGATCCCAAACTAATGGTGCTAATGGGCTTCAGTATCCTGAGGGAATAAATGCCGTATGAAACAATCGCTGGTCACCAGCTACCATGGGACTGCATCTCCTTACGATGCTCCACTGCCTTGTGGATCAGGTTCGGGGTGTGGCCCCCTAAGAAAACCACCTGCTTCGGTTTGGGCACCCGGGCAGTATCACAGCCCTCACACATATCAAATGAGATCTGTGTGGTGCATATATATTTGGTGCCTCCTTGTACCAATATCTATGCGTTAAATTAAAATAAAAGAGTTACGGACATACAACTACCTCACTCCATTGTTTCATTCAACCAGTAGGGTTAGGTAGGATTGACCAATCTCATCATACCTCATCAAATTCGTAAGCGATGACGTTTTAGAAACAACACCGATAGATGTGAGTAATGGTGGTGCGAATCTACAAACTGGATAAAGATATTCTGACCTTGAGTATGTGGATGATATTGTCTTATTTTGTTATGATACTCAAGTCCTTCAATCCACACCTAACCTTTAGTGTCCGTATGTATGAGATGTGTTTTGCACCTGAGTGAGAAATACTTTCATTAGAATGGTAGGACCCTGTGCCTGCACTCACTCTTGATAGTGAGCCAATGGATGTTCGTGTATCTGGGTAGCTATGTTAGTGCTGGTGGTGGCGTAAGTGATGAGATCAATTTACGTGTGGTGAAAGCCAGAGTGCTTTATGCAAATTCAGGTCATCTTTGCCGTCTTCGTAATGTTAGTCTGACTGTAAAAGGTCAGATCTACAAAGCGTCAATGAGAACAGTCTTGTTCTCCAAGTTGAAAATGTTAAGCGACAACCTGTATTTTGATACAGTGATGAAAATTTAATTTGTGTCACCATCTTGAAATACAGGTTTCATTGACTTGTACATGTAATACAGATGTCCTCCCATAGAATTCCACATCGTGCAGTATTTGCCGATGCCGGGACTGGTTAGAAAAATCGAAGAGGTGGTCAGTTTTTAATATGGTGTTGTAGTACGAAAAAAAGCTGTACGTGACTGACTTCTGTTAGTCCTTCACAACTCCCTGGTTGGGGTCTTAGAGAGGATGTGACACGGTGACTTGAGTTGTTGTCAGAAATAGCTCAGAATATAAGGTAGTGACGATACTCTTGTAACTTTCTTTCATTTTCTTAATGTAAGTTAGAGGAACTCCTGGTTTCGATTTCAATGTGTTTGTTTATTGCTGCTTGATCGGAATGTATGGACACCAACTGGTGGTCAAACACCATGGTATTATCTTCGCGGATATCGATGCACATGGACAACTAGGGATATACATTCAACTGGAAAAATGTTGAAGTCTTAGATAAAGGGAATACTAAAAACACCAAAGAATTTTTAGAAGCTTGGCACTTAGGTCAGTCAGCAGTCCACAAACATATTGAAATCGATCCAATTTATCAACCAAACAGAAAATCCATGAACAAATACAAGACTACGAATCAGATCAAAAGGTGATACAATCAAAATAAAAATACCTGCAATAACAGTTTTGTTGGGATGATTCAGAAAACTTCTCGCAAAAGACACACAAGGATCAGGAAACCTTAAGAAGCATTTCATCGAATCAGCGTTCACTTGGAGTTTAGCCAGAAATATCAAGGATGTGAAGCGTCACATGTAGAGGTTCTGATTAGTTAATTGTTATACCGCTACTATGTTTAGTAGCATTCCAGAATCTTCGAGCGACCCAAGGACATTTAAAATAGTATAAAAACCCTATGTTTTTTGTATTAAAATGAACCTTTGGAGTAAAGTACTTTTCGCATACTTTATGCCTTCTCTCTCGTGTTCAAGTCGCTGTATAGTTCTATCTTGTGGGTTTCAAGAATAGCTTAGGAACTGAGCATAGCGTTCAAAATCACAAGACTTATCAAGTTTAAAGGTCAATAATAATCAATTAAGATCGAGGTTTACAGGATAAATTAATCATCACATATGGAGAAATTTGAACGTTTCGTTTCTACCTGAAGCTCTTGGTGATTATGTTGTTCAATAGATTAATGTAATCTCTATCCAGATCAAAAAACGAAACTCCACTAAAATCATTACCCATACACTGTTGTTAATCTCAATTTAGTGATTTCTATCAGTTCCGTATATTTGAAGTTAATTTATAATGAAAACTATCTATTTAAACTGTCATTACTCTACCTTTATTATTATTATTATTTCAATGGTTGAAATCATGAGTCAATTGAAGCTAGACCATCATGGAAAACCTGGAAGCACTGGATGATCGTTTCGTCCCATTATAGGACTCCTCAGTGGCAATTCGCATCTACGATCCCGCCTCGCAAGATTCGAACTGAAGACCTATCAATCTCGCTTGCGCGAACGAGCGCTTAACCATTAGACCATAGAGGTTTAGCTTCAATTGACTCATGATTTCAACCATTAAAATGAGTACAATATCCACAAAACCCCTTCTAATATTATTATTATTATTATTACCACTGTTAATTACGTCATTTTATGTTCATAATTATAGATCAACTATTTGACTTTATGAATATTATTAATATAAACACACCACCACCACCACCACCACCACCCCCAACAACAACAACGAAATGCATGGAGCATGTGATCCTTGATGAATGATAGAATTAGAGTTAGAAAATCGATTCGATACATGAAACTTGTTTACTTTGTTACTAAGCCTATATTACCATTATTATTATTATTATTATTATTATTATTATTATTACCATTACTATTGTAAAGCTTGTTGAATACTTTCAATGTTGTTATTTATGTATCTGAGTTTTTATTATTATTATTATTATTATTATTATTATCATTTTTTTTATTGTTTCAGGCGCGTTTTTATTTCAAATTCCTTAGTGTTTTTTCGTTTTGTTTTGGTTGTTTGTTTGTTTTTTTTTTGTTCAAAAATACAAAAAAAATCTTACGATGTAAATATTTGCATTGGTTAAGATTGTTATTGTTTTAGTGGGTTCTGTTATTAATAAAAAAAGTTTTTTTTTGTATTTTCACTATGATTTGTACCGATTGTCTGACATATGTAGGTAGATGTGTGTGTGTGCGCGTGTATGTATGTATGTATGTGCGTGTGTGTGTAAGTTGTCATAGTCTTCAAATGTATACTATATGACAATATTGTTTGAATGGATACAAAGTGACATTTCATTCTATCCTTATATTGGATAATCATTGATTAATAGTAGCCAATGTCATGATTATGTAATTCTTTAGTGTTGATAGGGTTATTATTTGATAAGCTTGAATTCTACTATCGTTATGTTGACGATACTTTTATTATTATTATTAGTAGTAGTATAGGGTTGTGGAGATTATTAAGTTATTGATTGAGATCTTGAAGCCGTAACCAGTGGAGCTAATTTGTGTCGGGTAGAGACAGGTATCTACCATAGTACAATGGAAGATGGTCGTGTAATTACGTGGATTGGTTGAGATTAGACATGAACACTGTTGGATGCCGGCCGGCTTAGTGGTCTAGTAGGTTAAGCGTTCATGCACGAGATTGAAGGCCCTGGTTTCGAATCCTGTGAACGGGATCATGGATGCGCACTACTGAGGAGTCCCATAATAGGACGTAACAGCCGTTCAGTGCTTCCAGGTTTTCCATGATGGTCTAGCTTCAATTGAATCATGATTTCAACTAGTGAAATTTCTAAAATCTCCACAAAACCCCTTCTGATAATAATCATATGCTCACTAGTAACTAACTTCAAGAGGCATTTTCTAGAGTTCTAGTGACAAGTCGTAACCAGTCGAGCTCAACCAGGTCTGTTGTGAGATATGAACTCACTGAAGACAATGGTGTAAGGTGGCGCAACTTTGTGGATTGGTTGAAGTTAGACATTAACACTGTTGGATGCCGGCCAGTTCAGTGATCTAGCAGGTTAAGCGTTCATGCACAAGATTGAAGGTCTTCGTTTCGAATCCTGTGAACGGGATCATGGATGCGCACTTCTGAGGAGTCCCACTATAGGACGAAACGGTCATCCAGTACTTCCAGGTTTTCAAAAGTGGTCTAACATCAATCAATTCAGGATCTTAATCAATAACTTTCATTATTGTCTACTAGAACATTAGAAATGATGAACTATTGGAACTATTTAACGACAGACATCCAGCAATTAAATTTACACGTGTAAAGGAATTAGACAATAAACTACATTTCCATGATGTTTTGTTAAACAGAAAAAAAAGTGGTTCTATCAATCGAAATATGTATCGATAAAGTTCGTCATCAAGCCAATACACACATTTCTTAAGCTTTCTACCCCCTTCATTATAAGAGAAACTTAGTTGAATGTCTGGCAAATACAGCTAATAATATATGCTCAGTCGATACAATTAACGCAGATTTAGAGCACATACATAATATATTGATTGAAACGGGTTATCTGCAGAGTTCCCTGAAGAAATACTTGCGTGTAACAAATAAGAAAATAGCGACATCAATGGCTAGTAAGAAACTTCTCTTCCTAAAGCTGGAATTCAATGGATATGTAGCTGGTTATGTACTACGTGATTTACCGACTAGAGCAGTGAAGAGAATGTTTAATGCAACCAACTTTTGTCGATCGTACTCTACCTGATCTATGGTGATTCCCCGACTAAAGGATAAGTTACTTGGTTATGCCACTTCTATGTGTATCGACGAATTCAGCTGATGCTATGGTGAAAGTTATTGTATTCCTACTAGTTTTCCTTATGGCGTTCGATCTCGTCTCTTTTACACATAGCAGAAGCTATAGAAATTCTATAGAAATTTGTAACCCTTTATTTCTCCCATGGCCTTAATGAATGATTTTATTGTTTTTCATACTCTTTCTTCGTCTATTTTTCTTCACCCCTCTTACCTTTTTGTTTTTTGCTCTCAAATATGCGTTTCACGGTCCAATTATCTGAACATTTCTCATTATTATTAATTTAAAGGATTCTATATTGTAATGGGTTTTGTTTAATGATCAGATCATTAAAATGAGCTATAGACTAGGTTTCATGCTTGCTAGTATTCATCATCAATCGTGTGATTGGATTCTTAAGGGAACTGTCGTTTCCTATGAAATCGGATTATGTATTATTTTGTGATCGTAATGAAAGGTATTATCACTGATCTACTTGAGTTATAACTGATCCCAATTAGCAGGAACTTTACTTACTTACTTACCCATGTTACTCCTCGTAGAGGAGCATAGGTCGCCCACCAGTACCCTCCATCCAAACTTGTCCCGGGAAATCCTTTCCAGTTCTTTCCAGTTGTTATTCGTCCTTTTCATTTCTGTTTCTATTTTTCGGCGTAATGTGTTTTTTGACCCTCCTCTTTTTGGCTTCCTTTCAGAATTTCAAGTGATGAACAATCAACAGGAAACTTAGATCAAAATCTTTCTACTGACTGAATAGTAGCTCAAGGCGAAATATAATGTTGATGAAAACTTCAATCTAGTCATTCTCACTTCAAATGAGAAAGCATTATCTATTCACGAAGGTCATTAAGTTCCAATGAAGAATAAAACCATACATCTCGACATTCACTTGTGTAAGTTTAATTATACTTTTCTCATCGTTCAATAAAACTACAATACCTAGTTTATTTTTCGAGAACTTTTTCATTCATTTAATGGATGAGTTCTTGATGTAAAAGTATAGTCTTCACCGGAGCTATCAGTTTAATCATTTACATATGTCTTCTATAAATACACCTCTGTAGCATATCCTAACTTGCCTGTTATGGATGCGCACTGCCACTGAGGAGTCTCATACTAGGACGAAACGGCCATCCAGTGCTTCCAGGTTTTGCATGGTGGCCTAGCTTCAATTGACTCATGATTTCAACTATTGAAAAGCAAATACAGTGAAAATTAGTGCTTGAAATAAACTCTTGAGTATACTTGTTTTTATTTTTGTTTGTACTTTTAGGTCTAACAATTTAGAGTTTTTCACCTTTTTTCCTCTGTTCATCGATTTCTTTTGGCTTTAGCTATTGTTTATGTCTAGTTTTCTTCTGAAAACCTCTGAATGATGACTGAACAGTGCAAAAAAAGTAACTGTCAACTCCCAGGTTTTCGATGCACCGCAGGAAGTGGTATGCAGTGTGATAAGTGTAAAGGATGGTACCAAAAAGTCTGCACGAATCTAACGTCTGAGGCTTTCAAACAGTTTAGTACAAATAGTTGCGTATGGTTGTGTCAGCAATGCTGCTCGGGTGCAAACAGCTTTCCCTCCGAAGCCATTGCAATGATAGATGCTGCAAAAAGAAGTATTACCAAGTGCAATAGAGACACATTAAGTGGTTCTCGCTCGCTCGTTATACAAATAGATGTGAAGTTACCTCAAATAGGTTCAGAATCGATTGACTTGCAAGGGCCAAAGGAACCACCGCCTTCAAAGAAGTCCTCTGGATATAAAAGCTCAAGAAAAGAAATTTTTCTGTACTGTACCCTCCAAATGGTAGTGAGCAGGAAGCGCCTAGAAAATCTAACTGAAATTAGACTATATCGTCGAGAATGACGTCGTGTTCTCACGTTGGGTCGCCATTTCTATAGTGTTTTAGCTTCATCAATCAATCATCTTGATAATTGTTATTATGTAACTCTCAACAGTTTTTGAAATTAGAATGCAATAAGAAGCGGCAACTACAGTTTATTAGCGAATAGCACGGATCACAACGCTACAAATAAATGGAGCGAATTCGAGGTAGAGAGGTGAATGTGTGTATGCGAGCAAATACAGAGGCAAATTTACTGTCAAATCGAATTCAAGCGCAGATATAAAAAGCAAAGGTTAATTATAGGATTCGCGTACATATATACATGGGGAAGAGAATGATTGATCGATCGATATTTAGGCGATTAACATTTCAGCTATAGAGAGATATGTGCGTAGGCTGTTATATGTGATTAAGCGTACATGTTTATACAGATATGGTAATGATCATAATAGTACAAGGAAATAAAGGAATTGTTACTGTTCGAATAGCATCATCTGTTAAGTAAGTTAACTAAAAGGGTTTAACAAAATCTAATTATAATCAAAATTAATTATAGGAGAGTTGCTATAATTCTAAAGAATACTCAAAACACTTATACCTGTACATAAACCAAAGGACTAAGAGAATAGGAAATATTCCAACATGATGGAGAGACAGTAGTATTTCATCGATGGTGGAGGACGACTATGGTAGAGCTTAAGTATTCTCAAATTACTTTAGCGATGTATATATCGTAGAGAAAAACCCCCTTGTAGTTCATACAAACCTTCATACACACTCTGAACAACGTGAACATTAAAGAACTCGATATCTTCGGTCTGCTAAATAAGCTTGATATAGGCCAATCCACGGGACCCAGTGAAATACATCCTAGGTTACTAAAGAAACTAGTGGATTTTGGTGAGAGTCCCTCAAGTATATGTTTTAATATATCTGTATCTCAGTGTCGATTATCAAAAGACTGGGAGAACTCCATAGTAAGTCTTGTATTCAAAACAGGTACGAAACATAAACCTGAGGACTATCGACCCGTTAGCCCAACTAGCGTTGTTGTTAAAATTTTAGAAAAGATTATTCGGAAAGAGATGTCTAAGTATTTCGACGAAAACAGGATTCTTTCTGAAACGCAGAATGGCTTTAGAACAGGTCACTCATGTTTTACTGACCTATTAGTAACCCGTGAAAGTTGGTGCGCTCTTAAAGATCAAAAGTTACCTATAGGCGTAGCCTACATTAACGTCAAAAAGTCCTTTGACAAAGTTCCTCACAACCAACTGTTAAATAAGCATAGTAATATCGAGATCGAGGGCAATTCATTGATGTAGATAAAGGACTCCGTTGTTGGGCGTCAACAAATAGTACGAGTGAACTCAACGTTGTCTAGCTGGAAAAATGTGCTTAGCGGAGTGACTCAGGATGCAGATTTAGGGTCAGTGTTGTTCCTATTGTATGTAGATGACCGTCCTCGTCTCCTATCATCATCAGTCTTATATATGCTGACGATGTCAAGATATGAAGAGCGGTAAAAAGTGAATGTGGTAGTTTAGAGCTTCAAAATGACCTGGAGAAATTATCTTAATGGCCTCAAATTTAGCAATCTCTGACAAATGCTTCTAAGTGCGTTATGATGTATATTGGTCATCAATCATGTGTTGAGGTAATGGATTCCATTCGTTGATGATTCAACGGGAAAGTTAATAGTCAGCTGATATATACGGTGAATAACATTTAGCTGCTTGTCATCCAGACACACAATAACTTGGGAGTCGTCGTTAGCCAAAACTTAAAATCTACTGCACACTCCCGAAGGTTTTAGAACCCCATGGTGAATGCATGCGATCTTTAGCCCTGTTGACGTTAAAACCTTTTTGACGTTGTATACAGTATTTGTTGTTCTAAACTCGAATACTGTATACAAGCGGCTAGCTTATGCCTAAAAAAGACGGTGAGTTATTGGAAAAGATTCAGATAACTTCAGCTAAGCTGATTCTCAGTATAGGAAAGCTCTTGTATCATTGTCGATTGGCTAAACTAAATCTACTTTGATCGTCATATCGAAGAACCAGAGGCAATATGATCAAAGGTTTATAATCACTTAGTGTTAAGTTAGCGTCTGATACACCCCCATTTTTCTTATCTTTCAAAGCAGAGAATTTACAAGGACATCCCAAAAAGTTCACAAACCCGGGACAAATTACTGGCCAGCTGACTATCGACTTTCCCATTGAATCATTTATGAGTGGAATTCATTATCTCAACACGTGATTAGAGCTCTATCTGTCGACGCTTTCAAAAGAAAGTTGGGTTAACTGAGAGACCATCATTGTCAGGACTAACACAGGTCAATGAGCCTTCTGTCCTTTTACAAGCTAAAACTGACATCACGTAGTACTGTGAATGAACATACTAGATCGTTGTGACTAAAGAGGGGTGAATTTGAGTTGAGCCAACTGTTCTTTTATACATACTGAAATTACAGACTTAGTGTGCGTATACTGTAAAAATAATTATTAACCACACAAATCCTATAACCCTATGTACTTCTTTCAAACAGGTCTCGAAATTGTCGAAAATTGTAAATTGTCTCGACAACATAATATCATTGAAGACTCGTCCCATACGACGCATCATTACGATGGCACCACTTCCGTTACCTGAAGGACGGACGTTACCAGTCCTCTTGTCCATTCTAAATTGAAGTTGAAAATTCTCAAAAATTCTCGATATTGCTTACTTACTTACTTATGCCTGTTACTCCCAATGGAGCATAGGGCGCCGACCATCAATCTCCAAATCACTCTGTCTTGGGTCTTCCTTTCTAGCTCTATCCAATTTTTGTTCATTCTTCTCATATCTGTCTCCATTTCTCGGCGTAATGTGCTCTTTGGTCTTCCTCTTCCCTTTTAGCTTTAAGGATTCCAAATGATGAGAGCTTGCCTTGTGATATAGTTGCATGCTTTCTTCAATGTGTGTTCTATACATTTCCAACGCTTTTTCCTGATTTTTTCCTCCACTGGAATTTGGTTTGTTTTCTCTCACAGTAGGTTGTTGCTGATAGTGTTTGGTCAACGGATCCAAAGTATTTTTGCTTAGATAACTGTTAATAAACACTTGTATTTTCTGGATGACCGCTTTCGTAGTTCTCCAAGTTTCCGCTCCATACAGTGAAACTGTCTTGACACTTGTATTGAAAATTATGACTTCGGTGTTGGTTGAAAGACAGTTGTTTTGAGTTTCAATTGAGTTCTTCAATTGTAGATATGCTACTCTTGCTTTGTCATTCCTCTCCTTCACATCTACATAAGATCTACCATGTTCTTGCACTTTTACTAAATCCGTTTAAAAAAACGAAAACTAATTTTGATGGAGTTTTATTCACTGAGCTAGATAGTTTGATCGTGGAGCTTTCATCGGTTCTTCTGAACGATATCATCAGCATAAACTTCAGATAGACATTCATCCACACATCCATCACATGAATCACATATCAAATTACTTTTCATTGAATATTAAATACTACCATTTACTATTTCAGGATTTGTTCAATGGTCTAGCATTGTAAATGACTAATATATATGACTAAGTAGACATTCTAATCTAACGGAATGAAAAAATCAATAGTAGTAGTAGTAGTAGTAGCAGTAGTAGTAGTCATAGATAAACACAATATATGAATACCTATGTACTCCTTCCTCCTATGAACGAATAAGGTAAAGTAAATTGTGACCAGTATAGACAATAATAGAGAGAAAGCTTATCTGTATATTATTGCACACATATGTACATAGAAGTAGAAAATACAAAGAATTTGGACTGAGGACTATGATTTGTTTATTTTGAATTGAACAAAAAGTAACTATAATATCACTCTTTTACACACATACACACACACACACACACCCATATGTAGATGATGAAAAGTATGCCTATTACTGAGGTTTATCTTATCACCTGTCTCATGTTCCAGTACATATATAAACATACATGTACCAGGAAAATGTTATATTTATATATAGAGTATACTACTTATGTTGACAGATTAAAGTAGTATTTGAAGGGGTTTTGTGAATATTATTAGTAATTTTAATAATTGATATCATGAGTCAATTGAAGCTAGACGATTATGGAAAACCTGAAAGCAATGGATGGCCATTTCGTGTTAGTATGGGAATCCTCAGTGGTAGTGTGAATCCACAATCCCGCCTCGCGAGATTAGAACCCAGGATCTATCAGTCTTGAGAGCGAGTACTTAATCACTAGATCACTGAGCTGTCCGGCATCCAACGGTGTTAATGTCTAACTTCAACTAATCCATGAAATCGACTGACACATCCACTATTGTCTTCAGTGAGTAAGTGCCACACAACAGACTCGATTGAACCCCACTGTTCACTATTTCTCACTGGAACTCTAGGAAATACCTTTTGAAGCCAGTCATAAGTAGTACATATCACTAATTGGAGGTGGAATGGATGCCAGCAGAAGATTGAGATAATTCAATTAAATAAAACAGGAAAGGAAATAGAAAATAATTGTAATAACAACAGAAATGAAAGAATGACAAAACATGTAAAAGACAACTGATGGAAGATTTGAAAATGATGTATTTAATGTATGGTTTCCATAAAATCATCGGATATACACCCCACAATACACACAAATGAGTCTATAGATGACATATCCTATCAAATGATGTACAAAGTATACTGAATTCTTTTAAAAAAGAAGTTTTATTTAATTTAAAACTTATCAACTGGATGTACCTGACTTCAGTGAGAACCACAAATCAAATGGACTCCATAACAAGACATAATCCACTTAGGATATATACTTGCCAATATATAGACTGATCAGTTGTTATCCTTAGTATTGTTTAATTGTATTGTATTGTATCACATAGAGAATATCAATTCCATCAAGACTGAATATGTGTCTTACTAACGTATATCAAATGAAATGAAACTAAAACCCCAGGATTTCCTGTGAATGACCTTCATTTTATTTATTTTATTTTAACACATAAATATCGGTACAAGAAGGCACCAAATACATATGCGCCACACAGATCTCATTTGATATGTGTGAGGGCTGTGATACTGCCCGGGTGCCCAGACCGAAGCAGGTGGTTTTCTTAGGGGGCCACACCCCGAGCCTTCGACCTGAAGATCTGATCCACAAGGCAGTGGAGCATCGTGAGGAGATGCAGTCCCATGGTAGCCGGTGACCAACGATTGGTTCATACGCCATTTGTTCCCGCAAGATACTGGAGCCCATGTGCACCATTGGTTTGGGGTCCGGTTATAGCGCCGGACATTCGCTTTTCGTCCTCTCATTTTTGTAAACAACACCCCCGCCACGAGAAGGCAGTGAGTAGGACTTCCCTGGCAGGGGCTGTATACGCGTGGCCATATGAGAGAATTTCGAGAAGGGGAGCGGACTCCCCCCACTCTCGGCCGTACCAGGGCTTTGGGGGCAATGACCTTCAACCACCGAACATATCAATAATAACGCATACGATATCAAGTCATTTAGACTATCGATAGAAATGAAACTTGATTGATAGAACTAAATAGGAAATCAAAGATTGAACAAGCATGACATTGGAAACTATTCGGTGATGAAAAGTTTTTGGAGACCGTTTTTACAAGGAAATTTTTATGGTGAATTTATGGTCAATTGAAGAGTCTAAAGAGGAAAAACGATTCATGGAAGAGCTTTTGGTGAAGGTATACTATATGAATGAGTTTAAAACAATCGTATTGAATATTCAGACGATTTTTAACATATCAAGAAAAAAGTTTTTGTGAATAGATTTTGGTTAACACAAGCATTATACACTTGGTTATCATTATGTAATGTTTTTTTCACAACTTGATCTGATTGAAAAGTAGGATGAAAGAAAACTATGAGGGAGTGGCAGATCCAGATGTGGAATCAATTCACGAAATCATTGACTGTTGAACTGAGTTAAGTTGATAGATGCCAACTTCCTGTTCAGTATCCAATTAATTATGATAACCAACAGTTTCAGAAGTTGGGTAAATGGGTTAGAATTGGCTAAAAATGTTGTAAATGTGTTTACTTTTTGTCTTCTCTTAAATCTTGAGTTTTAAAATTACATTATAAACTTTTCCTTATTCTATGAATTTATTTTTTCTTTTTGAATCATATTGACAATGTGTAGCCATCGACTTAAAGGTCTGATCCACAAGGTAGTGAAGCAACGTCAGGAGATACAGTCCCATGGTAGCTGATGACCAACGATTGGTTCATACGCCATTTGTTCCTTCACGATATTGGAGCCTATATGCACCATTAATTTGGAATGAGAGCTTTCTAACTCCCCTAGTTAGATTCTCCGTATCCATTAATCCGGTTAAAGCTCCGAACATTCGCTTTTTGTCCTTCCAATTTCATAAACAACAATAATGCCACGAACAGGCGGTGAGTAGGACTTTCATGACAGTGGCCGTATACGTGTAGCCATATGAGAGCATTTGGAGAAAGACAACTAACCCTCCTCACCCTCGACCATACCAGGACATTTGAGGATAATACTTTGGTAGAAGTATATTCTGTTAGTGATAAAGTTAAAAACAAATATTGTTATCAAATAGAACACTATGAAGAGTGTAGCAAATCTCTGTTATTACACGTCTATGTATTTGTTATAAGCTTTCAACTGATAAATTATTCTAATTTTCTTTTTTGTTCTATCATTCAGATATATATCACCTCAACGATTACCTTTGTGTAGAATTGAGTACTCTTTGTATATATGTTTGCTAGTAAGTATGGGTCTGTCTCTTCAACATAGTCAGAACAAACAGCTTCCTCCTTTTATTTCTCTCATTGTTTGTCTACATAAACGAATATTTAAATTAAAGTTTGCCAACTTAATTCATATTTAGATTTTGATTACTATCGTTGCTTAAACCAAATTAACCTAAATAGAATATATAAAATCAAATAGAGAATTTATGTTTATAACCGAGTTACACAGCAGGTTTATAACAGTAACGATCAACAACAGTAAGAAATTTATGTATTCACCAAATTTTAAATACTGATATATTTCATAATTGTATTCATAAGTCAATTGATGCTAGACCATCATGGAAAATCTGAAAGCATCCTAGTATGGAACTCTTCAACGGCAATAAGCATCTAAAATCCCGCCCCCCCCTCCGCGAGATTCGAACCCAGAACTTTCGCGAGTGAACACTTAAGCTTTAAACCACTGAACTGGCCGACATCCAACGGTGTTAATGTGTAACTTCAACCAATTCACGAATATACTTTTTTTTTTTTTTACTTTTAACAAATACTTTATTGTAACCAATATTCAATACTGTTGTCACTAAGTATATTTCCAATAATCTTATGTCATATTTTCTTTTTCTTATTTATTAAATAACATTTCAGGGGTATAGTACGAATACATTACCAAATGAAATGTCTATAATATTTCTCTTGTTTATAGACTATGGTATCTTTGAATAGATTCCTTCATTATTCTTCTATTAATTAAAGATTGACAATATGATTTAGTACATTTAAATTACCGTACTACTAGTAGTACTGTTATTGATCTTTTCTTTTCTTTGAGGGGGGGAAGGGGAGGGTGAGGGTGAGGTAGGAAGGAAGGAAGGAAGGAAGGTAGGTAGGTAGGAAGAAAAGAAAGATATGGTAGACTATTGGTTTCAATTCAAATCATTTGACATTTTCCTATTTGTTTATTTGATCATTTTGTTGTTGTTCTAATAGGAATAAAGGAAATTGACAACTTGTCTGAATCTGTAAAATACCATTGAGTTATTATTTCTAATGAATAAAGAAAAAAATAAGTTGAAAAAAAATCAGAGAAATAAGTATTCAGAAATTAATGGAAATGAATAGGACATACATTACCGAAATCATCACACTGCATCATGAGTCAAGTCCCAAGTTGGAATCCTTAAGAGAAACCAAAAAAAGGGGAAGATCAAAAAACACATTACATTGAGAAATAGAAGTAGATATGAAAAGGATGAATAACAAATGGAAAGTACTGGAAAAAATTATCCAAGACAAGGTTGGATAGTGAGTGTTGGTGGTTGGCCTATGCTCCTCCACGACGAGTAATAGGTGTAAGTAAGGTAACAATACATTGATCAAGCAATATTTAACATTAATTCTTAAAACGAACTATAAAGAATAATGAATCATTTTGTTATTATCCTATTGAGTAGTTATCGATTTTGTTATTGATTTCAACACATGCTTTGTAACAGTTCATGATCACATGTACTGTATAGTGTGCTACTTATGTCGTCATAAGTAGTATATAATATCAATCAGAAATGGAATATCTGACAATAGAAGGTTGTCAATAATGGAATAGAAGAGAACAGGGACAGAGATTGATTGGTGTGGAACTGAAGGGATAATAATGTCTAAAACAACGAATAGACATTTTACAAATAAACGATTGAACATATGATTTTTATATTTTACCAAATAACTCGGTAATTTTATGTTAAGTTGTGATGGGTTGTCCCACCCAAGTACTATGATAAATACTCTAAATCTTTCATACTTGAATTGACCATTTAATTATAATCTACTCTTATGTATATTATCTTTTATTTTTTGTACTTAAAATTCAAGAGTAAAGGACTTCTAGGGACTAGTAAGTGGTTATGAAGTTAGAACATCATGGAAAATCTAAAAGCACTGGATGGTCGTTTCGTGTTAGCACGGGACTCCCCAAGGACAGTGAGCATCCACAATCCTGACTCGCGAGATTTGAACCCAAGATCTTTTTTAGTCTTGAGAGCTAGCGCTTAACTACTAGACCACCAACGGTATTAATGTCGTATGCTGACTAGTGACTGGCTTCAATAGGTATTTTATGGAGTTCTAGTAAAAAACAGTGACCAGTGGAGTTCAACCGGGTCTGTTGTGAGATATCAGCTCACTGAAGACAATGGTGTACTGTGGCTAAACTTCATGGATTGGTTGAAGTTAGACATTCACACTGTTGGATGTCGGCCAGCTCAGTGATCTAGTGGTTAAGTACTCGCTCTCAAGACTGATAGATCTTGGGTTCAAGTCTCGCGAGTTGGGGTCGTAGATTCGCACTACCACTGAGGATTCCCATACTAACACGAAACGGCCATCGAATGTTTTTAGGTTTTCCATAATCGTCTAGCTTCAATTGACTCATGATCTCAACTATTAAAATATTTATTTCACTATTATACCTTCCAAAGATACATCTACATAGATACATCCTTTTGAACATACCTTAGTTATATAATATACCTTTGTGGAATAGGGTAATTTTACATTGGTATTCAGTAGAACCAGATACCATCTGGACTTTCACGTGACAACCCAAACAGTACAGCTCAACCCTGTTTAACAGGAGAGCCAGACACCTCCCAGGCTTAAGTTTTATAAACCGAGCAGTACAGTCCAATCTCGATTCACAGGAGAACAAGACACCTTTTAGACTTTAACGCTACAATCTGAATAGTACAGATCAATCCTGTAGCGCAACCATACAGGTATCAAGCACCCTGGTAGACCATATGAACATACCTACAAACATTTCTATATAGTTTAATAATGATAATTGATCATAATTTAAAAAAAAATGGAATGTATTTATACTTACTTACTTATTTAATTGTGCCTATTGCCTTTCGTGAAAGAACATAGGCCAACCACCAGTATTCTCCATTGAACTTTGTTCTGGGTAATTCTTTCCAGTTCTTTCCAGTTGTTATTCATCCTTTTCATATCTTCTTCTATTTCCCACTGTAATGTGTTCTTTGATCTTCTTCTTTTTTTTTTTTTTTGGCTTCCCTTCAGGATTTCAACTTAGGGCTTGCCTTATAGGATATAGGATATAGTTACTATTCACTAATAGTTTTTATCATTCATTCTATTATATTTTGAATGTCAACCCATTAATTAAAGAAAGAAAAAAAACACAATAATGATATCAATGAATAAATATGTAATAGTAAGTAAATGAAATAGGAAATTGTAAAAGGGATAAAGTAGGAATAAAGAAGAAATCTGTACTTTCTATGTATAGCTTATCCTTACATTATTATTATCATCATCAGTGTTTTTCTTTTCTTTTTTCTCTTCTCTTCTCTTTTTCTTTTCTTTTTTCTCTTTTTTGCCTTCTTTTCTTTTCTTTTTTTTTTTTAAATTAAAAAAGAAAGGAACATAGTAACACTATTACATAATCACTATACTGTGTTCCTTTTTATTTTCTTCAATTTAAAGAATGTTCACATCTGTTTTTAAATGTCATTTATAAGTGGTATAACTTATTTAGATTATTTTATGTAAAGGCTAATGAAAATACAAAGTTCCTAGAATGAAATGTTTTATAACATAGACTAATATTTAAAGATGGTTAGTGGCTAGTTTAAGGGAATCTAGGATAGGTGTTTCGTCCAATTTAGGACTCATCAGTTGGATGTGATTACATTTCCGAGTTGATACTGACTTTAGGATTTGAACTTAGTACTGTTCAGTTTGAATGTTATTATGTTATCTAATTAGTTATTATGATGAGTCCTAAATAGGATGAAACATGAGTCTTACTGAATTTCACTGCTAGCTATTATCCATCTTTGATAATTATGTTTATGATTTAAGGTAATATCGAAGCAATACGCACAGTATACACATATACCAATGAGAAAGAGACTGATTAATTGCAGTATTAAACATCAATGAGATGATTCAAGTAAAACAATATCAAGTGAATTATGAGACTAATATCCATTGGAAAATCATTAAAACTCGATAATATTCAAAGATGATTTCATTATGGTATGATATTCTTCAATAAGGCACATGTTTGGTCTTGTATGGGATCTAGTCCGAAATTGATATTAGAGGTGTGAACTAGTTAATAACAACTGAACTATTTAAAAGTTATGCTCTTTGAATGAGGCCTCGTGTTCTTAACGTTGATCTCTGGTGACATCATAAATGATCACAATTGAGGAATTCAATATTAATATGATATCATTGCTTACACTTTTTAGGTCTATTATTATCATTCATTTAAACATTCGTACAAAAGGCACCAAACTTCACCATTCAATTTGTGTGAGAGCTGGAATACTGTCCGGGCATTCAAACCGAACAAGATGGTTTTCTTAGGAGGCCACTTCATGAACCTTTGACTTGAAGATCTAATCCATAAGAAAGTGGGGCAGCGTCAAGAGATACAGTCAACAGACAACAGGTTCATATGCCATTAGTTTACTGAAGATCCTGGAGCCCATGTACACCGTTGGTTTGGAATAAGGGATTTCCAACTCACTCAGGTGGATTCTTCGTATCCATGAATCTGGTTAAAGCGCTAGACATTCACTTTTATTCGTCTGCATTTCGTAAATAACACTCCAGCCATGAGAAGGCTGTGATTAAGACTTCCTGGGAAGTGGTTGTATGTACGTGGTTATGTGAGAGCGTTTGGAGAGAGTGAGAGCTGACTCTCCTCATTCTCGAACGTACCAGTGCATTTTAAGGCTTATTGAGAACCTTTTAGATGCGAATTCTTAACTTAAAATGTTCAACCATGTTGAGAATCGAGTTGTCACTAGTGACAAGGAATGACAGTTACAAAAATTCCATGGTTCAGTTATACTAAAATAATTGTATGGAGCTTTCTTTATAAATACTACTACTACTACCACTACTACTACTACTACTACTCCTCCTACTACTACTACTACCACTACTACTACCACTACTACTACCACTACTACTACCACTACTACTACTACTACTACTACCACTACTACTACTACTACTACCACTACTACTACTACTACTACCACTACTACTACCACTACTACTACAATTACTACTACCACTACTACTACCACTACTACTACCACTACTACTACTACTACCTCTACCACTACTACTACTACTACTACTACCACTACTACTACCACTACTACTACCACTACTACTACCACTACTACTACTACTACAACTACTACTACTACTACCTCTACCACTACTACTACTACTACTACCACTACTACTACTACATTAGAGAGTGGAGACTTTAAATAACATATACAATGGTATAAACAATGACAAAACATACAGCGTTGCAGTACAAATACAAGAATCAACTCTTATAAAAGAATAAGAAAATAAAATTATAGTTGAACAAAACGTAAAAGAAACTGAATTAAATCTCAGAAGTATAAACTTTTGTTATATTTTTTTCAAAGAAGTGAATTTCAGCATAGTTGATAATGCTGATGCTAATGCTGCTGATAACGATGTGATGATGATTAGATAGAGTTAACAGGAAACTCTTGTCTAAAGTATTTTGCTAGTTACAAATTAACTATACACTGAGCAATCACACATGACCGTTATCTACTCAAAATATTCGAGTTTCATTGGTTACAATTTATCAACAATAACTTATTGTCACACAGAACATGCCAGCTTTCAGAGAGGAGAAGATTTAGAAAATTTTTAAAGCCAAAGAAAAAGCGGCAGACAAATAAACCATATGGTGTAAGGAATTGTAGTTAGATATTAAACAATGAGTAGTACATGATCATAACAAGAAAAGAGACTTCAAGACAGAGTTGATTGGAAATCTCCAGTTTGGGACTTATATCCCAAGAGAGATAGAAGACATAAATAATAATAATAATAATAATAATAATAATAATAATAATAATAATAATAAATGGTGGTTGATGGTACTATGCTGTGCAGTAAATTATTATCATTAGTAGTATAAACTTTTATACCTTTTTTCTTTAATTATCTTATATTTTTTGAGAAAAAGTGCTTAAAATTAAGTGAAATATGTATGAGTTAGTCAGCTACAACGTATGACCAGGCACATATAGGCATCGGTCCAAGTTGCCATATCTCATTAGCACAACAAGATGAACATTGAATTCATAGTAGTCATTTCAATGATAGTAATGTATAAAATAAAGATTGTGTACAAGGATATAGTACAGGAACAAAAAATTCGTTCTCATGATTTAAGAGAAGACAAAGAGTGTATACACTAACGTCATTGTGATCGATTCTGAGGCATTTCACTCAGAGTCTTCAACCATTGGTTACGTTAGTCACGCGGACTCCAACCAAGTAGTCTGCATCTACCACCAACATGGCTCAGACTTGAAGTTAGTAACTTCAAGGACTGATGCCACGTTTTGGTTTGGCCCTTCCCCATATATATATAACTCCGCCTGGAGCCCCTCTGGAGCTACTGCCGGTCTTAAACCCGGATAAAAAAGGAGGATTGTGCATAAGGTTAACAACTCCATACCACAGAAAACTAATTCACTAAAAAAACTCTAACCAGAAAGAAATAATTCAAACCATTTAAACTCTACCCTGGATGTTAGAAAGTTATCATTTATAAGAGTTATAACGCTTCACGGCGAAAGCCAAGTTCCTTTGGAAATCACAAAGCTGATATCCTTTCTAACATTCATAGCAACTATTTAGTTTCAGGAAAGAGTGAATTTCAGAATACTGATCAGCTGTCTATGCTTCACTGGGAGTAAAAGGAGTAAGTAAGTAAGTAAGTAAGTAAGTAAGTAAGTAAGTAAGTAAGTAATATAGGAAGAACTCAATCTTTATGTTAAGAAAAAGTAAATACAATATTTTTCCCTCATTGTTTTACTTTTCTTTCCACCCCCCCCTAACAGGAAATGAATGAAACGGAAATCAACAAGATTTTATAGACTGTTGATTTGTTCAATTAGAAATTTTTACTTTACTTTAATTTACAATTTGATTTATGAGAATAAATAGAATGGAATAGTCTGAAGTGAACATTCTTCTTTTGTTGTTGTTGTTGTTGTTTTCATCAGACAATAAGTATAAAATACATTTATCATAGATAATAGTAATCAATGATTATGTCAGAATTTCAATAGTCTTGGATAAAACTATTCAAATGATTACACTACCCTACCCTACCCTACCCTACACTATACTATGCTATACTACAATCAGTCAGTTAGCTACAACCTAGGACCAGGTATATATATATATATATATATATATATATATATATATACATCGTTTCATGTTATTACACTTTATTGGTAGTTGCCATACTATATTGACAATGTGGTATGATTACCGGTTTACTCTATGGCATTCTTATTTAAATTTATTCACTGTAGTATGTTATTATTATTATTACTATTACAGATCATTTCAAGATCATTTTTCACTTTTTTTCAGATCTATAAAATCTTATTTTTTCACTACTGGGTTTTGTTATGCCCCAATCAGCATAATGAATGGTAACTGTTGGGATCCACTTTGAACCAATACTATCTGTATATTTTTATCGTATCATTGTTAAATAACTAAACTATTCATATTCATGTCTCTCCTATTATAAGTTTTATTCGGACCCATAAACTATTATTATACAATTTACCATTGTTGAATTATAATTACTTACGCCTGTTATTCCCAATGGAGCATAGGCAGCCGACCAGCATTCTCCAACCCACTCTGTCCTGGGCTTTCTTTTCTAGTTCCATCCAACTCTTGTTCATTTTTCTCATATCTATCTCCACTTCCCGGCGTAATGTATTCTTTGGTCTTCCTCTCCTCCTTCGACCTTGAGGATTCCATATGAGGGCTTGTCTTGTGACGCAGTTCGGTGTTTTCCTCAATGTGTGGCCTATCCACTTCCAACGCTTCTTCCTGATTTGTCCTCTCCCACAGTAGGTTGTTGGTAATAGTGTCCGGCAAGCGGATCTGAAGTATTTTGCGTAGACAACTGTTAATAAACACCTGTATCTTTCGGACGATGGATTTCGTAGTTCTCCAGGTTTCGGCCCCATACAATAGAACTGTCTTCACATTTGTATCGAAAATTCTGACTTTGGTGTTGGTTGCCAATTGTTTTGAGTTCCAGATATTCTTCAGTTGTAAATATGCTGCTCTTGCTTTGCCAATCCGTGCCTTCACATCTGCATCAGATCCACCGTGTTCATCGATGATACTGCCCAAATATGTAAAGGTTTTTACATCTTCCAAAGCTTCTCTGTCAATTGTGATTGGATTGGTGCATGCTGTGTTGTATCGAAGAATCTTGCTTTTCCCTTTGTGTATATTGAGACCTATTGCTGCTGAGGCTGCAGCTACACTGGTTGTCTTCTCCTGCATTTGTTGTTGTGTGTGCGATAGAAGAGCCAGATCATCTGCGAAGTCTAGATCATCCAATTGCATCCTAGCTATCCACTGTATCCCGTGCTTCCCTTCAGATGTTGATGTCTTCATGATCCAGTCGATCACCAGGGTTAGCAACCCCATCCCATAGAAAACTAACTCGCTAAAAAAACGCTAACCAGAAAAAATTATTCAAACCATTTTAACTCTGTTGAATTATACCCTGTCTATCAATTACTACCTCCCATATTCACAGACACATTTGGCTAAATCTTGTATAAATGTTGTTTCCTATTTTATGGTACGATGTGGTCTGTTTGGTTTGTATATAAAGTAAGTATGTTTGTAATAAATGATTCATATTGTAGAGGCTGAGATTGATGTTCTGAACTTAACAAGCAGGGCTAGACAGAAAGCAGGACCGATAAGGGCTCTAGATTGTTCGTACGAGTTTTGCACGTCATTGGTTTGATCGATAATTCACTGCTCTCTAATTGCCGGTATTACTCCGTATACATTAACAGGGCACAAAGACCACAAGTTATAACAGGTTTATCTATTAATCAATAGATTGTTGGATAGTTTTATGATATACTCAATAGTCATAGGAGTTTGTGAAGATTATTGGTCTTTATAGATTGTATTAGGAATTGATTTCAGTTAGGCAACCATTAAAAACTAGATAGTACAGAACAGAAGTTTTGTGTTAGTATGGAACTTTTAAATGATAGTACTTACACACAAGAATCAAATAAGAATCCATGATCAATGGAGTTCAATTAAAACGGGTATGAGGTAGTTGCTTACTAGAAATAGTTAAAGATGATTACGTAATACTATGACTTGATTAAAGTTGAATATGTAAATCATTGGTAATTGACTGAATGGTTTAAAAGTTTAGCGCTTGCTTTGAGGTTCTAGATTTAATCACCGATAGTGCTATGTATGCGTTTTGCTTCTGAGGAGTCCCGAACTAGAACGAAACAACTACTCAAATCTTGGTGGTTTTTAATAGCTGTCGAATTAAGATCAGTTCGTGATAATATGTTTCATTAAATTGTTTTTAGAGGTTAGTCCATTGGGTGAATAATTCTCTCGTTCTTGTTTATGAATGTATGTTATACAGTGGGTCAATCAGACATCGACCAAACAATAAGCAACTTTCTTCTATAAGGAATATGACGAACGTCATTGGTGAAAAAATGTAAATCAGATTCCAAAAGGATTCATATATATGACTCATTTGGGCAATAGAAAAACTCTTTTCTCAATCTCATTCTTGTCATTGAAGTACCCTGTTAGGTGCATGAACAGGAAGCTTGTTTATCAATTCAGAACCTCTTGATTTTCATCTGGAAGTCTATTCCTTTCCATTTCTGTGCTGAGTTATATTAATTACTGATTGAGTTCAGCCATATTATAAGTGAGGCAGTTATCAATGATACCAATGAATGATAGTCACATAATATTGAAAAATGATGAACGTTGGAGATGTGGTCCGAAAATAACGCTATCATCTCAGGGTTTGAATGCCCTAGGTTCGACTCCTATCAGGGTTATACTTACAAATTGAGAATGGGTTCTACACACACATTAATGTCTATCACTTGCAATACCAAAGATAATATAAATGACTAAATTGAACTTCTTGTGTAGAACTAATGAACAATTCGGAATATTGTGAATATATGTATAATATTCTTCTTACGCGGAATAGCAGATAAGCGATCAAAGCACTCAGTTTTTGATCTTCGACTTGATTATGACAGAATATGGTACACAACTAACGACAATCGAATGTGTAAAACCTCACAGTCACAAATCAGAAGACAGAAGAAGGGGAAATGATTATTAAGTAAGATAGATATTAGTATTGACCATAACATCAATATATTTCGGCCAATCCGTAAGGAGGCAAATTATACAATTGTCCAAACGTAGTATGCCACGTTGATATGTATAGTTTGCATCGTCGACTGTTATTAGTTATACAACCGTTGAAAATCAGAAATCTCTGAATATCCATTCCGTTCTAATATGGTTCTCCTCAGGAGTGTATCTATACGATTTGCTCTGCTATCGAATACAGCAACTCCAGGTTTCGTGGTGGGCACTTGACGTTTAAAACTACCTAGTCGGTATCTAGTGATTTCAAATGTTTAACTTAAATTAATTTATAATACTCCCTAACCATCATCCAAAGTTAATGGGTAACTGACTCATATCTGATATGTCTAGTTATAAATTCTGATGTTTTTATAACGACGATGATTGAAATTTGAGTGATAGAGAATCGACTGTTCAAAAGCCACCATGATTAGATAAGCGTCGATCAATATCTGTCAACGAATTAACGTGGAGTGAATAACTGATTCGTTTTAGTTTGGGGATCCTACAACGCGTCCAATCGTGACTATATACAGAATGGACACATCGGAAACTTCAGGTTATATGTTGATCGTATTAATTTTATACCACTGATTCGAAATCCAGTGATTTTCACCTCTGAATTTGGTCAACTTGATATAAAGTGTGAAGATAATTTAAAGCCATCACTTAAAAGTCATTCTGTTTCAAAACTATGTCTCTATGTGAAACTTATTAACAGCTGCAGAATTCATTTCGACACTATGGAGTACTTGAGAAGATCATCAATATCATACGTAATTCATACGGCGGACTACAGTGCAAAGTCGTGTATGGAGGACAGCTAATGGATGCATTGCAAGTAAGGACCGGAGTCAGACAGAGCTGCCGGTTCTCTTCTTCCCTCTTTCTTTTGGTGGTTGACTGGATTATGAAGACCTCAACATCCGAGAGAAAGCACGGAATACAATGAACAGATTGGATGCAACTAGACAATTTTGACTTCGCAGATGACATGGGAAGCATCATTGATGAACATGGCGGATTTGATGCAGATGTAACGACACGGATTGACAAAGAAAGGACAGCATTCCCACAGTTGAAGGACATATGGAACTCAAAACAACTTTCCACCAATATCAAAGTCAGAATCTTCAATATGAACGTCAAGAGAGTTCAACTGTACGGAGATGAAACGTGGAGAACTATTACAACCATCACCAAGAAGATAAAAGTTTTTATAAACAATTTTCTGTGCAAGATACTTAACATCCATTGGCCGGATGCCATCAACAACAGCCTACTGTGTGAGAGGACAAACCAAATTCCATTTAAAGAGGAAATTAAGTAAAGACGTTGTAAGTGAATAGAACATTGAAGAAATCACCATACTGCATCACGAGACAAGTCCTAATTCGGAATTCTCAAGGGAAGCTGAAAATAAGAAGGCCAAAGAACGCACTACGACGGGAATTGGAAGCAGACATGAAGAGGATGAATAGCAACTGGGAAGGATTGGCCAGGACGAGGTTGGATGGAGAGTACTGGTGGGTGGCCTATACTCCTCTACGAGGAGTAACATGCGTAAGTAAGATGAGATTAAGTCTACTTTCAAACTATTAACTGGCTATACTTAAGTGTAACACTTGAAGGCTCTTTTTAGACAAAACAGTAATTATCATTATCTTTAAGATTATTTGCTATGTACATTTAAAATCAAATTAGTTAGTGTTTATCATGCCAATGTTTTTATTTTTGAAACTTCTCTCAAGAAATATAATGAAATGAATAAGATAATCCTGTGATACATTTATTTATTTGAAGACAAATATTGGTGCAAAGGGGTACCGAATACATAAGCGCCACATAATTCACTTGATTTGTGTGCGGGCTATGGTACCGTCCGGGTGCTCAAACTGAAACAGATGGTTTTCTTAGACAGCCAAACCCAAAGCCTTCGACCTAAAAGATCTGATGCAAAATGCAGTGGAGCAACGTTATGAGCTCCAGTCCCGTGGTAAGCGGTGACCAACAAATGGTTCATACACCATTTGTTCCTTCAGGATCCTGGAAACCATGTACATGATTGGTTTGGAACCAGGGTTTTCCAACTCCCTTAGTTGAATCTTCCATATCCACCAGTCCAGTTAAAGCTCTGGGCATTCCCTTTTTGTCCTCCGAATTTCGTTAACAATAATGCCGCGAGCAGATGGTGAGTAGGACTTTCCTGGTAGTGGCTGTATATAAGTGACCATGTGTGAGCATTTGGAAAGGAAGAGTTGATTCTCCCCACTCTCGGCCGTACCAGGGCATTTGGGAGCCTTTGCTATATATTGCTATAAAAATGACTAAATAGAAGGTTCTGATATGAAAGTCAGAAAAAACAGAGGTAAAAATAAAGACCAAAAAAGAATTTCGTATCGTTTGTTTGAATATTCCCATTGATGTTTTAACTTCACCTGATTGCACAAGCTTATGGCTATCAGGTCTGATTAACTAAGTCAATAACGTGATGATGTTTGAATTGAACGTTAGTGGGTTTAAGTCCCTGAGTGAGTATCAACTCTGAAATGCAGTTAAATCCAGCTGACAAATCGTAAATAATACAGAAAGCTTATCCTAGATTCCACTGTAGGCCACTATGCATCATCTTTGCTTACAAAAACCATAATAGTTTATTTTTTTAATCTATACTACTGATAAGTGCACAACTGTGGAATTCCATACATTTTAGATTCCCCCCTACAACCCACAATTCAAATATATTAGAAAATTTCAATAGAAGAAGCATTGTGGAAGCATTGGAATAGGATGTACATTACTTACTTACGCCTGTTACTCCTAATGGAGCATAGGCCGCCGGCTAGCATAGGATGTACATACACCAACAGAAACTTATCACAAGTTATACCTGAATCTTAACTATCAGATAAAATAAGTCTTTTATGAATAGATCCCAAGTATAAGGTTGGATAATAATTATTTATGGTAAGGAAATTTCTGTCTATTATGTTTCACTAATACCTGTTCATTTCATTTAAGGACATAATGTAAGTTATTATTATTATTCTGTTGTGAGATAGTAACTCACTGAAAACAATAATGGACGGCTACTCGATTTCGTGAGTTGGTTAGACATTTGTGCCATTGGATGCTGGCCAACTCAGTGGTCTAGAAGTTAAGTGTTTGCTCACGAAACTGATAGGTCCTAGGTTCGGATCTGAAGGGGTGGGACCATGGATGTGCATTGCTGAGGAGTCCCATACTAGGACGAGATGGCCATCCAGTGATTCTAGGTTTTCCATCTTAATGGATATATTGTTATGAATATAATAATAATAATGGTTAAGTTCGCTAATGGATTAACGAAGAATACGGTATACAACTACACCACTTGAACGTATAGTACCCCCCCCCTTCAGTCACAAATTAGAAAACTGTAAAAAAAGGACTTGTTGGGTAAGAATCAAGAATGTACAGAAAATCATGGATATTTATAGATAATTCACGTTTGGCATATAAATATTATAATTCAACTAATTTGCAAAGAGGTATAATAGTAGCATGTCACGTTGATATTCTAGAAAGATCCAACATATTCTGATTGGATGGAAACAATTCAACTTCTTTAATGCTTCTGAAGCTCTTGGAAGCTGTCCCAATAACAACAACAGCGATAAAAATACTTATTATTATTATTATTATCTATACACTTTTCGGTTGACAAAACTACTAATTATTCATGTGAACTAATTACTGAATTAGTGGTTCATCACAATTTTGGTGATTCCGGTTTTTCTTCTTTGTTTTTCTTCTCTTTTCTTTTTTTAAAAAAAAACTTTATTCCATTCCACTGTTCTGTGTTTTTTTGTTGTTGTTGAAAATGTGCATTCATGTCTTCTTCTCATTAATTTTCTTCTTCCTTCTCTTCTTCTTCCCCTCCTCCTTCTTTCTTTTCTTCCCCTTCTTCTTCTTCTTCTTCTTTCCCTACGTCTTCTTCTTACTGTTCTTTCTTGAAGAAAAGAATACGTTGTTTTTGTGAAAGATTAATGTAGATGGCGTCATTCTGTAAAGATTTCTTTTCTTTTTTCGTTCTTCTTCTTCCTCTCCTTTTTCTTCTCTCTTTCACTGGTAATATAAATGACTTGACAGCAAAGTGAATATTCTATTCATTTTAATCATAACTCTATACATCATAATTGTGTAGAGAGTGAAAGAGAGGGAGTGGGGGAAGGGGAGAGGGAAAGCATTCTTCATTGTTTAACAGTAATGAAAACTTTATCTGATTATATAATAATGAAAACTAATAAAGTCTAATCAATTGTTAAATGTCCCCATTAATCATATCATTAAATAAATGAATAGAGAGGGAGAGGGAGAAGGAGAGTAAGTGAGTAGGAGATTGTTATGTAACAGGAGAAAAAGTATGAAATCAAGTATGAACATGCGAAATTCCCATACATACATACATACATACAAACATATTTACTTACTTGCTTACTTACGCCTGGTACTCCTCATGGAGGAGCATAAGTCGCCCACTAGCACTCTCCATCCAACCCTGTCCTGAGAAATCTTTTCCAGTTGTTTCTAGTTGAATAAACTATTCATTATTCAATTACTCATTGTTGTATATATATAAAGTGGTTTAGCATAAGGGTGAAACTATTATTTATGAACGAACCAATCAGTTATAAGATAACGTGTCTTGGGTTTTAGCGCGAAACTCATTCATCCATCCATTTGGTTAAAGCGTGTTCCGGGATTTTAGATGATGTCAGTTCGTAATGAAAACTGATCCTAAGTATCTGTTATAACTTTTACCCTGTGCCCTATTAATGTATAACGTAATGATACCGCCAATTAGAGAATAGTGTATTATCAACCGAACCAATGATGCATGAAACCCGTACAAGAAGTCTAGAGCCTTTATCGATCCTGCTTACCGCCTAGCCCAGCCTGTTATGTCCAGAACACTAATCTCAGCCCCTACGATATGAATCATGTATTTCAAACATACTTAGTTTATATAACAATCAGACAGACCAAATCGTACCATAAAATAGAAAATAACATTTGTACAGGAATTAGCCAAATGTGGCTGTGAATAAGGGAGATAGTAATTGATACACAGGGTATAATTCAACCATGGTAAATGGTGTAATAAAAGTTCATACATCACAATAAAGCTCATGATAAAAGGAACACGGATCTGAATAGTTTAGTCACTTAACAATGATACGATAAAAATATACGTTTAGTACTGGTCCATAAACAGATCCCAACAGTTACCATTCATTATTCTCATCGGGATATAACACTATCATCTGTAAATCATAATCCTTATTCTACACTCAGGTTTATAACTCATATTCAGCCCTAATAAGTGGGTAGACATTCTGAATGCTATTTTATAGTCGCTTAAAGGTCGTCCAATTCATCATTGTAGTAGTAATAAGAGTTTACATGAAGAATCAGCTTTAGATGTATTATTCATATTACTTATTTAATTCATAGTAATATGTAAAATCTAATTAAAATATTAACTTAAACTGTTATCCATACAGTTGTATATGAAAAGTATTAGTCGGTGGGAAACAATATAGTGTCTGATATTAATAGGCTTTCTTACGTCTATTAAATCTTAATTGAATCCTGTTCATGAAGTTGCAGTGTTATCATTAGTCTAAGTGACTCAAAATCACATGGATTATGCTGAGATTTTAGGTGGTTGGATGTAGTAGTAATAATAATAATAATGATTATAATAACAGTAATAGTAGGGGTAGTAGTAATAGGGTGGTGTGAGTTACTTATATCCACATAAGTAGTATATAACAATGGTTAGGAATAGAATATATTTCAGTAGAAGATTGAAAATGAAACAACGGGAACGGAAAACAGTGAAATTTGAGACGATGGACTGAGATTTACGAAAGGAACAGTCAAGTTTGAGACGATGGATTGATATTTCGCAAATGAACTATTTACTGTATGGTTCTCGGATTTTAGTGAGATGATCTGTAATTTCATGTTTAAATGCATTCGATTGTTCCCACCAGTGTGTTCTCGTTCATTACATTAGTAGTAAGGAGAAAACCATAGACTTGGGTTTAATATTAAGTGATACTCATCAAGAAGGAACATGTGTAATCCCAAGGTAACTGAAGCTCTCTCTTTAAGATATGAACTTAAGTCAACCAACTTTACAGTTCGAAATGTTACCATTATGTTTTAATCCAAGTGAAAATAGACAAGATAATCCGAGGTCACAAAGTTAAAATAAGAAGAATAAGAAGTAAGAAAAAATGCTAAAATTATGAATTTCAATGGAAATGAAGAGTCAATGAAATTATTTTTGTACCAATATTCTACAGCCTTCAACTAGGAAGTTTATATCTTTTGGCACAGACCTATTCAGGAGTCAGTGTTTTTATAGACTAGTAGAATATTTCTATCTGACAACTTACTTACGTCTTTGATTGAGATCATGAATCGACTGATATTAGATCACCGTTGGAAACCTGGAAGCACTGGATGGCCGTTTTGCCCTAGTATGGGACTCCTTAGCAGTGCACATCTACGATCCCGCCCCCCGCGAAATCCAAACCCAGGGCCATCAGTCTCGAGCGCGAACGCTCAACCTACTGGACAACAGAACCGGTCGGTGTCCAATGGTGTTAGTATTTAGCATCAACCAATCCACGAAATTGTGCGACCATCTTTCATTGTACTGAGGTAGATGCCTGTCTCTACCCGACACGGATTAGCTCCACTGGTCACGGCTTCTCACCAGAACTCGGAGAATTCTCTCACGAAGCTTGTCACTAGTGAGCACATGTTAATTATCAGTATTGGGGTTGAGGAGATTATTAAGTTCAGTGCTTCCAGGTTTCCAACGGTGGTCTAATACCAGTCAATTCATGATCTCAATCAAAAACTTAATAATCCCCACAACCCCAATACTGATAATTACTTACGTCTGTTTCCCCTCATGGAGAAACATAGGTTATTCACCAGCATTCTCTAGCCAACGCTATTCTCCACAATCCTTTCCAGTTGTTATTCATTGTTTTTATGTCTGCTTCGTATTTTTCTCGATGCAGTATGCTTTTTGGTATTCCGCTTTTCCTCTTCCCTTCTGGATTTCAAGTTAGCACTTGTCTTGTGATGCAATTTGATTATTTCCACAATGTATTTATTGTCCACCTCTATCATCTTCTAATTTCCTCTTTAATTGGAGGCATACTTGTTCTCCTCCACAGTAGGTCATTGCTGATGGTATCACGTCAATGAACATTGAATATCCTACGTAGACAATTTTTTATAAATACTTTTACATTTTTGATGACGGTTGTGATAGTTCTGGAAGTTTTCAGCCACGTACAGCAGAACTATCTTGATATTCGTATTGAAGATTCCCACTTTGATGTCGGTTGACGGTTGTTTCGAGTTCTATGTATTCTTCAACTGTCTAGCCACACCTAACCTTCTATCAACTTACAATTACGCTAGCTAACATTATATGCCTGAATAAGAGATATATAAAATTTACAATGATTGCTTGATTGAGATCATCAATGGATCAATGTTAAACCACTAATGAAAACGTGCAAATAATGAACGGCTGTTTCGTCCTAGTATGGAACTCCTAAGCAGTGCACCTGTACGGTTCCGCACACGGGATTCCAACCCAGGACCTTCGGTCTCGTCGTGACCAATGGAGTTCAACTGTGTGTGGTATGAGGCAGTTACTCACTGAAGACAATGGATAACGGTCGCACAATATCGTGGATTGGTTGAAATTAGACATTAACACTGCTAAATGTCGGCTCATTTGCCAAGATGTTAAGAATTCGCTCACGGGACAGAAGTTCCTAGGTTCGTGGATATGCACTACTGAGGAGTCTCACAATAGAACGAAACGGCCATCCAGTGCTTTCAGGTTGTCCATGGTGACCTAGCTTCAATTGACTTATGATCTCAACTATTAAAATTAATAATTATTTTATAAATTAATCTAACCGATAAAACATAGTTGACCTCTATTTTAATTGCAAATCAATACTTTTTTGACAGTCACTAATGAGAAAAAAATATATAGATGATAGTTATTTCAACTAGATTTAACGTTTATATGCAAAGATGAATAGTGACAAGTAGTGGAATTCAGGACGCGCGTTTCGTTCTAGTTGGGACGAGTCAACCGGATGTATATGCCTCTGAGAGTTGATGTTCACTCTGTGACTCAAACCCATTATCGTTCACTTCAAACTCCATCGTGTTATCCACTTAACAACTAAGTTCTGATAGTCACTTGCTTGAGTGTCCTGGATTCCACTGCTAACCACTATCTATCTTTGCATATAATGCTTGTGAATTAAGGCAATATCGAGGCAATACGCACAGTATGCACATATGCCAATATGAGAGACTGATCAATTGCCGTCTTAAACATCAATAGAAAGATTCAAGCAAAACAATAACAAAGTGAATTTAGAATTAATGTTAATATGAAAAATTTGGTTAAATTTATGACATTAGACAGCTTAATCTCCAATAGGTTTGTTTGAAATGTAATGATTGGTCTAACTGATTTACGATAAGTACTGTTTATACATTTATAGTAGTATGTGAATGAATACAAAATTAATGAGTAGTATCAATCAGGTTATTTGTAATCTATCAGTAACTGATACTCTCTCTATAAGATTCACACCAGTATCGTTAAGCTATTTAAGTTTTGAATGCCTTTTTCTCAGGAATGAGATATACATGTTAACTAATTACTGAGTAGTAACCAATGATATGATTATTCGGTCTTTAGTACTATTCAAATTAACGTTATCGTTTTTTTAGCGAGTTATTTTTCTACCGGATGGGGTCGCTAACCTCATACTCAACCCTCCTTCTTTGTCCGGGCTTGGGACCGGCAATAGCTCTGGAGGGGCTCCAGGCGGAGGAACACACCAAACTGCGTCACTAGGCATGCGCTCACTTGGAATCCTCAATGCCAAATGAGAAGAGGAAGACCGAATAACACATTATACCGAAAAGTTGAGACAGATACAAGAAGAATGAGCAACAAATAGATAGAACTGGAAAGGAAGGTCCATGACAGAGTGGGTTAGAGAATACTGGTTGGTGGCCTATGCTCCATTGGGAGTAACAAGCATAAGTAAGTAAGTAACTAATCAAATTATATCGATCGATTTGTAGCTTTATAATACATTGACATGGTAACATATCTTAGTTGTTAGGCGGTGCGAATTTAAGTCTTCGACAGATTTATTTCCAAGGTTATGCGTAAGTATTATTGATTTTGCTTGACAAACATTTGGTCAGAGTTGAAGCCGATCATTACCTCCCACCTCAACATCTGTTACAGGTACAGACGAACAGTTCTCATAAATAATCGCTGTTTGAAATCAACACGTTGTGAGTAAATTTTATTGGTGAATTCAAGGTAGATGGATTTCAACAATGTGAAATAGTAGTTACTCACTCACCAATCGGATTGAATAATATCGTGCTATAGTGACACCCGTTTGAAAAAGAAAATAATAACCATAGGATTTTAAATCATTAACAGACAATTTAAGTTCTCATAACGAAATCTAAGGATCCTAGGTTTAATCTAGTAAAATATCGTGCGTGAGAAACATCCTAAGGTGGGAAACTAGTATGAAACAACTGGCATAGTCATCCTCGATTCTCAGTTGATTTTAATGTTTGATGAGTATGAAACTGGTGAATGTTACCGAAAATGGAAGAATTATCTAGTGTTTCATAGTTCCAAAGGGTAGTTTAAATCAGACCAGTTTTTATTCCTGGTAATATTCAACAATCTTCACAAGCCCCTTAAACTGGTAATAGTACGTAATTAGAATTGTTTTGGGATTATGAAATGGCATCTCGATTTTCCAAATATCTTTAGAATGATCATTTAAAAATTATACTACTCATCAGTAGTTAAATGCAAACTTTAAAAGTATTAAATTAATGGTTATATATGATTAGTACCAAAGGTTAAATTATGCGATGCGTCAGGGTATGTTCGATAGATAATTGACTCTAATAGAGAGTATCAATAACCTTGATTTTTGAAAAAAAAGAACGTATAGTTCATTCCTATTTGTAAGCAAAGTCTCAAGGAAACACAAATGCATTCCTAATGCTAGAAATTGATATGGATCTTTGAAATTCTAATGAAGAATCCTAACTTGTTGAGTTTAACAACAATCGGAGTAAGATAATCACCACTGATAGTAGTGATTAGCAGTCATATCATATCGCGGAATGATTCTAATTAGAAATGTGGATCAATAAACATAAGCTCAGTGATCTAAATGATAATTTACTCACTGCAAGAATTGAGTGTTTTAGGTTCGATCCTATATTAAGTTATAGGTATTTACTTCTGAGAAATCTTTAGCTTCCCTGTACTGATTTATTAATTTTCGATTTTTTCTGTGTAAACAATAAAACAAATTCACTTGGTACAAATATTCATCAAGATTAGAACGAATAGTTTGACAGAAATTGGGCGCTAACTATAAAGAAGTCATTATATTTCAAATAATCTCAGCGATTGAAATTTAAATAATTCCAATGTTTCGTCCAGCTAACTTGTCTGAACTTCTCTAGACATATGTGCGTATTGCCCTTAAGTCACAATCATTATAAGCAAAGATGGATGGTGAGAAACTGATCAATCGCAATCCTAAACATCGATGGGAAGATTTAAGTAAACAATACCAAGTGAATTTAAACTCCAACCCATTGCACAAGTTAATGGCTATATGGACTCAGTGACTAAGTGGATAACGCGATATCGTTTGAAGCGAACGGTACTGAGTTCGAGTCCCAAAGTGAATATCAACTCTGATGCATGTACATCCCGTTGACTGATCCCAAGGAGAACGAAACGCGCCTCCTGAATTCTACTGCTAGTTAATATTCATCTTTGCTTAGAATAAACATATTACCTCAACATAAACCACAAATTCTTCAGTCAATACGTCTTCAATACTTTTTCAATTGCATTATATCTTTCTACGAACTAATCCTTTGTACCCTTATTAAAAATATTTATTTTATATATTACTATCACTAAACTAACTACTTCTATGAATTCGGTGTGACAACTTGAACTGATGTCTGTATGTGCCTAGTTGTACGTTGTAGCTGACTGACTGATACATATTCTACCTAGTTTTTCTCGAAAAATGTAAGATAATTAGAGAAAAAGCATAAGAGTATACACTACTACTGATAATCATTTACTGCACAGCATAGTAGTATACGAAATTGTGTATGGATTGTCAATCATTATTTATTATTATTTATGTCTTCTATCCCTCTTGGGATATAAGCCTCAAACTGGAGACTTCCAACCAACCCTGTCTTGGGATTTACTTTCCACTTGTTATCAAGTACTACTCATTCTTTGATATATGACTACAATTCCTTACATTATATGTTTATTCGTCTGCTGCTTTTCCTTTTGCTTTGAGAATTTCGAATTAGGGTTTGTTACGTAAAGAAATGTAATGATTTATGTATTAAACATCTTATCCACCTCCAGTCTTTTCCAAATCTTCTCCTCTTTGAAAGCTGGCACGCGAGGTCCAGCGATATTCAATTTTACAAACTGACATATAAAGAGCTACTCGACGAATAAGTTGTAGACATAAATCTCGGACCATTTGAATTATCAACTATGAACTTCATTGTAGTCACTAATCGAGATCACTTATCATGCATCTGCGGCACCCTGTTAAAGATTAAAATTGGAAATTACAAAGCCCTATGGCAATCATGTTGTAATTTATGCTAATCTCAAGGCAGACTGGATCTTAACACATTCCAAGTGTTTACTTTATTATCCTGTATTTTCAGTGCTGAAAGACCAAGTTGTAGAGTGGCCACTATTTTACGTATCTATGAATCATAATGGTCTCAAATAAACAATGATTAGTAACTGAAACTAACTAAGAACAATATTTTCAAACCTCATGTATAAAGATGGACCAAACTCTCTAGAAAAACTGATTCTCAAGAACATGAAAAATGTTTTCACAACTGTTCACAATGTAGAATCATCAATGAAACTGTAGCAGAATCCAAGTGCTTTCCTTGTTATCTCAACTGTTAGGAGACGGGATTAGGAATTGGTAAGGTAAGTATTGAGGAATTCCGTTGTTTTGTATTACTATATCCGACTTCCATTTCATAGAGCTAATGTAATACATGAAAAAGATGATGCTTCAAAATTGTATACAACATTTAATTAAACATTCTTATCATATAACGTAACTTGTAATAACAAAAAATAAACAGTTTATTTCTTTTAAGATTTTTGTAGGAATTTAGATGTATGTCATCGTGATTAACAACTGCCGAACTCTACCATTTAAGTGGACGCTCCCTTCACTTGAGCCTACATGAACATCAATTAGCAGTCAAACGGCATGATATCTCACTTATATCAATACACGTGGACAACTGCGGACACACATTCGATTGGGAAAATGTGGAAATCGTGGACAGAGGAAATTCTAAAAACACAAGAGAATTTTTAGAAGCCTAACACTCAGCAATCAACAAATATATTGAAATCGATCCGATTTATCAACCAATCAGGAAACTTATGCACAAATATAGGAACAAGAATCAAACCAATAGGAGACAAAAAAGTAAACAATGACAAATTTAAGATCAATAAGAACCGATGTCGTTCAGAAGAACGATGAAAGCTCCACGACCAAACCATCCAGATCAGAGAACAAAACTTCATCAAAATCATCCACCTGAGCTACAAATCTTCTCCACCATCTCAGTAGAGATTTCTGAAAACCCCTACAGTGATGAATTAGTTATTGCTCGAATAGATTAGTGATAACATTTCAGACTAATGACGCTCAAAGTTGAATTCGAATTAATTGAGGAATATCAATCCCTTTAATATTGTAGATAAACTTTACTGATGAAGGCTAACTAGGATAAAACTTAGATTTACAAGGTTCTCTATCAACTGCTTTCAAGAGCTAATGTCCAAATATAGTTCACGAGAAGTTATATCATTTGTATTAATAATCATATTGTAATATGATCGATAGAATTCGACTTAACAGACACACTGATCACTTAATTGCAGGTACTGTATATATTTGAAATGTAGCCTATTTATAAAGTACATGTTTATACATACAACTTTGAGGAACATTTTTAGGTCTACGGATCAAGTAATATTGCTAACGGGTTAACTAAGTTATGTAGAGTTAGAAACTGAAAAGCTGAACACTTGAAATCAAAACTTTTTTGTTCACAACTATCCCGTTAGTTTGTTTAAATACTACTGATAATTGTCCTTTCCTTTCTCCCGACTATAGCTTCTACCCTGACGTAGTGGTCAGGTTTGTTTATCGTGATGACCCAAACGATCTATATTGGCTGAAACATATGTACCTATAGGTTCTACCATACCAGGCAGGTCTATTGGAGAACGGTAAGACTAAAAGCAGCAACTCAATGTCTGAAGGCGAAGTCGTACTGCTGAATGTACAGGGGTGTGACAACAGTAAGGTAATTCCCTTGAACAACCAACAACTGCAGTGATGCTGCCTTCTCATAAGGTAGAGAGGGGGGTTAGAAAAGGTCAACCCTTAAAATGTCACATCTCACAGAGTTTTGTCTCCGGCGGTAAGACCCTTTGGAGAATGGATCTAACAAGTTAAAAATACCCTCAAACAGTTATCCCTTTGGCTCTGTGGTCACGTTCCTCAAGTCGTTAAGATCAACACTAATTCGTTTCAGATCCCTCAAGAAATATCCTTCCACGATGTGAGTAACCAGGAATCGACATCAGCTCTCATACTCATAACAACACACGAGATTAAGTTGTTCACAATCGAATTCCTTCCTTAGTTAAAATAATTCACAAACAAATAGTTCATAACAATCAAATCAATAAATTGAGAACAAAACTATTTTCATTGTTTCAATTTTCTTTGAATAGAAAAAAAAAGAGAATTATATATCGTGCACAAAGTGTCGTCTACACATTAAAAAGAGTAAATTTTTTTTAAAAAAAAACTGAAGGGTAAAATAGAAAAAAAAAAGAATGGGGGATAAATATAGGAATATAAGAGAGTAAAGACAAAAAAAACGTACACACACACGCACACACAGATACATACACACACACACAAAAGTACACAAGAGAACAATGTCATTAACCACACTGAGATAATAATGATGATATTGAAACCAAAAATGAAGAAAATGATCCAACTACATTTTTGATAATACATAGAATTATCTATTTTCTTTTCCAAGCCGTTTATCTTTCTTTTTTGAATATTTTATTTCATTTCACTTAGTGACAACCTTTATTTCTTCTTTTCTCAAGGCACAAATAAATTTACATAAGTGTGTTTGGAGTTTTTTCCCTCTCTCTCTCTCTCTTCCAAAGTAGTAGTAGTAGTACGTTCGTATAAATATGTGAAAGACAACACCGGGAGGTCTCCTACTTTCATGTAATGCAACATAACACACATACAAGAATGATGAAAACACCTATAGTATAATCACAAATTAAATAGGATGAAAGGGGTGAAGCAATCATAGACATTTCTCTTATTAACACACGATTTTCTTGTTGTTGACAATTAATAGTGAGCAACGAAGAGTAATAACAAGAAAATGTAGTTACCTACTAAGTTATACTAGTTACGAGAGAACAGGGGTGTTGTCTTTGTTGTTAGCTGCACATGTGAGTGAAGAAAATATTGGTTGGTCTACAATTAAATGTGATTTGAGCTTCATTTGATTTTTTTTCTTATATTCCTATGGAAAGAAAGGAACTGAAAAAAAAAGAAATAAGAAACGAATAGAACTAAGGGTATAGATAACATAAAGCGAAGGATTGAAGTTCAACAGAGGTAATTTAAGAAAACAAAAGTGAAGTTTAAAAATGAAATGAGTTACAATAAAGAGGGATTAGTTGTTTACACACAGGAAAGAACAGTTTAGAATCATGGATATAGTGTAGGGGGGAAGGTAGTAAAGAGTAAATCATGTTTAATGTGTAACCATTTTCTTCTATTCGAACACATGTCTTGGTCGTCTATTTAATAACACAATCATAATTATCATCTCCTACACATCATGATTTTTTTCGAGTTCAGAGAAAGAGAGAAAAGAAGTGAATCATAACATAAGAGAACTATTACGAGCCGAAAATTGAGCGGAATAATAAGGATGAAATAAAACATACATAAAAATATATGTAACAAATAGTAGGTTATGGAGAAACGAAGTGATGAGTAAGTAAACCAGTATACATGATACTGTAAGAGAGATAGAGAGATAGGACAAAGAGAGTAAAGTAAGATTACATAATAAGAAATTCTCATGATTATTATCCAACTACTTATTAATGAACACTTTATCCAATCACAAAAACATGCGCATTTCATACACATACAATTCTAGAAAGTTAATAATTTTCAGAATGAAGAGAATAAAACTAAGGATTAAAGAAGAAACAAAACACAAATAGAGCTAAGGGGGGAAAGGGTTCGATAAGATTTACAAAAAGAAAAACAAATGTCAAAGAAGAAGATAGGGATTATATTAAATCAAGATGATGATGATGATGAAAGGGGTGGTAGAACATTAAAAAATAAGATGAATTACAAAGTGTTGGAACTTCATTGTCGAGAGAAGAACAAAGAAAAAAGACTAGCGAATCAAAATGATAACAAAAATTACTAATGATTGTGTGTGTATATATATGTGTGTGTTTGTTTATTCACAGAAGGTTTGTTTAATTTTTATTTATTCACAATCATGATTATAAGATGAGAGAGTGTGAGAGTGAGCAAAGATGAAAATTAACAAAAAAAAACAAACAAATAATTAGGAAAAAGATATTGGAGGGAGGGGGGGGGAACTGTCTAATCAAATCTAGCTATCACCACCAACAACTAAATCTTCTTTGTTCCGCCGCTAGATAAATTTAGATAGGGAGAGAAAAAAACAATGAACATAAATATATATACACACACAGAGTATTGATTGCTAGAAGTAGAAATCAACATTTTAAATCATCACTTGTAAATGTACGTAAAAAGTGATATATTTCCTAAATATTAATTTATCAGTCACAGACCGTGAACACTGTCGTCTCCTGATAATCTGTAACTCATTGCTTCGGTTTAGGCACCCACACACAAATCGAGTGACTTGTGTGGTGCATATGTATTCGGTACCACTTTATACCAATATTTATGTGTTCAAATAAAATAAAATAAAAAAATAAATTCGTATGTATTATCCGAGGGAAATCCGTTCTGATCGTGTAATAATTCTCTTAGTAATATATTTATTTGTTTGAACACATAAACATTGGTACAAGGGGGCACCAAATACATATGCACGGCACAATGAGGCCATTAGTCGTTATCATTAATTCATGTGAGTGCTGTGATACTGTCCAGGTGTCTAAACCAAAGTGAATCAACTTTATTAACCTTAAACAACGAGATATGAATATGAAAATCTGAATTTCGGTCTCCACACATGATTTAATAACTCGATTATAAATGAGGGATGATGAAGCAGTGTAACATGTCATATTTAATTCAACCTCAATTACAGATGAATATGATAGATTGAGAATTAAACGTAATAATTATAATTTAATTAAAATATCCTGATACGACCGAGAGTGTTGAGAGTCCTTTTTCCCTCTCTAAATGCTCTCATATTGATTACGCATATATAGCCACTGACAGGCAAGCGCTGCTCACTGCCTTCTCGTGGTGGTGTTGTTGTTTTTCAAAATGAGGATAAAAAGCGAATGTCCGGCGCTTAAACCATGTTGATGAATACAGAGTATCCACCGAAGGAGTTGGAAGACTCTGATTTCTAACGATTGGTGTATATGATCTGCAGGATCCCGAGAGAACAAATAACGTATAAACATGTAATTGGACACAGACCACCATGGGACTGCATCTTTTAACGTTGCTCCACTACTTACTAAATTAGACCTCTAGGTTGAAAGCTTTGGTGCCCCCTTTGTGCCAATGTTCATGTGTTTAAATAAATAAACAAAATAATTCATTGTAGAATGAATGTGTGACTCACATAATCGATATCCTTCTTCAATCACTTCATTTCTATTATCTAATCATATTATTTTGTCGTATGAAATAAAAAACAATCCTCAAGGTAACTAACTGTTTATTCTTTTGATATCGTAACAAGTTTACTATCATTCATATTGTACTATCTATCTATAACTAATAGTTTCTTTCATTTAAACAGTAGAAAATTCGTTGAAATAATTTATTCTGAAATCTATGATTCAATGTTTGAAAGTTGAACATTTTAACTATTGAGTGCATTGATATACTATGATTTATCATGAATTATAAATGGATTATATAAAGTGTAATTGCATAGAATTTAATCTAATTGATATATTCTTGAATATGAGTCAATGGAAATGAACGAAACAAAAGTTAGTCAATCAGCTACAACGTAGAATCAGACACATATATGCATCGATTCAAGTTGCCATATCGCATTAGCACAACAAGGTGAACATCGAATTCATTGAAGTAGTTATTTCAATGATAGTAAACCATAAAAGAAAGATTGTGTACAAGGATATAGTACAGGAATAAAGAATTAGTTCGTACAAAGAAAGAGATGAAGCGATTGTAATCTCATAGTTTAAGAGAAGATAGAGAGTGCATACACCGACGCCATTGTGATCGATTTTGAGCCACGTTACCTAGAGTCTCCAACCATTGGTTATGATAGTCATGCCAACCCCAACAAAGTAGTTTGCATCTACAAATAATTTGGTTTCACCACCCCTAACTTTCTTCCAGCCGTCTCCAACACTAGTCAGCATTGCGCGTCGTGGTAGACTGTGTTCAGGGATATGTAACACTTGGTTCAATCATCTTGGTCGATGTAGATTTACAACCTCATCAACTGATTTACCCATCATCATTCCCTAATACCATGCGTCTAAACCTCACTATTACTTACCCGGTGATTTGCTTTTAAATGACGTGTTTTCTGATAAGTTCAATTTAAGAATTCATAAATTGATGATTAAAACTTTGCTGGTTGGAAACATCGGTTATGAACAAGCCAGTTATGTTGTAGAGTGTTATTCATAAAAACAGAATTTTCACAATACAATACCCATTAAAAAGAACTCATTTGTATAGTTCAGATAATGGACAAAAATTTAATAAACATAACACAAAATTATGTCAAACATAAGAAGGGGAAAAAAAAGTGAAAGAACATACTGATTCTTGTAAATTCTGTTTTGTGCGTATTCCTTGATTTTTATCCCCATTTATTGTAGTATGATTTGTTTGTTTGGAATTGTGAACAAAATTTGAATGATGATTAATTTGATTTGGTGTATCCAATAAAGGCATACTATTTATAATAAATGGTTCCACTGAATGATTTCCACTATTGCATGGATTACGAAATCTAAATTTATTAGAATGTGATGAAATAGATGAACCACGATAACAGGAACCAGGAACAACTTGTGAATGAGTAGATGTATGAACATGATTTAAACTTGTAGGTGGACGTGCCGGTGGTGGGAAAGGTAGGTTCGTGATAAACGTGTAACCAGTACCAGCTGATGGAAATCGTGTAGATTGTGAAGAGGATTGATCTATTTCAATATTGTGCTTGTCATCAACTGTATCACTGAAACGTCCACGCGGCCAACAACCATACAATGCTGGAGGTCCAATGCGCACAGGCCTTGTCGCGGTGGCTAATTTTATGAAATGAAATACAGGCCAAATAAAAACGCAATTTCAAGGTAATGGTCGAGAGATTGTTAGGTGAACACAACTCTTAAATATAGTGAAATACATGACTAAACATTTGAAAAATAAAGGTTGCCGGACTAAACGAAACATGAACCATAGATATACTTAAAAGTTTAGGGCATGAAGAAAACATTTGTCACGATATTGATCGAAACAAAAGTGCCAAGACATAGTATTATTACCATTAGTAATACAGAGGATGTTATTTCATTCATGTTATGAACCGATCTAAGTCAGACCACTATCGAACACCTAGAAGCACTTGACATCTGTTTCGTTCCAGTATGGGACTCTTGAACAATGCACATCTACGATCCTGCACACAGGGCTCGAACCATGGACCTCCGATCTTGCGTGAGGACACTTAATCTCCAGACCACTGAGCTGGCATCCAAAGAGTCAATGTCACGCGATGTCATGGATTGATTGAGGTTATATATAAATACCATTGGATACCAACTCGGAGGTCTAGGGGTCAAGCGTACGCACGCGAGCACTACTGAGGAATCTCATACCAGAACAAAACGGCCTCCAGTGCTTCTACGTTTTCGATAGTAGTCTGACTTAGAACGATCCATAACATCAAAAAAATTTAACGATCTCCACAACCTCATATTAAGAAGACAGAGGATATTACTTTTAAAAGTGACTTAAACTGACATGAGAAATTTTGAATGAATTGACTATTTAATCGCTTATTCAAATGATAGATATGATATGTACTATCTTAATAAATAGAAAAAAAGAGGAGTTCTGATGTGTTATGACTTCATAAAAACTGCTTCAAAGTAGATCCATTTTATCTAGTGATTTGATCTTGATCAGAAACATTAAAAAAAGTTCCTGAAAGAGTTAAATTCATTGAATTAACAATCTTATAAAAAATGACTGAAAACAATTACCATTAAAATTATATTATTGAAGTGTATGTTTTACATATTAACAGTTACATAATTTATTTAGTATTCCTGATTGAACAACAAAAAAAGACAATCAGTCATACTATGAATCATTTAAGTAGATAATATTTTTATTATTGAGGATATATATTGTATAGGCTATTTATCCATCGATCATCAATAAACATGGATAGTTAATGAATATACATAACAATTTGGTGATATATGTGTAAAAACGAACTTAGCGTGTGCCGGGGAAAGGGAGACAAAGAGGTGGAAAGAGAGAGAGGGAGGGAGGGAAAAACGTAGAAAATCTCACAGATACTTTACTAACTCTTATATGTTCTATACTAAAGTTAAAATTGTGTATACATATTTCAATAAGATACACAATGAATAAGGTTAACAAAAGAAAAAAATCTCCTTAAGATACATACAACAACACAAAAAATAATATTCAGGTCAATACTGAATAGTGGTAATTCAGTTGTAAAATAAATTGTCATTTTTATATTATTACTAGAATGGGTTTTGTGGAGAATTGGTAATTTCAATAGTTGAAATCATGAATCAATTGAAGCTAGACCACCATGGAAAACCTGGAAGCACTGGATGGCCGTTTCGTCCTAGTATGGGACTCCTCAGGTCCTGGGTTCGAATCCCGCGGGGTGCGGGATCGTGGATACGCACTGCTGAGGAGTCCCATACTAGGACGAAACGGCCGTCCAGTGCTTCCAGGTTTTCCATGGTGGTCTAGCTTCAATTGATTCATGATTTCAACTATTGAAATTTTTATATTATTTTAAAAATACCTCATTGAGTGTGTGCACGTATGTGTGTGTGAGAGAGAGAGAAATAAACGGTATAATTGATGTTACAAGTGAATGAATAATAATTTTAATAGATGAGATGATGAGTCAATTAAAACTAGACCATTATGGAAAACTTTGAAGTACTGAACGACCGTTTCTTTTTAATATGAGATTCCTCAGCAATGCGCATCGACGATCCCGCCACGCGAGATTTGAACCTCAGTCTCACGCGTGAACGCTTAACCTCTAGATCACTGAGCCGGCATCTAATGATGTTAATGTTCAACTTCAACCAATCCATTAAATTGCGCCACCGTCCACCATTGTCCTCAGTGAGTTACTATCTCACAACAGACCCGGTTGAACTCCACTAGTTACTGTCTCTCATTGGGAATCCAGGAAATACCTCTTGAAGCCAGTCACTAGTGAGCACAAAAACCTCTTCTGAATTAATAATGTTTATACATTTATTCTAATCGTGAATAACAGGTTAGTGTGATCCGACATACTAAATATAGAACTGATTATGACATTTAAGCATATGAGTTGTGAATTTAAAAAACAAATACAATCATGCAAGATGATATTTTGTATTCGGTTTCAATATGACTGATCATATAACACTACAAGGAACATATTGATAAGTTCAGAGTTTAGATTATCATTATTTATTTGAATAATATATAGCAATATCTAATTTTCAGATAAGGAATTTCATATAACGGTCAGTAATCTTGAGTGTTGTTAGAGGTACGAGGGTGGTTATCACTTCCCGGACGCCCACACCATGGGAGGGTTCTTCTGAAGGTATCTGAAAACGAAATTGGGTTAGGGATGGTTTTGGTGACCTGAGAACGTGACCATAGTGCCCAAAGGACAACTGCTTAAGGACAGTCACACACGACCTTTTCGCAAGTAATTTTCGTGTTAGCTCCGTACTTGTTGAAACCTTACCGCCGGAGACAGATATCCGTGGGATAAGGTGAAATGTGCATTTTTAGGATCACGTTGAAAAAAACCCTGAAAAACTAGATGAATGGAATCTGTAACTGATGAACTTTAATTTATGATACTTTGGGAAGGTTCATGAAATTTTTTAACAAAGTCAAATAGGAAACAGTCAGTGGCCTACAATAAATTAAAGACACGATGACAAAATTTCTATTATTATTTAATATGATATTTAATTTGAGTTCTTTTAGGCTTCTTTAATGTATCCATTAGTAAAGATACATTTTTAATTCACTAGGTATTCAGTGAATCTGGTTTCAAATGTGACCGGAAATCCTTTACGCTGTCTATACGTGGGAACATAATTACTATTGTATTTTTTAATAGAGGATATAATTAGTCAGCCATAAGTAGCATAGAACGCCATGGCGCGTGTACATCGATTCAATTCGTCATAACCCAACATTAACACAGTGAAATAAAATTGTCAGCACCAACCACAGAGTAGTAGTGGTGGTAAAAGTTTTAGTGGTAATAGGAAGGAAAATATAAATTAATAACATAATAAGGCAAGTTCATGATGAATTTAGAAACTTAGGAACTAAGGGTAGATTGAATGATTTTGAGCCATGTCATTTAAAGTCTAACCATTGGTTACGACAATAAGACAGATACAAATCAAGTAGTCTTCCCCTACCAACATAGATCAGTTCAATAGTCAGTATTATTACAGACAGACACTGTTTTTGTTTGACCGCCCTTAGCTTTCCTCCAACCTAACCTTACACAGGTCATCATCAAGCCTCGTGGTAGTCGGTGGATAGACACCGGTAATACATATTCTAATCATTTCAATCGATTTTCCATCCTTACTTAATACTGTGCGTCTACTCTCAGGATTGCTAACTCAATGGTCCCAAAGTAAACAAGCAATGCTTTGAAGACATCTATGATCGGATACTAGTAATTTATATCTTTTATTTTTAAAAGCCATGTTTCATAGCCATAAAGCATAACGCAGCGAACTACTGAGCAGTACACTTGTCCTTTGGTTAGCAGAAAAAACCTGACCGTTTGAATCTGTTACGAGATTTAATTAGGCATCAGTCCACTAAGGTTGAAGAGACTTCCAAAATAAGTAAAATAGTCGAGAAATTCAACTGATTCATTCCCTATCATTAGTTCAGACGTTGACACAGACCACTGTTGAAGCAACATCTTGGCATGTAGAGGGAGAGAAACGCATACTAACATTGCTGCTTAAGGTGGTCAGAAGACTTTTTTCAGCGTCTTCACCAAATAGAACTGTCATATGCGTATTCAAAGTCAACAAGAGCACACTCTGATTAGTCGAACGATTGGTATTGTCTTTCGAAGAATGTCTATAACAAAATTAAACCAATGTGGAGACAGCGCTGACAAAAATTACTTGAAGATATCGATTCCGATGACCATTCGCCATAAGCTTTGACTCAATCAGTAGTGCTTGAGTAGAGAACCTGTGCAAGGTTGATGTACTTTGTTGGTATGTCTTTTAATGACAGACACTGCCATAAAACATGTCGATCTATGGAGTGAAAGATTACCTTAAGGCCTAGATATAGAACTACGGCTAGAAGTTGGTACGTATGTCTGTATTCAGGTGTAATTAGTGTTGTAAAATGATGGGGAAGATTTGTACCCTAGGTTGATGCGTTTTCTAAGCTGGACGATTTCATTACACAGCTTTCATTATCGTTCTGGACGAAATTATCAGCACCTAACTTAAATAAAAATGTGTTTAGGAGGTGAATTAGAAAGATATCACATTGCATTTCATATTCCTAGTCTACTAAAACCGGCATACAAAACGAGATGTTACAGGTTTTCACATTTGAACACTATGTTAAGTCGAATATTGATACGTATTAGAATTCGGCTTTAGATCATAGTGAGAAATCACGACTCCTATGAACGATTGAATGTTTTTTGTCAACCAAAAGATCTATAAAACCATGAAGGGATGATATATTAGCATACGCATTACATTGTTTTTTAGCTGAACATTTGTTTTTACTCTTAGAGAATTATGAGCACGTAGTGTCGAGATGAATGGGAACCTACCTCTTGGTTTGCAAAGGTTGACAGATTTACGCTAGCATGTTTTGAGAACTATTCAAATTGTCAATAAATCGACTATTACTGACGTATTCAGAGAAACTAACCTTAATGAAAACTATAACCAAACATATAACATAATTTAACTAAAAGTAATAGCTTACGGTCTGATGTCATCGTCTGTCCTGAGTATTTGCTATTGGCTATTCCATGCCAATTTATCAAAGGATATCGAGGATACAAAAAAGGTTGAGCGAGATTTGTGCAATTTGAACGGTCTGGGAGCATTGGTGTTGAATAGTTAGGGGGACCTGTAGTGGAGGATCCAAAATTCGGAATACCTCCAGGCAACAATGGTATATGAAATGGTTGTCTCAGAGAATTTAAAAAAGCATCTTGACGACCGGGCATAAGTGTCCAATAATCAGGTTGATCTGTATTATGTCGATTAGACTTAGAATATGGTCGACTGTTCGCTGAATCTGAGGTTGATATATTAGCTGGACGTCCATTGGGCAGTACATATACGATAGGAGCTTGAATAAACGATTGAACAGAGGTGCCAGCAAGAGATTGCCCATATAACCATAAGGCTAACATATGATGCAGATTTGTTAAAATAAGCTGGAAATTTAAGTAAGAGTAGTGGATGTAATAAATTACAGGAATCATAATCTCTTGAATAAACGAGTATCGGTCAACTAAACAGTTACGCTGCTATAAAAAATGAGAAAGCGTTTAATTACTACACGAAGATATGGACTGCATATAAATCAGTCATTAACAACATAGAACCTACAAGTTATCACAACCGGTGTTAGGGAGTCACGAGGAGAACAAGATAAAAAGTATCATATGGGGAAAATCTCGACTCCAAAGAAGAGTCAAACATGAGAAATATATTACAAAAAGAACAAATAAAATTGAAGAATGGGAAGTTACGCGTATCACTGAACTTAAGATTACGAGAAAAATGAACGCAAACGCAACATTGGGACCTGTTTTTCCACATTACCTAATCTATACCTATCGACAACTTTTAGACCTAGTCAATGAATTCACAAACTGACGCTATGTCTTGATTAGGTCATCAAAAGCCCATTACTGTACTAACCAACACTGCACGTTCGGATAAGCATGCCTCGAAGGTTTATGGACCTCACCATTACTAGATAGATAGTTCCAATAAAATGTGGACAATGCTTTGAAAGTATTTATGATCAGATATATCCAGTCCCCGGATGCCCCCAAATGCCCTGGCACGGCCGAGAGTGGGGGGAGTCCGCTCCCCCTCTCGAAATGCTCTCATATGGCCACGCGTATACAGCCCCTGCCAGGGAAGTCCTACTCACTACCTTCTCGTGGCGGGGGTGTTGTTTACAAAAATGAGAGGACGAAAAGCGAATGTCCGGCGCTTTAACCGGATCCCAAACCAATGGTGCACATGGGCTCCAGTATCCTGCGGGAACAAATGGCGTATGAACCGATCGTTGGTCACCGGCTACCATGGGACTGCATCTCCTCACGATGCTCCACTGCCTTGTGGATCAGATCCTTAGGTCAAAGGCTCGGGGTGTGGCCCCCTAAGAAAACCACCTGCTTCGGTTTGGGCACCCGGGCAGTATCACAGCCCTCACACATATCAAATGAGATCTGTGTGGCGCATATGTATTTGGTGCCTTCTTGTACCGATATTTATGTGTTAAAATAAATAAATAAATAGTCCCCGGATGCTTAAGAATTTAATATGCTGTTTCATAGTCACATATCAATACAGAGCGGATTGATCACCTACCATATAGGTCAGAAACAAGTCAGATCTTAAACTTTAGGCTAATCAATTTATTTATTTGAACACCTAAATATTGGTAAAAAGGGGCACCGAATACATATGCGCTACACAAGTCACTTGATTTATATGTGGGTTGTGATACTACCCGGGTGCCCAGACTGAAGCACGTGGTTTTTTAAGGGGCCTTCGACCTAAAGGTCTAGCCCACAAGGCAGTGGAGCAACATCAGGTAGTGCAGTCACATGGTAGCTAGCGATCAAAAACAGGTCCATATGCCATTTGTATCTTCAGGATACTGGAACCCATGTGCACCATTGGTTTGGAATTAAGTTTTTCCAACTCATCTATGTGGATTCGCCATATCCACCAACCCTGTTAAAGCGAAAGACATTCGCTTTTCGTTCTCTCAGTTTCGTAAACAACACCCTCGCTGAGAGAAGGTAGTGAGTAGGAGTTCCGTGGTAGTGGCTGTATACGCATGAACATATGAGAGCATTTGGAGAGGAAGAGCTGACTCTACCCACCCTCGACCGTAAAAGGGTATTCGGGGGCAAGACTAATGAAAATCTGTTGTGACGGGTGGTGTGCAAATCTGGTACTAATACATGGTCTTTTGCGCACTACCCCCCTCCCCAACTGACTACTTGAGCGAGAAAGTGTATTGGGCCACTGAATAAAATACACAAACACTCATTTATATATATACCACTCTAATCCTTAGGAAATTGATCAATTTTTTAGCCAATGAAATGGACTTGTCCTTTAGGTTACTTATTGCCATCGATCGACCTTTTCGTCAGGCTACTTCTGATTGGCTCTCCATATCAAAATCACTGATAAAACTGTTGCTGCATAATTAAATCTCTTTCCATTTAGCTTTAGTGATATAATTGGTACACAAGGGAGGTCATCCAGTGAATTCACGTTTTCAATGATGGTCTAACTTAGATCGGTTTATGATTTCGATGAAATCCGAAAACCCATAAAACTCCTTGCTGCCGAATGAATAGTAGTATTAACAATAATAATGAATATATTAAACTGGAAATGACTTACTTGTGTAGTATCAAAGTCAGCGTATATTTCTAATGGTATACGATTAGGATGAGCCCACAACTGATCTAAACCATCATTAGTTAATCCTCTTGGTGGTAAAATAAGTGATTTAGACAAACAATTAGCACCAGTATAGTTTAAATGTTGTTGTTGGCCACGCAGAGTAGCATTGATTCGTTTAAGTTGTTGTTGAACTAAACGTTTACGTCGTCTAGGCTCAGGTAGTACATGAATGAATTTTTTAACTGAATCATTTGATGATAAATTTGCATTTAAACGTCTACTAGCTAATGATTGAATCCAATTCAATGGAGATGTTCCAGATTTATTGCTATTATTAGTATTATCCGAGTCATCGGACTTTGCGAACACAGTCGATGTAAGAATGGAAGATGACTGAGATGTTTCTATGAATCCAGGATTATGAGTTGTAAGCCACCAGAGAAATCGATACGGCAGACATATTAAAGTGGCCAAACAAAATAATTTCTGACTTGAATTATCATTTGACGAAGAAGACCCAGTGGTCATCTAGTAAAAAATAAGGAACAAATCCGTGGTGGAATATCCATTAGAAAAAGGTGTAGAATCTGACTGGTTAATAAGCATACTTTAAACAGATTCCAGGTTCTATACCTTCAGATTAAGGTCAACTATAACTTTAGATTATAAACTATTACTTACAAAATATATTGCTAACAGTCGAGTAAATTATTCAGTCATAATCAATATAGAGGATGATATAAATATGAGCTAACGCAAGTCATTATATTAAATCAGCGCAACGAAATGAAGTTAAATGATGAACATGAGAGTTAAAATAATAATGATATCAATGATAGCAAGGGAGAACGAAAATTAAAAGTATGAAATGAAAAGATACATGTGAAGGAACACTGAAATTCAAAATCTAGAGGAAGGTGAAGAGATTGATTTCTTTTCATAGATAAAAAGTAATACAGAGCTATATATTAAGACCTAAGTTTAGTGCTATTCAGCACTCGTCAATAAGCTCTATCTGCGAAATTGGGAGAATTGGTGCACTCCCCTAAGGATTCGAACCCGGGTCAATCAGCTTTAAAGTCTGAGGTGTTACCACTGAGCTATTGCGACTGCGGTTGACTTGATCGATAGAATTCAATCAGCACGAAAAAGGACTAGACAAACGTTGGTCATTACTCAGTGATCAATTAATTGTAAATAGGTTAGGACATGAGCTACATTTGATGTGATAACTTACTGGTTGAAAGTGAAGCGCTTAATTTAGTAAGTTACTGAATCGATTTTTATAATCAATCAACCATGTTCATCATGGAGTTTGAAATATATGCGCATTGGGACAAGTTGTCATTATCTAATTTGCACAAGGTGAACATAAGATGAATAACAAAAGCTACTGAACTAACGTAGTAGCAATAACAATAAGAGAGATTAATCATTGAGAGTATAGTTTAAAAAGACAAGATGGAAAGGTATGTATAAAACAATACTAGAATTCAAGATTGAGAAGAAGATAAAGAGAGAATAGATTTTCACCGTTGTGAACAATGCTACCGAAAGTCTCCAGACATTGATCACAGTTTTTGTACCAATCTCGAACGGGCACTCTGCATCTACCAGGATGGCTCAGACCAACAGTCAATATATTTATGGATTTATGTTATATCTAGCTTTGGCGACAACCAGCTACCTTTTAACCTACTTCTATTCCAGAAAACATCGTTCATAACGGTAGAGCATGATTAAGCATACGTAACACATTCTAACGACCTCAAATATAAGTCAGTCAGCTGCAACGTAGGACCAGGCACGTATATGCATCGGTCCAAGTTGCCATACCGCCTTAGCACAAGATGAACACCGGATTCATAAAAGTAGTTAATTTAGTGGTGGTAATATATAGAAGAAAGATTGTGTATGAGGAGATAGTACAGGAAGAAAGAATTAGTTCATAGATAGAAAGATATGAAGCGATTTTAATCTCTTAATTTAAAGGAAAACAGAGAGTGTATACACCGACGCCATTGTGATCGATCCTGAGCCATGTCATCAAGAGTCTCCAACTATTGGTTACGATAGTCACGCGGACCCCAACCAGGCAGTCTGAATCTACCTTAAATATAAGCCAGTAAGAAGACATATATACCCAGAAACACATACACAATAGTGAATAGTCGAGTATTTGTTATAAATGTTATCCATAATGATAGCATACAATCACATACGAACACATATATACCTGACGTTTATGTAAATTTTTAAGACGTTGAAATATTTGCCATTGAGCCATAATTTGTGATTGAGCTGAACCAGATAAACTAACTAAACGATATGATTGATTTGATGTTGATGATGATAATGGCAATGTATTAGAAGTTTTTTGTTCTATAGATTCTGATATTTGATTATCTGAAATTTTTTCAGCAATTGTACAATTTGAATGTGTTGAAGAACTTTTCACTAGAGGATGATGATTACAAGAATCAGATATAGTATCTGATATTTGATTAACTGAAACATCATTGATCATAGTTTTATTATTATCATTACTATGAGTATCATTATTTAGTGAAGAAATCAATTCTGTACATTCTTTTATAGTGATAGTCATTTCAGTATTATTTTTATTATTGTCTACAATAGACAATTTATTTGTACAAATGTTTTCATCATTAACATTATTGTCAATAAGTTTATTGGATTGTTGTTTGGTAGAATCATCATCATCATCATCATTATCGTTATCGTCATCATCACCACCATCATCATCATTATTATTTTCATTGATATCCATTGAAGATAATAATTGATCATTTATAATGTTTATAGACTGATTAGTATCATTATTATCATCAACATGATCATTATTGGATTTAGATAATGATTGATCAATTTTACTGTTAATAATAGATGAAGAATCACCGTTTATATCAGTGACAGTATCATTAAAGAAAGAGTCAACAAGAGATATACATGTTGGTGATTTTTCATTAGATAATATCACATTATTATTTGAATAAGTACGTTTAGTAATTGGATTTAATGCATAAGGTGGACTGATTGGAACCTTGAAAATAAAAATAAAAAAAATAAAATTTGTTGGTGAATAAAATGTTCATTCAACTGGAATGTATGTGGATAACAATGTAATGTTTTATAATGTAAATGATTACTTTATAATGGGTTAAGACTATTGGTTAGAATAAGAAATATATTATTCAAAAGATGTTTATTTATTTATTTATTTTAACACATAAGTATAGGTACAGGGAGGCACCAAATACATATGCGCCACACGAATCTCAATTGATTTGTGTGAGGGCTGTGATACTGCTCGGGTGCCCAAACCGAAGCAGGTGGTTTTCTTAGGGGGCCACACCCCGAGCCTTCGACCTGAACGTCTGACCCACAAGGCAGTGGAGCATCGTAAGGAGATGCAGTCCCATGGTAGCCGGTGACCAACGATTGGTTCATACGCCATTTGTTCCCGGAGGATACTGGAGCCCATGTGCACCATTGGTTTGGGGTCCGGTTAAAGCGCCGGACATTCGCTTTTCGTCCTCCCATTTTCGTAAACAACACCCCCGCCACGAGAAGGCAGTGAGTAGGACTTCCCTGGCAGAGGTTACTTTGAGAGAAATTGAACGAACAAGAATATAGATGATACAATAAAGATTCATGACAGAAGGAACCAATTAGTAGTGTGTTGGGCAAGTTAAAATCTTGTGACAATCAACAAGTGAATGCCAGATAAAGTAGGTATTTTCTTTCTATGGTTTTTAACAATCTACCAATGTTCAACTTATTTGAAATTATCAAGTCAAACCTTGGCAATGATACTTACACAAACATTCAATTAGTATATGGGCTAGGATACTGTTCAGTTTCCTAAACCGAAACAAATGGTTTTCCTAGGGATCCACTCTTCAAGCCTTTGACATAGAGGTCTAATCCACAAGGTAGTGGAGCAACGTTAGGAGATGTAATTCCACGTTAGTCGGTGTCCAACAATAGGTTTAAACACTATTTATGTAGACTAACGGTTTGGAAACAGGGTTTTTCAACTCCCTGTCAGCCGCAAGAAATCAGTGAGCAGGACTTCTCTGGCAGTGGTTACATACGCATGGCCACATGAGCATTAGATGGGGAGAGCAAACTCTTCCCACCCTCGGCTGTACGTGGCTATTTGGGGCCAGTAAAGAATAGAAATATACAGAATGAGTGAGAGATATAGAAGTTGCATTTTAAAAGCTAGATTATAGCACAGAAAACAAGATATTTATTTAATAATAGGCGACATTGACATTTTGGAGGTTTCAGGGAAAGGTATTAAAATTAGTCATCAATTAGAAAATTTATTGTCCAATCAAACTTGAGAAAGCATGCAGATTTTTTCTAGACCGCTTCCCAAGAACGCCAGTTGAATTTATTCATCATAAAATAATGACTAAATGGAGTAGCGGCTTAGTGGTTAAGGAATTTAACTTCCAGCCGTTAATTCATACGTGATAACTCTACTACCCTACCTAATTCAATTTGCTCAACCGATTAATATCGCTACACCTTACAATTAGTGTTGCTCGTAATCAGGCACACGAATCTGTATCTAATAAATGAGATTGAAATCAAATAAATGATTGCATAATTTTTCATCCTAATCTATATAAGGTTATAAACAAAAGTTCATATATATATTCTAATTGTTGTTTATTTGTTTTTATCATAAATTATCCATTCATATCACCTGAGAAATCAGTTTTTCAACAACTGCGTCAAATTTTTGAAGGTTTTTCCACATAAGGTAATACAGAACAGCTTTACCAAACATTCTTTTGGATATGGCATGAAGTATAGAAAGAGAAGAATATCGTCTTACCTTGCCGACATGTATTTCAGCTCCTGTAACTTGCATAAGTTGTTGGATTCGAGATCCTTCTGATCCAATCAATGCACCAGCTTCGTTGTACGAAACACGCATATAAAGCATACCACCGGTAGCTAACCAAGCTATTGGACCTACAGCTGCAATTAATGACTGTTGAACAGCAGTCACCATAGTATGGTTAGTTTCTTTAGGGTTTGTTGAACGAGCTAAGCGTTCAAACGCACATTGATCAGGTTTTAATTGATCTAGTTTATCGGATTTTTGCATTTCCGAATCAATACAGTTATTAGATGGCGATTGCAATTCTGTTTCTGAACAAAGAAATTAATGTGAAGAGAAAATATGAATACATTCAACAAGTATAAGAAACAAGGACTAAGAAAGGTTTTGAAGATAAACAAAAGTGAGCATATTGTAACACCCAACCAACTAACTGTAGTTGAAGTTGAGGAAGTTTTGTTGTTTAAAAATTAATAATAGTGACATATTGGATGAGTAAAATAAAAATAAAAGTACGCAGTGCACTGTATGTGTTTAGTAACATGGAGAATACATGTTTGTGATGTGTTGAGAAATTCAATTATCAGTCTCATCAACCTTGGTGGGTAAATAACTGACCAGATCTGGCTACGGATGACAATAGATGGCTGGACATTCGCCAGCTTATAAAAAAATATTCGATAGCCTGCTAAATCAAAAGTACAATTCGCATCAGATGACTAAGTATTACTTCATGGCTGTGATACAGTATTTAAAGGTAAATGACATTTGTACACTGGTAGCATTTTGATCATAGATAGATTTTAAATCTCGCTAGGGCATGGATGAACCACTGAGGTTAGTCGTAGTGACTTAAGTAGGTGTGTTAAATTGGCTAATGGTATTACTAAATTTAGTCGGTTTAAGTTGTTGGGATATATGTTACATATACTTTGTAACTACCTAGACTAACATGATATGCTGGTCAGCATAGGATTAAGTTGGAAGATGGATAGAGATAGTCAAACAGAACATGACATCAATCTATGAGGTTATCAACTGTTTGGTTGAACCTTACAAAAAGGTCAACACTTACTGATTGAGATCTTCAAGATAATCATAATCTGAGACGTGGTGATATGGCTAAAAACTGATCCAAGTGGAGTAGACGCGTTTATTCCTTTCATCCCTTTAAATATTGTGTCTTCCTAATATTACAAACGTCTGAAATGTGTTTTCTACGTTTAGCCTTTAATTATTAATATTTTTTTAAATTCACTTGTTTTTTAGTCTTGTTAGTTTCTTATTTTAACTTAATGTTAAGTGTTGCACTAGAAAAGATATACATATTTGCTACAGGTTTGTTTTATATTGTGTATGTAACTAGCCGAACCATGTGAATGAAGTACTACTATTAGTAGTACATGACACTAATTTCTTGTTATGTCCATTTATTAGTGTACTATTAAACATAAGAAATTGAGTATGATTACTGTCATATGTTAATGATAAACGAAAAGATATATTTACAAATCTACATCGTATCTTGGAGTTCATCATCACTTAGTTAAAAAACATGAGTACTAACATAACAAGTCTGGAACTAAGTGGCTAGTATGGTATGATAAAGTGGACAGAAATGTATGACACAAAACGATTTGATAATATTATGGAGGAAATCAAGTGAACAGAGAAAGAGAGAGGTTTGAAGATAGAGAAATCATACAATCGATTAGTATACTTGACGTTTTTCAAATTACATTTTTGTCTATCCCTAAGCAAATAATATGTATAGGATATGTTTACTCACAAGGAAATGAGTACAAACAAAATATTATCAGGGAAGAATTCAATAGGATAAAACATTGATTTGCCGTAAAATAAAAACCATTTAACATCTTATAAGAAATACGATTAAAAAAATCACATACTCCCTTAATTACCTTTATTCTCGCTAGACATTTCTAAAACAACAGTGGATTCATTTTTGTCTTGTTCAAAATCAGATGATACAACACTATCAATAGTTTTATTGTGTACTGCTTCCTGATCCTGATCCTCTTCATCTTCATCACTGTCATCATCATCATCATCACCATCATCATTATCATCATCAACCGACAATTTAATGTTAATTAATGAGTGATTAAATGTATTGTCAATATTCTCTTTTATTTCGGGGTTGATCTTACTTTTCTCATCACTGTCACTAATAGTTTCCAAGTTGTCATTATTATCATTGATATTTTTGTCTTGTTCTTGTTTATTTGTATCGTTTTCATCATCAACATTTACTATATTTGTTGAATTAAGATTATTATCATTATTATTTTCAATGTTTTTAGATAATGTTATATCAGTTCTTGGAGTATTCATATTTCTCAGTAAAGATCGTTTATTATAATATTGAAAATTAGTATTTTTTCCAAGTTTAGCACATACAGACTGAGGCCAAAATATAGATCCCAATGACATAATTAATGAACATACTGATTGTGGATCATAACTAAATGATAAATTAGAAGATTTCAATGATCTATTATTACTATTCATTGGAAGAGAAGGAAGATGATTGAGTAAAGGCCAAAAATTAGATGGAATAGATGATTCAATTGTTGCCCATCGAATTTGTTCACTGAGAAATGCTTCAGCTGCACAAATAGAATGTAATTGACCACGAACAACTAATACTCGGTCGGTAGGAGATAAATTGGATTGTTCAACGTCACTAGAAGGACGAATTTGAAGTGGTGTTCTTGACACACAGAGAGAAAATAGACACTTTAATGTTTATTTAGGATATATAAAAGGGTACGTTTTATAAAATTACAGAGGCCTACCAAAACACAATTTTACATATATGTAAGTAGTATTTGATCTCCATTAGTGTACTGTTGGGAAACAGAGGGGGACACTGAACAATTATATTGTCCTAGTGTGGAATTCCTCAGTAATGCACACCCATGACCCTACCAGGGATGAAACCCAGGATCTTTAGGTCTCACCGAGGACACTTAACTACTACAGTCACTGGACAAGCGTTTAATGGCACAATTTTAACCCCAGTTAGCTCATAATAAAGAGTGACAATTATTCCCAGAGCCACTGGCGACCTATGTTACGCTCTTGACATTTCTGAACACCAGTCACGACTTATCTCGAGAAATTTAATAACACTCTGGAGTAAGTCACTAGTAAGCTATTATAGTTTAGTTGGAGGAAATTTTGAAGGTTAATTTGTGGGTAGTATATATATATTATATATATCAACCTGTCTAGGGAATATCACAAAATGTTAGTAAATTATCTAAACAAACCCTTATAACAAGCATGAAGTGTACGAAGTTTTAAACTAAACAGATAACCAAGAAGACAGACAGTTTCCCGATGATAAGATCAACTTTCCATACAATAGACTGGTTATTGAAAGATCCAGCTATTTATCTCATGCGAAGGATAAGAGTATCTGGAAATAAGATTCATTTGTCAATTTTTTGATTTTTTCTTCTAACCATTCAGTACGACAAGTCAAGATAAGTGTATATAACTCAACATAATTCACTTCATTGTGATAGAATCAATTACAAATCTGAAAGTTATTAAAACTTTTTACAAAAAAATGCAGGCAAGGAAATGGTCAAATTGATGAGCTGAACTACTTAATTAAAATTTACAACAGAGTAAGTGAGACTGGATTAAAAATAAAGCTTCTTTGGTAGCTAAACCAACAGTCCAAGCCAAAGTCGTAAGTCTAATTAGTGTCCCCCTTGAACAATTTTCAATATTAATCAATATCTACAAACCAATTTAAAATGTGCCCCCGAATGCTCTGGTATGGCCGAAAGTGAGGAGAGTTAGCTCTCCCTCTCCAAATGCTCTCATATGGCCACGTGCATACAACCACTGCTAGGGAAGTCCTACTCATTGCCTTCTCGCGGCATTATTGTTGTTTACGAAATTGAGAGGACGAAAGGCGAATGACTGGTCCTTTAACTGGGTTGGTGGACACGGAGAGTCCACCTAGGGGAGTTGGAAAACTCTGATTCAAAACAAATGGTGCACATGGGCTCCAATGTCCTGTAGGAACAAATGGCGTATGAATCAACCATTGGTCACCTGTTGCTATGGAACTGCATCTCCTGACGTTGCTTCATCGCCTTGTGGATCAGACCTTTAGGTCGAAGGCTCCGGGTGTGGCCTCCTAAGAAAACCACCTGTTTCGGTTTTGGCACCCGGGTAGTATCCCAGCACTCACACAAATCGAATGATTTATGTGGCGCATATGTATTTGGTGCCTCCTTGTACCAATGTTTATGTGCTTAAATAAATAAATAATTTAAAATTTAAGAGCATATTTATGATATAGGTAGATGTGCTTGTTTACTAAGAGAAAGATAAGTAATTGTTAGGTTAGAATAATTGCTTATTTTGACTTTATCTGATTTTTTTTTCTTTAAAGGATTGGAAATGTTGAGACGTTAGTTGGACATGGATTAAGTTACGCTAATTTCTTTTTTGTGTCAATCAAATCTTGTGTAACGCTAACAATATTCCTCAGCAATTAAGTATGAATTTACACTAAACTAAGATCATAGGTTTAGTGTGAGATATGGTGAGAGTATTTTATTTCTTAAATAGAAACTAAGAAGAGGAGAGTTTCTACTTTTGATAAAATGATTGAGAATTCAGTTTCTAAATCATTAAGCTATAGATGAGTCTAATTATTACTGATTATTATGGGATTAGTGTAGTTCAGATGATCAAACATCACTGCATTTTGGTCAGTAATCGAAGTCAGGACTGGATGAGCACATGTTCTAACATTCTATTCCGCAATTAAAGTAGGTGAGCGATTATCTACTCGTTAAGCTAATATTCTACACACACCACTGGAGTACTTGGTCCAAACAGACCTATTGTCCCATTTGTATATGGAAGTAGTTACCGAGTTGTATTCATTATCTCATCTACTAAATGGTTAAATGTATGTGGTCTAAAAGCACATAGTAAGTACAACTTACCCCGTTACTGATATGCGTGCGCCTGTAGCAGTATGAATAGCATTGAAATATTTTTTCCCTTTATTCATTATCAGTTGTGCATAAATATGCTGTTCAACAAGTAGACCTAAGCAAGGATCAGAGAAGCCACGATGTTTAGATTCACGGAAACATATTGTAAGAATCTCACATAATGCCGCTGAACATTGTTCCCTTGATCCGAAAAGAATAGCAAGCTGACTCTCGTCTGATTGAACCTCTAAGTTGGATTGAGACTTATTAGCTAATATAGATTCAGTATTGATATTTGAACATGTTTCTGGTGCTTGATCAACCTTTGTATTGCCATTAACATTTGTGAAAGCATCTTTATTGTCAGACGGTTGACTTGTTTCTTCTTTTTCCCCTTCTTCCTCTCTAAAATGATTAGTACTGCTGGAATCAGATGACTTGAATGTCTTTTTTCCTTTCCCAGGCAAAGAGAACTGTGAAAAAGTGATAATATCCTGTTTCATCCCTATTTTAGCTCCCGTTTTTGTTGTAATCTGACGAATAGTTCGACCACCTCGACCAATAATCGAACCAACTAATGATGTGCTAAGTAACAATCTGGAAGAGAAAACAATATATATATATATATATATATATATATATATATATAACAGTTTAAGCTAGACAAGATACTTTCAATAAATGATAAATTCCTAGTTGTTCTATTTACCTTCAGAATTTATTATTTATTTATTTATTTTAACACATAAATATCGATACAGGGAGGCACCAAATACATATGCGCCACACAAATCTCAATTGAATTGTGTGAGGGCTGTGATACTGCCCGGGTGCCCAAACCGAGCAGGTGGTTTTCTTAGGGGGCCACACCCCGAGCCTTCGACCTGAAGATCTGATCCACAAGGCAGTGGAGCATCGTGAGGAGATGCAGTCCCATGGTAGCCGGTGACCAACAATTGGTTCAGGATACTGGAGCCAGCCCATGTGCACCATTGGTTTGGGATCCGGTTAAAGCGCCGGACATTCGCTTTTCGTCCTCTCATTTTCGTAAACAACACCCCTGCCACGAGAAGACAGTGAGTAGGACTTCCCTGGCAGGGGCTGTATACGCGTGGCCATGTGAGAGCATTTCGAGAGGAGGAGCGGACCCCCCCACTCTCGGCCGTACCAGGGCATTTGGGGGCTACCTTCAGAATAGTTTAAGATGGATAATTGTAGTCCAGCGTCTATGAGTACCAACAGGGTTGTGTTGTTTTAAACACTAGCATAGCTATGAAAACAACATATTTTTAGGTAATGGTGATTAATCAATATTCGCTACTGCGATACTTCAATGGGGACCCAGTGTGGTATATTTTCTTGGTATGTTAAGGTGAGTAAATATATTAACTATGCCAAAAGTAGTGTCCCGTGATTTTAGAGGTCCAACCGAAATGGCATGCTGGACTATACTCCTTAAATAACATCATCAAACCTTAACGTTTCCTGTCACTACTTATACTTTCACTACTCTGCCACTACGGGATTTGAGACGATAACTGAATCTCTGTGCTAATGTGGTTTGACAACTCGAACTGATGTACGTACGTACGAAGTTCCACGTTGTTTCTGACTGACTGACTGCATGCTGGTGGTTACAAAGATGAGCAGACAAATGAGTGGTCCTTGTAGCGCCAGTATACATGTATCTACGGACGGTATGTAGTTGTTGCAAACGTCATTTCTGAAATTGTAGATTCTAACAATCTCAACAAAATATTGCAACCACTAGCGACTTATTGGAAATGTAGATATAATAGCATCAAAAATAAAGAGAATCAAAGATAGCCAAGTTTGAATAATTTATTGATCTATAGTCAAGTAGTTTAGCATTCTTTAGAGGTACATGAAAACAATAAAAAGTAAGGAAAACTTATCGAAAAATACTAAGCGCAGTACTCATGAACAATTAGGTATCCATAAGAAACTCGTTTTTAAATGACCCGATGAATACGATGGATAGGACACACTTTTTTTCGTGAATCCATCAAAGTGGAAATGAAAAGTCATTTATTAGGTTAGTAATAACAGAAATTAATGGCACGTGAACGGCTTCGTAATAACCAACTCGGAAAAGTACAAACAATAAGAACTGACACAAATCGCTTTGATTGCTTAGAAATCTTTCGTTCATTAATAAAAAAGCAGTTGTTTCATAAGTAGATAGATTGTAGTTAGATTACTAAACACTTTTGCTTTCCAAACAGGATCAAAAGAGATTCGATGAATGATCGAAAGACACATGATTGTTACTAGGATGAAAATGAACATAATCTACTCAGGAATTAAGTACCTCTTTTAGAACAAGCTGTCCAAAATGACAATAGCTACGATAAAATCAAGCATTCAAAAAAGTCAATTTTGAGTTATATACACTGAAAATAATCGATATAAAGTGAAATGGATTATGCACTAAAATAAGAAAATATGCCTTTGTAAAGATGTTATCGACATTTGGTAATCAGGATAAGTCTGGCGGTTAAGGCATCCGCAACTCAGTCACTAAGTCAGATTCGGACCCCAATTCACGGTTTGAAAAACTGAGTGGTATTACTATATGTCATGCTTAGAGCATGGCTTGAAGCCAAGTACACGAGTCTATACCTGACAATGAGTAGAAACTCAATTATTAAGATTCAAAATTAGTCAGATTAATGTGGATTTTACAAACCACGTAAATGGATAAAAGTAAACCTTATTTCATTTCAAAGTAGGATACCAGTAAGAAAAAGATAACTATATTTCCAATATTTACTGATAACTCCTGTTACATAAACAATGTCACGACAGGTGCCATTTATAAGTATATAAGAGTATATGAAGACTTACCTTGTTGGACATGAATCAAGAACCAAACGAAAACCACTTAATTTCAAACTACCTATTACATTTTCAGGAAGACCTTGAACATAACTAGACAGTAGGTTATTATTGGCAAGAGATGATTGATAATTTTCCAGATGCTTTTGTGGTCCTCCAACAGATTGCTCATTAGTCTGGTTTACCGTCCCATAAACATTTGTATAGAGCTGTGGATAATCGAAATGGGTGGTTTTTGTATTCAGCTGGTGGTGTGAATTAAAGTCCTGGTTAGTTGCAGATAAGGAAGATCTGAGACCTTGACTACCTGAGGATACGAAACTCGATGTTGTTTGAACAGTAAAAGAGTTAGTGTTTTTTTCCGTCTGTGTTAACTTATCATTTATCGAACTAGAAGTAGGTTTACGGTCATTAAGACCAGCTTGTTTGTCTGAAGAGAAATTCTTAATTACGTTTTTTGACTTTGTATTGTTTAAACGAGAGTGATAAGAACTTGATGGAGGTTTACAATGGATTGCATCTTTAGATTTATTCCACTCACGAGGTTTGTGACTTATGCGCGGATAATTATCTTTTACGGGATAAGGTGATTGTTGTAATGTTTTTGAATTATCAGAATTAAAAACATAAGCATGCGAAGAGACAGTATGGTTGTGATTGCTGCCAATATAGTTATTATTGCTTTGAACGGGTATACAAGATGGAACTGATGATAAGTATGAATTATTGTGAACTTGATAGTTCGATCTTGAAGGCAACTGACCTACTGGAACAGAAGTCATATATGAAACATCATTACTGGGAAAATCTACTTTGTTGGTCATAGCTGAGGAGGAATTGAATTGTAAAGAAGCGGGATTTTGATAACTGCATGGATGTTTTTGTGTTTCGCCATGTTGGAATGTAACTGAACCAGGTAATTTAGAGATATCTGGCTTTTGACCATCTGTTTGGTAAAAAGATGACTGATTAAAACCAGAAAAATATGGAGTGGCTGTATATTGAGTAAATGAACCATGGGAATTCAAATTATATTCGTTGACTGTAGATGGGAAGTCATTTGGAACTAAAACCTTTTCGTTTTTTATTTTCCTAGCAGATGAATCATGATTCACAGCAGAGGACATATTATCTTCGAGACCAGCCCAAGTGTTGTGGCGTATACGTGAATTAAAGTTCGTATTTATTGTTGAATCGAATCCAGCGTTCATTTGCGCAGGATAGTGCCCAAACAAGGCTGCAGATTGCTGTGTATATGGAACATGAACATTTGGATTAGTAGGATAGACAGCTTGAACATACTCTACCATCCCATGTAACGATGGTGGCTGAAGTGTAGGACTCGTGTATAGTTGGTGGTGTGAGACAACGGGATGTTGTTGGACTGGGACAGATGGGACGTAGGCTGATTGGTTCATTGACACATTAACGTCAAGAATTCGAGGGTGCAGGTCACGTGCAGTGTTCGTATTGTTAAGATTATTTACCTGCTTTGAACCAGATGTTAGAAGTGGTTGGGTAGAACCAGATTCTCTGTATGCTGGAGATAGGTTATCTTGTGTTAATGTTCTTATAGTCGGTTGCCCTACAATTCCTGGAATAAGAAATGGTTGACCTAAAGAGCCAGATGGATGTTGAGAGTTTGGGTGAAGGACACCAGTTTGTTCAGAGCGTATTGATGTAGATGGGTTTTGTAGACCTGTATGTGGTTGAACTAAACCATTGGGAGTAGCCGCCACAGCAAAATGAACCTGTTGGGCTCCCAGAGTAATCGATCCATGATTCCCACCAGCATTTCCGTTTGATGGTTGAAAAGAATGAGCACACGATCTTGAATTTAGTTCATTTATTTTGACGTTGGGTGCATATTTATAATTCTGATTTGAGAAAAAAAATTTAAAACTGGTTTAAATAAAATATGCAAGTTGTATACAACACTGAGTAATATTATCTTATTTCACTTGTTACAGCATTAAAAGATATTACAAAGAATAATGAGAAATCGAGTAGCACTATTTCTCAAAAATGCATACGGTATATAAGTTAGCTGATTCTAAAATACTAGCAAATTAACACTACTTGGAAGTGGACTAACAACTTACTAACTTTTTGTGTTTAGATGTATACGAATAAAGAAAACGTAGGATTTTATTGCCTTCCAGGATTGAGTCTAAGAAAATACCTAATATGAGCTGCGAAGATTTACCATTACAGCAGGATGACCTAAGCCAAAATTTATTCGGTAGATTATAACTATTATCGAGTGATTAAGTACATGAAACAGGATATTCGGATACACTATATAAATAACTGACAAATAGAGGGGTCTTTAACCTTAAAGCTTTATCGGCTAAGTCAGCAATCTTCACTGGTGAGAAGACTATTGACTTAGATACATCAATAAGATGGTACAACATATCCGCAGGTATCAGATGCAAGGTCTTCTGAGTTAGCTTTCGTCACTTAACACAATCACTTGAGTCTAATCGCTAATCTTATTCGTTTATATTTGATTCAGAGGTCCTCAATGTCGAATAAATGGTGAGAGAACTAGTTAGAAATATTTATTCGGTAGTATTTTTGATGCTTGTGCATTTCAGTCAAAACTATAAGGTCATGATCTCCTGTAACAGCATAGTAAAAATAAGTGGAACTTATCCTAGTACAACTTGCAGAGAAAAATCAATTTCCTACGAGAACAGAAATAGAGATAGTAACTTATCAGTCTTGGTACAGTTGAAGAAGCTCTACAACACTTGATGATGCTTGAGAAACATTTCAGGTAAAAGTGAGATAGTGGCTGTTTGATAACGATGTAGTGCCCCCAAATGCCCTGGTGTGACCGAGAGTGGGGTGGGTTCGCCCTCCTCTAAATACTCTCACAAGGCCACGCGTATACAGCCTCTACCAGGGAAGTCCTACTCACTGCCTTTTCGTGACGGGGGTGTTGTTTACGAAAATGAGAGGACGAAAAGCGAATGTCCGGCGCTTTAACCGGATCCCAAACAAATGGTGCACATGGGCTGGCTCCAGTATCCTGAGGGAACAAATGGCGTATGAACCAATTTCCATGGGACTGCATCTCCTCACGATGCTCCACTGCCTTGTGGGTTAGACCTTTAGGTCAAAGGCTTGGGGTGTGGCCCCCTAAGAAAACCACCTGCTTCGGTCCGGGCACCCGGGCAGTATCTCAGCCCACACACAAAAACATGATGAACAGTCTACTTGTGGAAAATATTCTTTTTGCCCCGATCAACAATCAAATAACTCGCATTATAATTATTATTATTACTACTATTGTTATAATTATTTACTACGTCATTTATTCATCCCCTTTTATTCCTACTGTCTATCCTTATTTCTCGACTTATACAGCAGCTCGCGTGTGGCGCATATAAATTTGGTGCCCCCTTGTACCAATATTTGTGTTCAAATAAATAATAATAAAACGATGTGGTTTCTAACGTAATGAGAAATCATGAAAGGAAATTTTATCCAGTTTTATAACAGAATGATATGCAGTACAGATTAGTTTCACTACTGGATTGGGCCACATGTTGCGCATGCCCGAACACCGATTACCACGATGCGCAATGCTAACCGGTGTTGTGGATGGTTGGAAGAAAGTTAGGGGCGGCCAAACCAAAACGTGGCATCAGTGTTTGAAGTCACTAAGTTTTAGTCTGAGCCATGTTGGTAGATGCAGACTACTTGGTTGGGGTCCGCGTGACTATCGTAACCAATGGTTGGAGACTCTTGATGACATGTTATTTATTTGTTTTAACACATAGATATTATTACAAGGAGGCAACAAATACATATGCGCCACACAAATCTCAATTGATATGTGTGAGGGCTGTGATACTGCCCGGGTGCCCAAACCGAAGCAGGCTTGGTGACATGGCTCAGAATCGACCACAATGGCGTAGGTGTATACACTATTTGTATTCCTTTGAACTAAGAGATTAAAATCGCTTCATATCTTTCTTTCTACGAACTAATTCTTTCTTCCTGTACTATATCCTTATATGCAATCTTTCTTCTATATATTACCACCACTAAATTAACTACTTCTATGAATCCGGCGTTCATCTCGTGCTAAGGCGGTCTGGCAACTTGGACCGATGCACATATGTGCCTGGTCCTACGTTGTAACTGACGTTACTTAGAACTACTGAATATTCTCGACGCGTGTGTATGCGTTCACTCTTCAAATGCCGATATCTTATACGAATATTTGATCAGTTTCAATGTCGGTAAAATCAAGATAAGTGCACTTTTAGTGCTACGATAATAAATAGCGCGTGCTTTGCACCTTTAATCAAAACTAGTATTGAGACAGGTTATTATTAGTTTGGTAGACACCCTATCTATTTCTTCACTGTAAATCATGTGGTGAGCGAAGTTAGTGTCCATGTAAGGGGAACATGTATAAATACAAGAACTAGGTTTTGAACCAAAAGTTGTATGTTAGAAGTAGTCTTTAGCTGTTGGAAACAGTATTTAGTGAATTTGAACTAGTAATATAAAGAGTGACTCGAACTGACGACTCAGTTTTGTGATTGTGAACATTGCATTTCTACACTTGCCTGGAATTTTTTTCAAGTTTACTGTTAAGATATAATTACACAGATATAGGTCTAAACAACACAGACACCTAACTAAAGACAAACGCCTCAAAATAGACGTATTACATGGGATACGAATAAAGTGATAAAATACCTCAAATTAAAAGACGATGTGACAGCACGTTAGTGTCACATGATTCAAAGTTTGAGAACGTATATATTTCTACATGCAACACAGGTCAAAACGCAATTGTTTTCTCAGATTGTTCGTACATCAATCGGAATATGCTACTCCATCATTTGACATATCCTCTTTACCCATAGTTAAGCGAAGGCTTGATGGCTAAGGCGTTCGACTTATAACCGCTAGATAGCAAGTCTGAGTACTCCGGTTTGAGCAGTAAGTTAATATTGCTGACTCACATAATGAGGCTCGAAGCTGCAAACACGAATCTGTACTTGATAAATGAAGTACATCAAGTCGAACATTCGCTTAGATGCAACTTTATCAAATGATTGATGACAACACTAACTACTGTGGTTTTGTAAAACACCTTATGTCCTTATGAGGCAGATAATCTGTGTTAAAGTAACGATCTATAGCCTTATAGAAACTGTTAGAAACAGTTGATGTATATCTATCATATGAATTTACAATAGCCATAAAGTCTACAGGAAGGATTAAAATTAATACATCATAAATGCCTTACTGGTATTTTACTGAAATTACAAGTGAAATAACCCGTAAATGTATACGCTATTAAAATGAACTGAATTGAAAAGTAGTAAAAATACAAAGGAACACAGGAGCTAGTGGGTTTGGAGTCTTTATGAAGAGTTCCATATTGAGGCTATTCAGAACAAAGTGATAAGTTCCAAAAGACGCCAATAGATATCTTTGAACTAAACTTAAGATAAACTAAAAGGCTAGGTTATTTGACGAGAGGCGTAGCTCAGATAATATCCAGTTAGGTTAGCTTAGACAATGTTTTGTCTTTTCCTTACCTCACTTGACTGACTGATTGGTGTCTGTTCCATATCTGTCATGTTTTGTCCAGGAAATACATTAATCATTTTATTTAAGCCATTAACATACATGCCTTGCGTCTGAGTCCATGACCCATCCATAGGGCCGAGGTTTTGATAAGGTTGTGAGAGAGCAACTTGATATTGTGTGTGAATATTTGGTCCCGCGTTAGACGTTGAAGCTGACCGACTACGTTGAGTAACTATGTGCTGTTGCTGTTGATGCGGTATGAGGGAAGATAATGCAGTATTGGAATACATAAAATTAGCTGACATGTTGTCGAAAAAACCCCCCAGGATTACTATGTCTTTGTCACCGGATTAAGAAATATCTGTTGAGATATGAAGACATGAAAATAACTACAATATCCACAAGAAATGGAGGGACAAATCTCCGCAACAATCAAGCCGATGGAGTCGAATCTACCGGGCTTTAAGGTCCGGCAGCAACGGACCTAAACAAAACACAAGTTTAATGTAATTATGGTCACAAACTTTTGGAATGAAGGAGATATCACTGGTTATATGAATAAGACTACTCTGGATCTTCGGATTGTCATAGAGAAAACAAAACAAGCTTTTATTCAATGGGCTGTTGTATGCAGTAGCATTGAGTTTCGACTGGACTTCCACTATCCAATATCTTTGTGCAACTTATATAACCTTATTGGTTTCTTTATGCTCGTTTCATATTGTTTAGATACAAATCCGAATCTTCAGTGCTGACAAAGTGACCATAGTCTGGCCACTCCAATTCACTAGTTCTGGTTAATTCGGTAGTTATTTGTAGGTCTGTATATCTTGAAGTTTCAGTGAGTGCATTTGTCCTGGCAGTCTCCTGGATCGGCGGCTATTATATCGCTACTTGTTTATCGGCAGATTTAGAGGTAATGTCAATGATTGTTCCAGAGTCCGATCGTAGTTCCATACAATCTTTGGTGGCCAGAGAATGATTTTGCGGACGGGCCCACAGAAAATAAGATGACTTCAAACACTTTCGGTGTAATGTCCCCATCTTTTTTGTATGAATTATGAGGCAGAAAAGGCTTCCAGAAATTTCCTTAACGACTACGAAAACAATGTAGTAGAATATATCTTGTACAAAGTTTATGCTCGTGACTGTCTGATGTTTTCCCCAAACAATAGAGGTGCAGCAAACACGTGAAAAAATTAGAAAAATAATTGGCTCTAGGAGGCTTCGAATGAGGAAGTTAGTAACCAGCTTAGCACAACCGATGGCAGTTTTTCACACTTTCGACAGTGTAAAAACAATAGTTGATGTGTCTTGAAGTTAGAAATCCATCCGTAGAGCTGTAGGCAAAGAATGAGAAGCGCCACATGAAATGTTTTGAGCGTCAATTTGGTACGGCTGAGAAACATTTATCATTTACTTTTTCTGTCCTCAACCCACTGAAATTATTGCTTCGTTATTATTCCTTGTCAACGAACTTGCAGTTTTTGCAAGTCTTATGATGGTTTGAACCAGACCCCGAGCACTATTGTTAAGTCTTCAAATGAAGAGTGGATTAATTTTATGCAGACGCTGAGGAAAACCACCGTTAATAGAAGTATAAGGAGTGAAGATGAAAAGCACATTGAGGGGTCTGAGTCACGTTCTTGCAATTTCTCCGAGATATGCTATATGGAGGCAGCATGCTCGTGGAACATCTATTATCTTAGACCCCTGTTTAATATAGTGAGGCAACAGTTGGACCCATAGAACCAGTAAGTGTGCCAAAATTAGAGTTAGCATCCGAGGTCTTAAATGCACTGATCGATGATATTTTAAAAATGAATACTACACGTATGTCAGACGAAATCTGCATCCGTAGAAATCTTATAATACCTTTGCACCATATTAGGAACGCGGTCCTTGTTTTGCCAATCCCCGCCTTACATCTACATCCCATCCTCATTGTTCACCAATGATGCCCCCAAGTTAAATGAAGGATTCGACATCTTCCAGAGTTTCCCCATCAACTGTGATTGTGTTGGAGTTCTCCATGTTGTGCATCAGGACATTGGCTTTTTCCTTGAGTATGTTGAGGCCTACTGATGCAGAAGCTGCTGCTACACTGATTACCTTCATCTGCATTTGTTCTTGTGTATAAGATGGGAGGGCTAGGTCATCTGAGAAGTCCAAATCCAATTGATTCTGAGTTGTGCATTGTATTTTGTGCTTTCCATCTAATGTTGTGGTCCTCATAATTCAGTCGACCACCAGAAGAAAGAGAACGGTGAAGAGTAAGCAGCATTTTGTTGACTCCGTCCTTACATAGAATGCATTTGTCAACTATTCTCTATGAATGATTTTCAGTGTAGTTCATCATATGAATTACGGATGATGCTGACGATTTTCTCCGGTACATCATAGTGTCGAAGAAGTTTCCATAGGGTCCTCTTATCTTCACTGTCAAACGCCTTTTCCTAGACAAGGAAATTGACGTATAGTATCAAGTTCCATTCATTTGATTGTTCAACGATGATCCGTAGTGTCGTGATTTGATCTGTACACGACCGATCCTTACAGAATTCGGCCTGTTGATCACGAAGCTGGATGTCCGTTAAGTCTTTTATCCGGTCCAGCAACAATGTCGAAAGCTTTCCCTGGTACTAACAATAGTATGATGCCTCTATAGTTCTCACATTTACTCAGATCTTCCTTTGATGTTTTGCTGAAGTGTTATTTCCGGTCTGTTGATATTTATTCTCCCTCCCAAATCTTCCTGAATATGGCGTGGTGCATCTTTGCATTTACTTCTATGTTTAATTTCAGTGCTTCAACCGGTATATTGTCAGGTCACGTTGCTTTTCCGCTATTGATTTGTGTGGTGGCCATCTTGGGGTTTGTAGGTGCTGCTTCGATATGCAGTGGATTCAATGGAGCTGACGTATTCAAGGGCTCCTTGAAGTGTTTCACTTATCTGTTCCTCTATCCTTGAATCTCAGTTTTTCAATCATGTCTACAGAGGTCTGTAGTGAAATTGTGAAATACATTTTCAGTTACTTAAATATTTACAAGTAGCCTCAATAACAAAGGATGCAAATAAATGGCGCGGACGAATTTTAATGATATGGGAACTATCGACTCACTCCACCATGTTGGAACACTCTCTAATTTCTGTGTACTTGCAAACGACTCACTCAGCTACTTAAAGAGTAGGTCACTGGCCAGAAAGAGGTTGTAACCTGGGAAAAGTTACATTAGCCACACTGTTATTTGACCTTTGAACTGGCTACTTAAACGAATCTTCTAAGTGACCAGGAGCCAGACCTGTGCGTTCGATTCTCGAGCTAGTACTAAAATACCTGTAGAACACGTTTTCTGAAGAACGACACCTAACTGGTGGTAAAACTCATCCTTGGTGGCATTCGGGCTGCGATCTGTCGTAGCATAGACGGGAATGACGAAAAGACATCGTTCATAATACTGATTTATCATTACTTCACTGAAACCTTCTAATCTAACAGCATATAATTGACTGTTATTGGGAATTCGATTGATTTGTAATGCCTCAGCCCTAGCGTCTTATGAGATACCAGTTACACCAAAACCAGTCGATGTCACAGTGCCCACGGGTAAAAATACGTAAAAGTTTTTCGAAGCTGCAGATGAAGAGTAAACTTGGAAGTGAGACTAAAATAAAAGAATGGAAATGTTTGTCTCGCATACTAAGTAAAGGATAGCTTTGTGTCAGCAGATGATCAAACTACCTAGACTACTCATTCTCCTCTAAGCCCTAATCGGGTTCACCTGGTTATCACTTCATAACAGGGTTGATTATACGATACTTCCACACCCTAGAAGGTCATATTGGCACTTTAAAAACATAAGGCATCATATACCAGGACTGCTGCATTGTCGAGAACACCAGTGGCATGAGACGTGTGATAGCAAATTACATATAAATACATAAAATCCAACTTGAGTTACCAAATGACGCTATTCTCTTCAGTATGGTTCTGTTTCTCCTTTCTAGGAGACGGTCATTTGGAGGAGCTAGTTGTTTGCCGAATCATTAGCGGGGAAAGAAGATGTAAGTCCTGGACACTTTTATTGCATCTATCTCGTATTGTAGATGGGAATATTAAAAGAGATCCCCTAACCGGATCATGCACGGTTCACCAAACGCAAAGCGAAAGACAATCAAGATAATTTTTCCTAGCGGAACTCATTCCAAGTGTCAAAAGTCTTTAAGAAACTGACTTCAAATTTCAGATAGATCACAGAAAACTAAGAGAGGCATCACAATAATAAATATTAAGATCACAGAGAAAGTTGTAGCGTGGTGTCGAGTTGAGCTTGACTATGAACACCGCTACAAGACTACGTGCCAATTAACCAATAAGATCCCCGTAGGCCAATATCAGAAGACAGATGATGGCTGTAGTCGAGATGTATTTGTTGGCGATCTCGTGGTATCGAAAGAATACCGAGATCGTGCCAGAGGAGTACAAGCGTGGTTACTGAGCGTAACCGAATTTGTACAAGTTCAAAGCCAACGGGAGAGTAAGTAAGTGTAATGGCTGTCATTAGCACAGTTAAACAAGCGAGCACAGTAAAACAGTCACTGGTACAATTGGTCATAATAATAATTGTTTTCATTGAACCAATCGCGTTCTGTTGACAGAAGTAGGTCACCACAGGAGCCCCCCGCTAGAAAGGGTTTACACTTTCGATAGTTAGCGGTTTGATTAGTGGGACTGATCGGCAGAAGTGCGGTTGTATGACGGAGGAAATTGGCGGAACAGGAAGTGATCGTTGATCCTCGAATTGCCAACGAAAGTCTTTTGCGCAGAACGGTACCAGGAGAAGTGTGCTGTATTTGTTGGTCGAATTAGCATACCACACCAGAGTGGTTTGTATCCAGGATCTGATGATTGCTCTCGTAGGGATGCGAACCAGAAAACGCTGCAGACGTAGGACGAAACCACGTTGAGCCAAGAAACCGGAAGCGACCATAACGACCAAGCGTATGCCAGGCGGATTCGAGACCAGATAATTGACTGAGTGCGTTGGCTAGAGCTTGGGTGGCCAAACCAGCTTTTGCCAAAGTTGACTGAAGTCGACGTTATCAAACGGGCGATGGTCGGTGGCGTGGGCTCAGGATACAAAAAAAATCAAAAAAAAGAAAAGTGTAGCATGCATGTAGTATAGGAATAATCCTACGCCGTATCTGTTATTGACTGTGCGGTTAGTCGCGAAAGCGTACGGGTAATCGTACTCGGCGACCGGAACGTGAGACGGTGGTCTCGTTCGTACTTCGTGAGCCCGCGATCTCATCCGAGGTCAAGGGCAGCGTGGTCTGCCGATCTGGACGTGAGACGGAAGTCTCGTCCGTAGATGGTGCAGATGACGCGTGCTGTTGACCGGGACGTGAGAACGAGGTCTCTGATGTATCTAGCGTGGGATCCGAGGTAGACGTAGAGATCTCGCTAGAAGGTTTGATAGGTCTAGCATTGGGTCTCAAGTTATCGGGTAGGGCACTGTCATCGACGTGTGCTGGTTTGAGACGATCAATGCTGACGATCGCGACGCGGCCATGTTGATCAACCTTGAAGGTCTTTTCGTGACGAGAGATCACGTGAAAAGGTCCTTCGTAAGGCTGTTGCAAAGGTTTGCGTACCGAATCTACTCGTATGAAAACATGTGAACAGGTAGATAACTCTCGAGGTAGAGCGACCTGTCGATGTTGTATTCGAGTTGACACCGGAGACAGCGTTCGCATAAATGCAGACAGTCGATGGACGTAGTCTGATTTACCGAAATCATTACTGCTCCGTGGTGTGAAGAATTCCCCAGGCAGACGCAATGTCGTGCCGTATACAAGTTCAGCGGCGGAACATTGAATATCTGCCTTCAAACTCGTTCTGATGCCTAAGAGAACGAGCGGTAAGGTTTCGTACCAATTGTCGTTTTCGTGTGCTCGAAGAGCACTTTTAAGTTGGCGATGAAACCGTTCGACTAAACCATTCGATGCTGGATGGTAGGCGGTAGTGCGTATGCGTTCCGTACCAAGCAGCCGGGTCAGTGAGGAGAATAATGCGGACTCAAATTGTTGTCCTCGGTCAGTCGTGACAGTCGGGGGACAACCGTACAATGCTATCCATCGTTCTACGAAGCGGTGAGCAACTGTCTCCGCCGTGATAGACGTGATGGGAATAGCTTCGGGCCATCTTGTAAAACGGTCGATGCACGTGAGTATGTGATCATACCCATGCGATGGTGGCAATGATCCTACAATGTCTATATGAATGTGATCAAAGCGGGCATCAGGCGTAGCGAACGTGCCAATGGGGGCAGCTACGTGCCTGTGCACTTTTGATCGTTGACACTGTAAGCATTGCTTTACCCACATACGAACATCTTTATTCATGGACGGCCAGACGTATCGTGCAGCGATGAGACGTAATGTGGCTGCGATACCTGAATGAGACAATCCATGAAGGGCATCGAAGACGAGACGGCGATAGGTAGAGGGTACGATGGGTCGAGGTAGACCGGTAGAAATATCACATAGGATAGTACCTGAGCTAGTAGCTAGGGGTACTTCCTGACACTGGAGGGACGAAGATTGTGGTGCTTCTGTACAGACAGGATCGTTTGCTTGCGCGGCGGCCATAGCAGGAAGATCGAGCACCGGTAAGGTAACTGCATTCGTCTGGATACGTGATAGAGCATCGGCAACATAGTTCGACTCGCCTTTAATGTGACGAAGGTCTGTCGTGAATTGGGAGATATAGTCCAAATGTCTGCACTCTCGTGGTGAGTAGCGGTCAGTCTTGGTATGCAGGGCATACGTTAAGAGCTTATGGTCGGTGAATAAAATGAATTGGCGTCCTTCTACTGCGTGCCGGAAATGTTTGATGGCGCAGTAGGCTGCAAGCAGCTCGCGACCAAAAGCGCTATATCTCGTCTCCGTGGGAGTAAGGCGTCGTGAGAAAAATTCAAGCGGTTGCCAACTACCGGAGATATTCCGTTGCATGACGGCTCCTATAGCGAAATCTGATGCATCAACCGTTATACTAAGCGTGGCTGATGGGTCAGGATGAGCGAGAAGTGTAACTTCAGCGAGAGCCGTTTTGATCTCTGAGAATGCAGTACGTGCGGTATCGTTCAATTCTAATTTGCGTGGATTACCGCGTAGTAAATCGGTTAATAGTCGTAACCGTTCTGCCGCGTGAGGGATGAAACGTCGGTGGAAGTTAATCAAACCGAGAAAAGCCTTCAGTTCCTTGATTGAGGACGGCACGTTGTACTCCTTGATTGCTCGAACTTTGTCCTCGCAAGGCAGAATACCCTCTTGTTTGATGATGTGACCCAGAAATATTATTTCTGGTTTACCCAATTCACATTTCTCTGGGTTGACTACTATTCCATTATCCGAAAGACGTTGGAATAATAGCGTAAGATGCTGATAATGTTCATCTACGTTTGATGATGCGATCAACAGGTCATCAATATAGACGTGAACAAAATCCAAGTCTCGTACTATGCTATCGATAAACCTTTGGAAAGTTTGAGCAGCATTCCGTAATCCAAATGGCATTCGTAGGAACTCAAACAGACTGAAAGGAGTCGTGATAGCAGTTTTTTCGATGTCTTCAAGAGCGACTGGGATCTGGTGATATGCTCGTACCAGATCGATTTTAGAAAAGATAGTCGTGCCCTTGAGCGATGCCGTGATGTCGTGTATGTGGGGGATGGGGTAACTATCAAAGCGCGTAACTACGTTTAATGCTCGGTAGTCGCCGCATGGTCTCCAACTAACCCCATCCTTTTTGCGCACCATGTGTAAAGGAGAGGCCCAAGGACTGTGAGAAGGACGAATAATACCAGCAGATAGTAAATTGTCAAACTCACGTTTAGCGAAGGCTAATTTGTCCGGTGCCAGTCGGCGTGGTCTTGCCGTGACTGGTGGTCCGCGGGTGACTATGTGGTGTACCACACGACTGGTCACCGATGAAATCTCCTTGAGTGGTTTAGTTATTCTGGGGAATTTCTCGAATAAAGTGTGGAATTTATCGTCACGCGAATAAAATGTGCTGAGGATTCGGTACGCGTACATCGGAGTCTATTATATTAATACTATTCTTATCGTTATCCGTCATGTCAAATATATTATATATTAAAAATTAATATGAAAATATACGACAGACGTGGATAGATAAAACAATAGACTCACCGAATTGCCTTCTTTGGAAGATTTGACCGAAGTTGAGACGTGTTCCAAGATTTGGCTCACCAATTGTAGCGTGGTGTCGAGTTGAGCTTGACTATGAACACCGCTACAAGACTACGTGCCAATTAACCAATAAGATCCCCGTAGGCCAATATCAGAAGACAGATGATGGCTGTAGTCGAGATGTATTTGTTGGCGATCTCGTGGTATCGAAAGAATACCGAGATCGTGCCAGAGGAGTACAAGCGTGGTTACTGAGCGTAACCGAATTCGTACAAGTTCAAAGTCAACGGGAGAGTAAGTAAGTGTAATGGCTGTCATTAGCACAGTTAAACAAGCGAGCACAGTAAAACAGTCACTGGTACAATTGGTCATAATAATAATTGTTTTCATTGAACCAATCGCGTTCTGTTGACAAAAGTAGGTCACTACAAAGTCATGACAGCTCAAACAATCCGGACCGTTCTGCTGGTGCAATTAAAAGTTTGATACTGTATCAGGAATGTGCAGTTAACAGCGCTCCTTATTTAAACGAGCTCCTAAGAATACAGAAAATCAATAAACCCTTCACAAGTCGTGACAACTGAATAAGGATACATAAATATTTGTATTACGTTATCCACAAATCCTGACTTGAAAATTCTACTGGATACATGCACGTGGCTCAGCATTATTTTCTAGAATAAAGTTAAAAATTATCGTCACATTTCAAGCCAATGACAAAACTAAAATTACAACGTTTGGACAAAACGGTTCTATCTCGAGTTTGAAAGATAATTCCTGTGAGTTTTCACCGTAAAGAACCTAAGAGACATCGAGTAACGCAAGGTGCAAACTAATTTAATTCATTTCCCTAAATTCGAAACAGGCTTCTCCTAAAGATGCCACAGTTATTCGGGGATTGATAAAGCCTTTACACGTAGCACATTTATAATCGAAGTATATCAACTTACTCAAGATAGTAGTAAGATATTAGGGGGTGGGTCTACTTCGGTATTTGTACACTCATCTTTGCCACTAGATAATCCTAAAACTGTGGATATGTGGATATGTGAAAATCTAATCTATGAGATCTGATGAGGAAGTCACAATATTGTCCACACTGTCTCGTCCTATCGTAAGAATCAGCAATATGGTGTCAAATACTTCTGAAGAACACATTTGAGCTGGGTAGAGAGTAATATATTTGATACAAGATCCAATAGGCTTTACATAGAGTGACCACGTCTGCATGATTGAGCCATGCCCATTCAGACCATTGTTCCCGCGTTCACCATAACCGACCTCCTCCAAGTGTTACATGTTGAATGTCAATCTTCTCAGTAATTATATGTTCAGCTTCAAGAATCGTGTGATATGGAACCCATACCACTGCAAGGTTAAGCGAGTGACCAACAAACTACGCCTTCCCATAGTAGTCCTGCCTGCGATTTCTCCTTACATTGGTCAGTTATTAGCGATACTATGACTACTAGGATATACATCTATGTAGGGTGTGAACCAACCCGATTTCTAGGCGACTTTAGGTAATATAGTCTTACCATAATATGCTCACTAACATCAGACCAATCAGAAAGTTAATTTGTGAGACTCCGATTATGTCTCTGGCTGTAAGATGCATATTCGATTCCAAAACTCTTGATATTTCTCATTGTTTTTTCTTAATATTATGTTCCAATTTTTCTGGTCAGTGAACACTTCTTGTATATGCACTGAGGAAACCGAACCGACATTCCTGTGGAAGTCAATTTTAGAAGAATGCTGATGTAAAAACCTAGGCCGATTGTTTAAAAGTTGATCACAGACATCTTAGTAGTGTCAAAACATTATAGCTCAAGTATTCATTCTTCTTTCATTTTGTATAAGCATTGAATTTATTATTATTTTTTAACGAAGGTTGAAAAGCTCTGTGTTTGAAAAAGATTACTTCGCTGCCAAACTGTTCTGTTTCACGATCTAAGTAAAGACCTATTCCCCCCTGTACGAAATTTCTACCGTGTCCACGTAAGACTCAGGAGATTATCATTTTAATAAATTTGAAACCAATAAATCCGGGCTCGATTACATGCTACAGTTAGTCTGCCCGATGACAAACAAGCACCTGTACATGGCCAATAAAAACAAAGTGACTGTCGACCATGTAGGAAATACAGAACTCTCAGCCGTCAAACGGTGCAAGATAAGAACACACTATTTGACATTCAAGATTTCACGAACGGGATATAGGATATAAAAATAATTATTGAAACTGTGTTTGGAGATGTCACATTGTGACGTTAGCTGTGGAAGATATTTTTAAGATTGCCGTTATCACGACTTTTGCCTTTTTAGAGTTTTCGTAGATGCTATTTGGTCTTAGAAACGTGGCATAAACAATCCAAAGGCTTATGGACGATTTGTCTCAAGATATGATTTTCACGAAAGTACATTGACAGGTTATCCTGACTTGCAATCACATGAGCAGCGTGTGAGAATCGTGTTTAAAAAATACATGAAAACCGAATAAAGGGCGGTCAAAGTGTGTGTTGGAAGTTGGATCTTTGCAACAATAGACACAGAAGTAATTGCTCCAGTTAAGAAAGAGGTAAACTCCTTCAATAATATATCGTACTGATGTTCTTAACATAATATAAATATTTAGTAAATGTTTATCACTGATTAATACCCTATTGTTTACAACAAATGTAACTGTTAGAAGATGGTCCCAGAGGAAAAACAATCTGATCAACTTTGACACGACAACAGCGGTTTCGACTACTCGCCCTCACAAATATGGAAAGATTAATATCTGGCATTCTTCATACTTTGTCTAATACTGGAACGAAAGCCACTACCAAGTTAATTAATGGTATGTTTATATGGGAAAACTTACAAAACGACGTGCATAATTTGTTAAGAGAGTGTTTGACATGTCAACCGTCAAACGTTAACCATTATATCAACTCAATATCGGGATTTTCTTACAGCCGGACTCCCGTTCAATGTGTGTCTTTATAGAATTAGTAGGTCTTATACCTCATTTCAATGATTCTAATTAATTATTTATAATCATATAAAAATTCAAGACGTTTTCAATGAACATACCAATAGCTGATATTTTTGGCACATCTGTCATAAGAACAAGTGAGCTATTCAACAACTTATTTAAGTTTCTAGGAGCTAATAGGATATTTTTCATAGCATATCAATCTCAAGCTAATGAGTTGGTAGAAAAGTTTCTTTGTCAAATAAAAGTTACCTCAATATCACAGTTAAACCGCACTGAATGAGCAGAATTCGTTCCATTAGTTATATTAAGAACAAGAACATCTATCAAAACTGATTTATAGTGTTGATTATTTGAACTGGTTTTTAGGACAACAATAAAACCTCGAGGTGAGTTTATCAATCTTTGAATTTAAGGTTAAAATCTCGATCGATCAAGTTACGCAGGGATCGTGGGTGAGTACTGCTGAGAAGTCCCATACTAAAACAAAACGTCCGTTCAGTGCTTCCAGGTTTTCCATGGTGATCTGGCTTCAATTGACTTATTATCTCAACTATTAAAATTACTAAAATCTCCACAAAACCCCTTCTGATAATAATAGAGTTGACAAATGACTAAAAGAAGTATCTCCCAGACGTTATAAAATGTCAAGTATATACAAACAATTATTCATTCCAAACTACAATGATATTTAACTTTCATTTATCTCCCCCCCCCATATATATATATATAAAAACTAAACAATTCCAAAAATCAATAAAATGGTAGATAAAAAAAATCAATCGATAAACCAATTAATCCAAAAAACAAACCAATCAATCAATCATTCAAAAATCACTAAATCAGTAATTCAAAAAATCAATAATCTGAAAAAAAAATCAATAGATGGACAATTCCAAATATTATTGATTATATCGATGATTGAATCAATGTTGTAATATTTTGTTTTACTATAAACATTATGGATTTATTTGATTGATCCATTGTGATCGGTTGTTTTTTTTCTTTCTATTTTTAGGAATGATGCTTATATGTTATAAAACTTTTAATTTTAAAATTACAAAAAAAATTTTTTTGTTTTAACAGGATTGAATTTGATAGTTTTCAAGATTAACAACTTGGATTGGAATAAACTTTTAATATAAATCATTGAATATTGGAAAGATCCAATCATATCATAGCTGAATGATTTAGAAGTGGGATTATAATTTATAAAGGAACTAATCAGATATAAGATAATAGGTCTTGGATATTGGAAGGAAATTCATTTATCCATTTGATTAAATAAAGTTTTTGACATTGCAGATGATGTCAGTTCATGATGAAAATCTGAAATCTAATTCTTAACCTTAATCATCAATTGTAAATCATAATTCTAATTCATCATACACTGATTTATAACCTTCATTTAGTCTTAGTAAATAACTTGGACCCCTAACTCGAACTTGATACATTCAGTGTGAAGTAACAAGATCAACGCAGAAGAAGTGATGGCCAGATCCAAAAAAAAAACATTATCAAGAAGTCGACATTTCCCTCAACACCTCCAGTTCAATTTAAGGATCAAAACTTATTTTTCGGGAAGAAAAGGTGATGTAGTAAGTCTATTAGAAATAGACAAATTTAGAAGTCAATAATCGATGACATTCAGAAGTGACCTGAAGAATAAGTGCATTTCATTGACTGAGAAATCGATTGATTCCCTAAAGGATAGAGTTGTATATGTATAAATGAGTATTTGTGCAATTTATTCGGGAACCCAATATACATTCTTGTTCACTCTTATGTTCTCAATCAAGTATTCAGTCGGGGGTGGGAGGGTTGTTCGTGGTGCATCGTCTATCAGTATCAGATCATTTTGTAAATGAATAGCGGAACTATAATTTATGGACGAACCAATCATGTATAAGATAACAGGTCTTAGATTTAGGCGTGAAATTCACTTATCCATTTGGTTAAATAGAGTTTTTGCATTATAGCTGATGTCAGTTGATGATGAAAACCCGAAATCGAATTCCTAACTTTAATCATCAACTGTAAATCATAATTCTTATTCATCACACACTGGTTTATAACCTTCATTTGGTCTTAGTTATTAGGTGGACACTAATAAGGTCATTTTACCATTACTTAAAGATTGTCCATAAATTATTGTCTCACCGGTCTAGATAATGTTTCGAATCATTCATTATGGTCTCCATTTTGAACGTTGTACTTATGATCACTTCACCTTGATCTTATAAGGTTAATAACATATAAACAAAGATAAGAAAGGTATAAGCTACTGACAATTAAACATAAATATACAGTGAATAATAGACAAAGTCAACCATTCAAACCATTAATGTTTCATCCAGTACTGGAGTCTAGTTTCTTGGGATAGTCCTCAAAATCTCATATGTATCAGTGCTTTTCTCATATGATGTCTAATTACTGACATACAAATAAGTTATATTAATGATAATCATGATTGTTACCTAATTTACTAAAATCAATATTAGTTTCCGAGTAAGAGATTATGGAGGTTGTTTAATTTCATTGAAATCATTAACCAATCTAAGTTAGACCACCGTTGAAAATCCAGCAGTACTGGATGACTATTTCAATTTCTGCTTGCTGGGTTGTAGATACACACTAATGAGTTATCTCAATCAACGACAAAATGGTCATCAAGTGATTCTAGGTTATCAATACTGATCTAATTTGGATCGATTCCTGATTTTAATGAAATAATACATTTGTGAGAATGAGGGTTTATGGAAATTGCAGTTATTTAATGATTGAATTCATGAGTCAATTAAAGTGAAACCACCTTAGAGAATTTAAAAACACTGGACAGCCAATTCATCGTAGTATTCCACTTCTCAGAAATAAGCATCCATGATTCCACCTGCGAGACTGAAGATTTTGAGTTCGAACCTCGCGTTCGAAATTTTAATGAAATCATAGAGGCGCTAGTTTTCGAAAGTTCAGATATCTGAATTTATATTTATTCTTTTACATACAAACTACTATTGTAAATCTATTTAATTGATTCATTGTTATTATAAACTTGATTCTAATATGAATTTATAATAAGAACAAATTTTAGACAATGGAATAAATAAATAAATAAATAAAAAAGTCAATTGAAGCTAAACCACCATGGAAACCTGTAAGCATCTAAACGGCCGTCTCATCCTATTGTGACACTCCTCAATGGCAGTGCACATCCACGATCCCAACTTGTGAGATTCGAATCCAGCATCTATCGGACTCACGGACGAACGCTTAATATCTAGACCACTGAGCCGGTCGGTATCCAACGGTGTTAATGTCTAACTTCAACCAATACACGAAATTGTACCACCATCCACCATTGTCTTCAAATGAGTTACTATCTCACAACAGACTTAGTTGAACTCTATTGGTCACTACTATAGTAAATCTATATATTTGATTCATTGTTATTATAAACTTGATTCTAATATGAATCTATAATAAGTTTTATAGACAAATGAATTAACCAATCATTAAAGTGTTCTTAATGATTATCATTCTATTCTATGTACTTAATCAAGTTTCAATATATAACAAACGTTATATAAACAATTAAGATGGATGACTTAAGATTTAGATCTACTAACGGATCATATAAACACAAACCTAATAATAATCATAATATTATAATCTTATTCATTACTAATGACTAATACAATTCAAAATGTATCATTATATGTTGATAATATGCAGTTACCTTCAATGATATCGGAATTATCATGGATTAATCAATCGGATTTATGTTCAGGTATAACAACTATAAAGACGACGGAGACAACAAAAACAGCAACGACAACGACGACAGTGACGACAACGGCGACGACGACGACAACAACAACAACAACATCATCATCATCATCGTCATCGTCAACTTCATCTACATCTTGTAGTGATTATCATTTTGATGGATCACATCATTTACATATGTTATTCCGTTATCCTCATAAATATGTGGGAAAAATTCAAAAAAATATACCTAAATTAAAACAGAATCAAGAATCAGGTAAACACATATATTAAGATGATAAAAAAGAGTTCTTCTTTTTGTTTAATTCATTTTAGATGATCTAAGTGGTGTTTTGTTCTTTGAATTGAATAGTTTGATGTTGTGAAGCTTTCACTGTGAAGAAATTCTACCTGATGTTTATAGTGATGATGTTATCGAAGCTCTACAACCAGACTATCCAGTTTAGAGAACGAAACTCTACCAAAAAAACGCACATCTGCATTAGATTGTTCGAGGATTGGTTGGGGTTAGACATCAATACCGTTGGATACCGGCCCGGTTCAGTAGTCTAGAGGTTAAGCGTTCACAACCGATACTGAAGGCCCCTGGGTTCGAATCTCGCGAGTCGTGATCGTGGATGCGCACTGCCACTGAGGAATTCCATAATAGAACGAAACGGATGTCCAGTGCTTCCATGTTATCTAATATCTGTCAGTTCATGATCTCAATCATAAACTTAACCATTTCCACAATCCTATACTGTTAGATCGTTCAGTTCAAATAATCGATGGATTTGGAATGAAAACTTCGGTAAAACTTTAAATATGTCAATCTATTAATCAGTTGCTATGGTTTCAACTAATATTTAGAATAATAGGGGATTTGTGAATTCTATGAATGGTTGATTTTTATTTCTGGCTATGCTTACCATATCATCTATCCCTTATCACTTCAATAATTTATAATATTTAGGGATTTATGATTCATATTAAATTTTATCAGAATCACGAACCAATCTAAGTATGAGAACTATTTAAAGTCTGGAGACATTGAAAAGCCATTTCGTTCTAATATGAGACTACTAAACAGTAAGTAATCATGACTCTGAAAGCGGGAATCGAATCCAGGACCTTTGAATTCATAAACAAACTCTTAACCTATAAACCAATTAGCCACTATCCAATGATTTAAAAGTCTAACTTCAGTTAATCTACAATTTTGTGCAATAACTTATCATTGCTTTCGGTGGTCATAATACTCACACGCAACTCGGTTGAACCCAACTGGTCATAGCTTCTCACTAGAACTTAAGCAATTTCCCCTCAAGGCTAGTCGCTATAGTGTAAATATGATAACTGTTGAATGCGGCATTGACGTATAATTAGATCTCTTTTTTAACGAATTGTTGTCATCCCTAAAAATGTGACATAAGTTACTTATGTGAGTTAGTTTTCTACAGGGTTGAGTCACTAACCCCATGCCCAACCCTCCTCCTATATCCGGGATTGGAACCGGCAGTAGACCCAGAGAGGCTCCAGGTGAAGTTGTGATATAAATTCCTCATAAAATATATATCAAATTCTATGGATATTCATTTATAATTGAATTCAAAGGATAAATAAATTTTAGAATGAGGAAATAAAATCTAATGATTCATCAGTTATGATACGTCTTGGGGGGGGGGGGTTACCTTTGTATGACATTGAGAATTTATTGATCACTTATTCTGGAATACCTTCTAGATGGGATATCTTTAACTCATTCGGAGATTATTAGAACATCCTCAAGTTCATCTATAGATTGTCCTTACAAGTTTACTTCATTATTTTAAACATTGTGAATAGAAGGAAAAAAAAAACATTCCATTATTTCTAGTTTCAAAGGTGATACTTGATAATACATGATAAATAAACATCTTTATAGATATTCAGTTCTTATGTAATGATGATTTAAATGATTTACAAGTGTTCATCTGTTACAAGTTACAATCTACTCGAAACATTCAAGTGGTTACAAGAAGGGTTTCAATTAACAAGATGTTTATATTGAATGTATTCTATGAATAAAGTTAAATAGCCTATGTAATAGATTGACTTATTATCAATGCAAGAAATAAGATTTTTATGTAATTACATGGAAGTAGTGAATAGTCGTTTCGTCCGATTATGGAACTCCTCAACAGTACTCATCTACGATCCCACTCGTAGGATTCGAAACCAGGGTCTTAGGTTTATGTTTATCAACAGCTGACACTTTATAATGAAGATGATCTTCAAAATGTCTACTGACAGTTTTCTAATATCATCTTAATTTTTTAAAACGATTTATTCTTGTAATCTATGTTCATGGTTCAAATGGAAAGAATATTTACCTACTTACTTACTTACTTACTTACTTACTTACTTACTTACTTACTTACTCACATAGACCAGCGGAAAGCATTCTTCAGTCCACTCTTTCCTTGGCCTTCCTTTCTAACTCTATCCAACTCTTGTTCATTCTTTTCATGTCTATCTCCGTTTCGCGGCGTAATGTGTTCTTTGTTCTTCCTCTTCTCATTTGGCTTTAAGGATACCATGTGAGGGCTTACCTTATGACTAATACGGTTAAACTATCCATACAAAGTAATTCTCAAATCAATTTAAACAAATTAATCATAAAGGTGAATAGTACATACATTTACATTTTTAGTCTTCCTATTCTCAGTTTACTTTCATCGAGTTCATTGTAACTAATAACATGCCGATGGGGATATTACTGTGGGTAATCTTACTTTTCTAAAAGTTTACGTATCAAGCTCGATTGATAGTTGGTCAGTAAACTTCCTTACATTTACACATATGATTGTTAATGTGGTGCATACTATTGATGTCGACAGATATAAGTAGAATATATATCACCCACCAATCAAAAGTGAAATGCTTGATAGCAAAAGGTTAAGAAGATCGAAGAAAAGAGCAGGAGAACAGTGAATGGTTGCTATGGAAACGAATGAACAATAAAGTCTGAAACGATTGATTAACGTTTTATAAATGATGTATTCTCAGATTTTACTAAGTTACTCTGTAATTTTGTATCCCCAATTGTGTTCTCGTTCACTACAATAGTAGACAATAGTGAGTCTATCCTTAAAATGGCATGCAATTGTACATGGACTATAAATTCCAAAATCCTACTATACATAGTTTTAATAATTGTTGAATTTCATAGTTTACATTACAAACCGATCTCATATAAACAATTATAAGAATCCAGTAGGAATCAATCCTTGATAATGATGTTTGTGCATTATTGCGGATTACGAGGACCACCTGGTGGTCCATATGCTAAGGGTTTATCTTTGTAGCCCTTGTAATCGTTTATGGGTATCGGACTAGTAGTTGATTATTCCGATCTCTACCACCCAGTTTACTGCTCACGTTAGTTCATAGGACAAGTCCTACTGTTGTGTGGGTTACTTATATCCAAGCAAGTAGTATATGACGGTGATCAGGCATAGAATGTATTTTATTAGGAGGTCGATGAGGAAAGAACGGGAACGAAACACATTTGATATGAAAACGCATGAACAATGAAATCTGAGACAATCGACTGATGTTTGCAACAGGAACAGTCAAGTTTGAGACGATGGATTGATATTTGCAAATTAACGATTTACTATATATGGTTCTCAGACTTTATTAAGATGCTCTGTAATTATGTGCTCAAATACATTCGATTTTCTTCATTGGTGTTCTTGTTCACTACACTACTATCCAAGAGGTACGACGATGACGGTGAATGTAGCTTTATCCAACTTATTCAATTCTATATCCTACAAGTTATCCACTACTTCTTGATATTCAACGATAATCTTATTTAAAATCAATTGTCAATATAAATTGACATTATTTGTATTTATCTATTACTTGATTTATATTCAGACTTCAATTATCATCAATTACAATCCAATAATGATTTACGTATAAAACTTGAACGTGAATTATGTCAAAAAGTACGTCAAGCTGTTAAAACTCCACCACGTGAACGTATTATTCGTAGACGTTTAAATGAATTTCATTATGAAATAAATAAACGTTTAAAAAATGAAGAAAAAAAAAAACAACTTGTTATACAAATGAATGATAAATTAAATTTTAATGAAACAACAAATACTACTAATATAAATATAAGTAGTTTAAATAATAATATAAATAATAATATAAATAGAATGGATTTACGTATGCATCCAGAATCATATTATCAACATTTAAATTGGTCTAAAAAATTGAATATAAATATAAATAGTCAAAATATATTATGGAATAAAAAATCTGGATTATCAACAAATGGAATAAAAGATTTAACAGTTTTATCTGTTACCGAAAATAATCATGAAAATAGTTACTATGATAATCAGATTTCTTTAAATAGTAATGAAGTGCATAAGAATGAAGTAAGTTAATTGGTTATTATCTTTGAAGTAAATTGTAAATGAAAAGATAGGTTCCTTTTTTTATAGATGTGTTGATCAGATAAAACTGAAGTTAGCTCATCATGATAAACCTGGAAGTAACTGAACGCCCGTTTAGTTCTAGTGTGGGACTACTCAGTAGAGCGCATGCATGATCCCGCTCGTGAGATTCGAACCCAAAACCTTAAATCTTGCACGCGAACGCTTAACCTCCAAACCACTGATCCAGCCGGCATTCAACCGTGTTAATGTTTATCCTCAACCAATCAACAGATCGTGGATGCGCACTGCCACTGAGGAGTCCCATAATAGGACGAAACGGTCGTGCAGTACTTCCAGGTTTTTATTCGTGGTCTAATATCAATCATTTCATGATCTCAATCAAAAACTTAATAATCTCTACAACTATATACTGATAATTACAATGTGCTCACTAATGACTAGCTTTGTGAGAGAATTCTTGGAGTTCTATTAAGAAGCTGTGACTAGTAGAGCTAATTCGTATCGATTAGAGACAGATATCTACCTCAGTACGATGGAAGATGGTTGTGTAATTTCGTGAACTAATTAAAGTTAAACATCAACACCATTGAATGGCGGCTGGCTTAGTGATTTAGAGGTTGAGTGTTCATTCGTAAAACTGAAAACCCTTTTAGTGGTCCGTTGTGTTCGCTTGTGGTGGCGGGATCACCATTTTAGTAGCCTGTGATCTGACTCCAATTTGATCGTAATGATTGGTTGCTATCGTCTATCCTCGTATATAATCATTGACTTAAATCGCGTTAGTTAATAACGGAATTAAATAAGTCAACTAACGAGAATGGAGTTTTGAATGCATATATTTTGTATAATTGTTGATTAGACAAACGAACGGAGGAACGATGCGAAGATTAGAAAGCGAAGCTAAGTTGGCGCGCGGTGGAGATGGCTGGTAAGCCAACTCTCCCTTTAACAAAGTGTTAATCAATATTTATAAGCCCACAAAAATAAATTACAGACATGTAATGAGTAACGGGATAAGAAGTGTGCATACGCCTACGCGCTCATACAAAGACAGTCAAGACATAGATAAGCGAATAATTAACATGGTCAGAATGTGACTCAAATAGAATGAATAGAATGAGCTGTCCGAAAGTTAGAATAATGAGGTATTTGGGCTTAACATAATGACAGACACTACACCCTGTGCTCGAATCCAGTGATTGGGATTCTCAATACTCACTGTCATTGAGAATTCCCACAATAGAACAAAACAATTGTCCAGTACTTTCAGGCTTTCAATTATGATCTCACATCAATTGGTTCATTATTGATAATTCATTGAAATGAATCGCTCTTCTTTTTTTTTTCTTCATAGAATACATCTGATAGTAATCCATCATCATTATACTACTTAAATAACAATTCTATTGAATCCTATTTACATCATCATCATCATCATCATCATCACCATCATCATTCATTTCATAAACCACTTCATAATGATTCATTCATCAATTGTATATCTAATAATACTACTTATTCAAAATATTTAATGAATAAATTACATCATTATAAAAATACCATGATTAATTCAAAACAATCTTTATCCACTAATTCATCTATTTATCCAATATCTTTAAATGATTTAAAAGATAATAATCCATATGAATATAATCAATTATTAAATGATACATTTACATTTGATTGGAATTTAATTGAATGTAATTTTGATCAGGATCAAATTATTGATTATGATGATCATGATTATAATGATGATTATAATCATGATCTAGATCAAATTATAACTAATCATATACATAAATATGATCAAATAAGATCTAATTATTTAACTAATGATGATATACAATTAATATATAAATATTATGAAAAATTCTATAAGAATAAAATAATATTCAATAAAAATATAAATAGAAAATTGATAAAAAATCAATTATATACACGTCAATCAATTATGGAAAAATTTGGACGATTAACTGATGGTGAAAAACAGGTAATATGATTAATTGAAATGAGATGATGATGATGAAAAATTTAAAAGTAAATAGATGGTTGTTTTATTCTCTGTGTGGAATTCTTCAGCCTTCAAATGTTCTGGTATGGTCGAGAGTGAGAAGGGTTAGCTCTCCCTTTCGAAATACTCTTACATGGCCACAAGTAGATAGCCTCTACCAGGGAAGTCCTACTCATTGCCTTCTCGTGACGGGGGTGTTGTTTACGAAAATGAGAGGACAAAAAGCGAATGTCCAGCGCTTTAACCGGTGCACATGGGCTAGCTCCAGTATCCTGAGGGAACAAATGGTGTATGAACCAATTTCCATGGGATTGCATCTCCTTACGATGCTCCACTGCCTTGTGGGTTAGACCTTTAGGTCAAAGGCTCGGGGTGTGGCCCCCTAAGAAAACTACCTGCTTCGGTCTGGGCACCCGGGCAGTCTCTCAGCCCACACACATATCCAATGAGATCTGTGTGGTGCATATGTATTTGGTGCCTCCTTGAGACTCTTCAGTGACGATCCAATACTAGGATGAAACGGCCATCCAATGCTTCTAGGTTTTTCATAGTGTTCTAGCTTCAATCGACTCATGATCTCAACTATTGAAATTATTAAAATCAACACAAAACATCTTCTGATAATAATAATAATTGATATTTTTAGAATGTGTGGATGTAGGGGGGGTGGTGTTTTATGAAGACTTTCAGTAATTTTTTTTAGTTGAATTCATAAGTTCATTGAAGTTATACTACCGGTCAAACATTTTTACATAAGAGACAGATAGATTTTGGGTTAGAATCCTACGGGTGGGATTGTAGATGTGTATTTCTGAGGAATCCCATAATAAGATGTTTATGGGTTTTTCCATGGTAGTTTAGTTGTAATTGACTCATGAATTCAATTATTAAATCATTCAAATCTCCACAAAACCCTCTTTTTGATAATAATCATCATCTGCTCACTAGTGACTGACCTCAAGAGGTATTTCCTGGAGTTCTACTGACTAGCCGTGACCAGTGAAGTTCCACCGGGTCTGTTGTCAGATAATAACACACTGAAGACAATGGTGGATAGTGGTTTAATTTATATTTGTTTATCCTTACTTAGAATATATGTATTTTTTATTGAAACCCTACACCGTCGATCATTAGTAATCAATGAGTTTTATTAGGCAATATGATATGGAGAGAGGCAATCCGCAATAACCTAATGAAAAGGTTAATTTACAACTGATTGATCATTGGGTGGTGATTAATGTTATGTATGTAAGGTCCTTCTTGATCCAAATCGGATCTTATCGACGAAGTTGCAATGTGGCCACTAGTCTAGGTGAGTCGACATTACATACACTGTGTTGAGATAAGATAGTGGTTCGAGGTAGTCAACAGAAAACTTTGGACCTAGGTTTCGTGCTACTTGGCACTCATTAACAAGGCTTACCTGTAATCTTGAAGAAACTGAAGCTTCCTAACGTATTCCATCCCGTATCACCCAGCTTCACATTCAGAGATGTTACAACATAGCTATTCGCGCCGCAACTGAGATGTATCTACAACTGATTAATCACTGGGTCGTGATGAATGTCATGTATGTCACGTCCTTGATGACAATCAGAAGTAACCTAATGATAACTGTATTTCATTAACAACGAAATAGATCAATTTCCTAAGCATAAGAGTGACGTACATAAAAACGGGTACCTGTACATTTTATTCGGTAGTCCCATACACTTTACCGGTCACTCAAGTAAACAATTAAAAAGATGGGGGTCGGGTGCATAGCACATTATGTATCAGATTTCAGATACCGCCCGTTACAACAAGATGACTATTTATTGTTCAACAGATAACATTGAATGAATCTAATAAGATTTTGATTTTATAATGATGATCCGATCATTATCTATTCCATTACACATAAGCTTGAATGCTTTTATATAATCTAAAATTGATCAAATACATAGAAATAATATTAAATAATTGACAGTTTTAATGATACTTAAAGGAACTAATAACTTTAGGAATATCTATAGCTGAGAGTTAGATATTTCAATATTATTGGTTTGGTATTTACAACTTTCAGTAATATTTTATTCAGATAGAATAGTTTACATAATAAGCAAAGATGGATAGTGGCTAGCAGTAGAATCCAGGACATGTGTTTCGTCCTAGTTGAGACTCGTCAGCTAGATACACCTGTATCTCAGAGTTAATTTAAATTTCACCCGATTGAACAAGCTAGTAGCTATCAGGACTCAGTAGCTAAGTGGATAACTCGATAAAGTTTGAAGTGAATAGTATTAGGTTCGAGTCTTACAGTGAACATCAACTCTGAGATACAGGTATATTCGGCTGATGAGTCTCAATGAGGAAGAAACGCTCGTCCTGGATTCCACTACTAGCCACTATCCATCTTTTCTCATAGTGTTTATGAATTAAGGCAATATCGAGGCGATACTCACAGTATGCACATATACCAATAAGGGACTGATCAATTGTAGTCCTAAACATCAATGGGAATATTTAAGTAAACAATACCAAGTGAGTTTACATAACATTTAATTTGATTTACAATGGTTTGGATTGTTACGTTGTTAAGTGGCTATCCGAGAATTAGTAGTTAAGTGGTTAAAGTGTTGATGTTTCAAACGGGAGGTATTGGATTCAAATTCCTGAGATGTAGGTACATCCAAATGACGAAGTCTAAATAAGGCAAGACATAAATTTTGTATTCCAATGTTAGATACGGAATCAACTGCTTTTGCAACGAAAGTAAAGTATATAGACTATCTTGGATAACTTCTAAGTCAATTAGAAGGGTTTTTTTGGTTATGACACGATTTATAATAAAAGCAAATATCAGTTATATAAGAGTAACATGAATAATAAAGCTTTATGCATGAATTATTATTAAGATCAGCTATAGGGTAGGAATGTTTTATAGATGTGAAGTCATCCATCCGTTTTTTTTTATACTGTTCAAAAAGTGTACAGTATTCAAGGCTTCCGGATATATTCCCTTCATATAAGAGTGTAATTTCCATAAGAGACCTCATTTTAAGAATTTGAAGTTATCCACAACTGTCTGCCATGAATACGTCAGTTTAACTCAATCCAACGTGTTAGATAAAACAATAACTCAAACTTTGGGCTTGAAGTAAAATCTCCAGTGAAAATGAAATTCTTCTATGCAGCTTTCACCAATTAAATGGATGAACAGATATCCAATAGATCTGGACACTGAAGAACGGCCCTGGTACGACCGACAGCGAGGAGAGTAAGCTCCTCCTCTTCAAATGCTCTTACATGTTCACGTGTATACAACCACCAACAGGGAAGTCCTACTCATTACCTTCTCGCGACATTATTGTTATTTACGAAATTGAGAAGACGAAAAGCAAATGTCATACGCCTTAACCGGTTTGGTGGATATAGAGGATCCACCTACCTGTAATTTTAATGATCTGTGCATCGTGGTGTAATCATAAACCTAATCAACATTTTGTGTTCACCTTCTGATTAATACACCGTTGAGGTGTTATCTAGTGACGTTTATCAGGACGAATAGTATATGAAGTTTAAAGATTATATTGGTATACCGACCACCGCACATTCCAACGACTGTCTTAGTAACTAAATAACGGAATCTCATTTCTGATTTTTTTTTGGTTTCTATGATATTCAACTTTAATCTTAAATGAATTGTACTTCATTACTTTCATTTAAAACGTTTATTACCGTTGTAATAGTAAAAAAAAATTTTAAAAGTACAGTTGAAGTACTCATTAAATTATTGAACACAGTAAGGGGTTTAGAAAGGTTACAAGAGTTTATTTTTTGAAGAGGGGGGAGTTATGAGATGAGAACTTTCACTTTACTACTTGTGTAGTAAATGAGAACACAAGAGGGGACAATCAAATGTATTTGGATAAAAAAATAAAGAATCTCTAAGTCAAATCTGAGAACTATACACTAAACAAAGATGGATAGTGATTAGCAGAATGATCCAATAAGTCGCGCGTTTCTTCCTATCTAGGACTCGTCAGATGGATGTACCTGTATCTCATAGTTGATGTTCACTCTGGTACTCGAACCTAGTACCAATCACTTCAAACTCCATCGTATTATTCACTTAGCTATTGAGTCCTGATAGCCATTTGCTTGTGCAATAGGGTGAAGTTTTAAATTCACTTGGTACTGTTTACTTGTATCTTCCCATACAGTAAATAATTCATTTGCAGAATATCCATTAATTGTCTCAGACTATGTTGTTTCTTTGTCTTCACACCAATCACTATCTGTTCTCGATCTATTTCTTTCGAACTTCTTAACTCTCGGTTGTCAGACATTTTTAATTTCGATTGATGGGTGATATATACTACTTATATCTTTCGACATCAGTAGAACACACCACATTTGTAAGAGATTTGTTAGAAAGATTGAATTCGATACTATAAATCTGTTAGAAAATTTTATTTTAACTAAGCATATGACTTAACTTTTGTATGGATGAAATACAATCATTCATTCAATTGAAACATACAAGATCCTTTTAGGAAGCTGAAAAGATGATCACACAGTACAGTTTATTGATTGATTGACAATGTAATCCATGTGAGGAATATAAGCTAAAGATTATTCATATGAATTAGCATTGCATGGTAGTTAAGTCATGATGATATAAACTTAATATGAGAGAATGAAGGAAAGAAAAACAGAATAAGATATAATTGAATTTATGAGACGATTCAAGCTAGACCATCATGAAAAACTTGGAAGCACTGAATGTGCACTACTGAGAAGTCCTATACTAGGACGAAACGGCCGTCCAGTGTTATGATTATAATGTACCCATTAACTGCTTGTTCCCGTTTAAAGTTTCATCAATACTATAAATCTCGTCCTAAAGTGAATGATTATAGGATAAAATATTTTCTCTTATTAAGTACTAAATCAACTAGGAAAGTGAATAATGAGATTGCTAACTGACTTAAGTTAAACAATCATCAAAAAACCAGGAATCAATCGATACCCATTTCATTTTATTATGTCACTCTTCAGCGCAGAGAGTTCACGACTATCAAGTGTAGTTTTAAGCGTTAAATCTTTAGACCATCAAGTCGGCATTCAATAGTATACATGCCTAACTTTAATCAATTTTCAATATTGAGCAACCATCTTCCATTGTCTTTGGTCAATAACTGATTTACACCGAGGGTAATTGAATTCCACCGCTCATAGTTTCTAGTTAGAACTCCTAGAATTATCCCTCAAAATTAATTACTAATGAGCACATAGTTGTTATTAGTCATGGGTGTTTATGAATACTGTTAAATTTTCATAATTTTTATTATAGATTGATCTCAGTTAGACATTTATACCATTGAATCCTGGATTAATGGTCTAGGACTGGAGACCTGAAGATCCAGGGTTTTATTTGTGATTGGTTTGTGGATAGACTGCCAACGAAAATATTATAGAACGATAAAGCTGTACAGTGCTACCTTGTCTTCAGTAGTTGCCTAACTTAAATTGATTCGTGATCTCTATTACTTTCAACAATCTCCATAAATCACCTAGGTGACACTATAATTTATGGACGAACCAATCAGATTTAAGATAACAGAATTTGGATTTTAGCGGGAAATTTATTCATTAATTTGTCTAAATAGCGTTTTGGCACTTTAACTGATGCCAGCTAGTGATAAAAACCATAAACCCAGTTCCTAACCATGAACCATCGAATGTAAATCATAATCCTTATTCCTCGAACTGCTTTGTAACTCTCATTTAGCTCTAGTAAGTAGGTGAACATTATCAAAGTCACTGAGGCGTCGCTAAAAGGTCGTCCATAAATTATATTCTCATCATCATTTATACTAAAAGCAATAATTATTTCCATGTGGTCTAAAGCCCCTAAATGCCCTGGAACGGTCGAGGGTGCAGAGAGTTAGTTCTTCCTCTTCAAATGCTCTCATATCTCCACGTACATGTAACCACAGCCAGGGAAGTCTTACTCTCTGCCGTCTCACAGCCCAGGTGTAATTTACAAATTGAGAGGACGAAAAATGAATATCCGGCTCTTTAACCGGGTTGGTCATCACGGAGAGTCCACCTAGAGGAGTTGGAAAATTCTGATTCCAAACCAATGGTGCACATATTCTCCAGGATCCTAAGGGAACAGATAGGATATAAACTATTTATTGGTCATCGGCTACCATGTGATTGTATCTTCTAATGTTTCTCCACTATCTTATGGATCAGACCTTTAAGTCAAAGGCTTCAGATGTGACTCCCCACCTAAGAAAACTATCTGCTTTGACCTAGTCACCCGGGAAGTCTCACAGTCCACACATAAATCAAATGACTTGTGTGATACATATTTATTCGGCACCTCCTAGTACCAATATTTATATGTTCAAATAAAAAGAAATAAATCAATAATGATTCAATCCTTTTTTTTTTGTATTACTTTTATTTTCAATCTATACAGTTGTTTTATTTCAGTAGTACTAGAGCAGCTTATTTAATAGCTACAATTCAATCTCAATATAAATTACCTGATGGTACACAATATCGTTTAATGAATCAATCAATCAATAAACCATTAGATTATGTAATAATCAATAATTCATTTATTGATCAATCAATCAATGATTCTTGTTGTTGTTGTTCTTCTTCAAATAAAATTGATAATCATAATGGTATATCAACATCTACAATTGTTCATTCTAATTATAATAATGATAGTAGTCAAACAAGAAATTGTTCATTTAATACACTACCTACATTGATTGATTGGAATTCAGTTATTCGTGATAGACATGGACCATTTTGGCCACAAAATTATGGACCTATTTGTCAAACATTATATCATTCGAATGATCATAATGGTAAGATTAATTTTTTGTATACATCAGGTTGATGTGGATACTATTTAATTATTGAAGATTGTTGTTTGAAGAATATTAACAGGATAGGGTTGTAGACGGCCGTTTCTTTCAATTGTGGAACTTTTCAGCATTGAGAATCCACGATCCCGCTCAAGAGATTCAAACTCAAGTGCTTTGATTTCGCGCATGAACGCTTAACCTACTAGACCACTGAGCTGGCCAGCATTCAACGGTGTTGATGTTTAACTTCAACCAATCCACAAAATTTTGTAATCATCTTCCATTGTACTGAGGTAGATATCTGTCTCTAATTGATACGAATTAGCTCTACTAGTCACAGCTTCTTAATAGAACTCCAAGAATTCTCTCACAAAGCTAGTCAATAGTGAGCACATTGTAATTATCAGTATATAGTTGTAGAGATTATTAAGTTTTTGATTGAGATCATGAACTGATTGATGTTAGACCACGAATGAAAACCTGGAAGTACTGGACAGCCGTTTCTTTTAATTAACACACTTTGGTGAGCGGGATCGTGGATGCGCATTGCCACTGAGAAATCCCACAATAGAACAAAACGGTCGTCGTAGTTGAACGTAGTTGATAAGAGATTCTGCGATTAGGTTTCGTCCTAACTAAGGCTGATGATGTAACGAATGGTTTGGAATATTTTTCCAGTCTTTCAAGGAAATTACAATAATACGTTAATACTGAGGTGAACGAGAACACAAGTGAGGACAACAAAATATGTTCGAATACATAACCACAGCATAATCTGAAAACCATACGGTGGATACTTCACTTGTAAAATGTCAATTGATTGTTTCAAACTTTATTGTTCTTTTGTTTCCACAGCAGTCATTCTCTGCTCTTGTTCTATTTCCTTCGATCTTCTTAACTCTCTGCCATCAGGTATTCCACTTTCGTTTGATGATACATACTACTGATATCTGTCGATGTCAGTAATACATACCACAATACGACAATGAGACTAGTCACGTTATATCAGATTTGGGACTCACGATCCAGAATAAAGAAGCTGATTAACACTATATGATAATTTATTCCAGGCACAAACAAGTTTAGAGTAGAAATGAATGAAAGGAAAAGAAATCACATATTTAATTTCCAGTATCTAATGTGCCTGTTTGTACACGCTCAACGATCAATCATATTTTATTCTTACTTCCATATATCGATTTGTGGACAAGTTCACTAAAAGAAACTAAACAAACACTAAACTGATCACTGATCAATAATCGATCAGTTATAAGTTCTTCATTAATAATCATAATAAGTCATTATCTGAAGGTTGTACTTCGACTTCTAACTGCTTACAGAATTATAGGGAAGCCGAGTTATTTTCAGGTAGCTGCAAAGGTCATTTGATGTTAGTTAGAGTGTGTCATTGGTTTAAGTGAAGATCTTTGATCTTATAGGTTTAAAGACTAAACGTCATTAGTGGATTCTATAGTCAGACGGTTGAATTATATAAACCTAAAAAATAGTAAGAGTTGTTAATTCATCATAAATTCTCATAGAGTATACTGAGATTCTGTTGTCGCTAGGAACTAAATAAGCTTGATTTCAATAGTTAATCCATCGTTATTCATTATGGCTTGATTGATACGAAAATATAGGGTTATTAAAACTTACGACTTGTTCAGTATGGATTCTTCTAATCTAATCTTATGTGCATCTAACTTAAGGTTCTGAATTTGAACGATGTTATGACTGACTTACAGAGTACTCTATTATAATTTAGTACTGAATCACCTAAACAATAGTGGAGAAAACAACTGGAATGATTCATATGTATTTAACAAAATTACAGTTCGGTTGGAAAAGGATACAGGTTGTTACAGTACTAGACAATAAGATGTTCATTTAATGAGGTTAGTTACTTCATATATATATATAATTGGCATCTCTACGATGTGATTTGCAATCAAGGCTCTGAGTAACGTTGTTCAGGAGTGTTTCAGTAATAATCCATCGATCGAAAGGATTCTATTGTAATCAGAGATGGTTAGTGGTTAGCTGTGTAATTTAATACACGTGTTTCGTCCTATTTGAAACTCTTCAGATGGATATAGCTGCATCCCAGCACCATGCGCTTTAAACGTTTAGAGTGAACATCAACTTTAGGATTTAAATGCATCCAACTGATGAGTCTCAAATAGGACAAAACACATTTCCTAGATTTCATTGTTAGCCACCATCCCATATCTGCTAATAATCCTTTTGACTTAAACCAATATCAAGACAATCTTCACAGAATGCATATATCCCAATAAGAGACTGGGATGATTCAAACAAACAATACTTTTCTTGTTCAACGCGGATAAGTTCACATTTTCCTTGAATAAATACCTGCTATTGGCTTTTAATCAAACTTTAATTCTATTTATCATTTATTTATTAACTCATTAACCTTTATTGTATTTCTCTAGTGAATAAACCAACTATTCCTGATTATACTGAAGAGATTAAACAACTAAGAAACAAACAACCTCAGTTCAAAGGAATACGAGTTATATTCGATTCAGAATGTAGTCCTTGTTTATCAGAAACATCAACATCATCTTCTTTGAATATAAAACAATTAGTTGAAGAGTTAACCAATGTTGAACAATGGACACCACCATGTTTAGTCTTTGAATCAAGATTTGAATCAGGAAATCTACGACAAGTTAGGCGAATGTAAGTAAAATGACAGCAGTGCTTTTATAAAAGAATAAAATAATGATATGATTAAGGTAGTTTTCAATTCTGTTAGGAAGTGAGACTAGTTGTTAGTTGCTGATTGTCCAGACAGTGGAAATATACTTCAGTAACACCTTCTACTGCGAATCTTACCCACTAAGTGAAATCAAAAGACGGAAGCAAGGAGGTTCAAAGATATATTTAATAGGCTATCAATATATCGTGGATGGACTAATCTAATCTGGCTAGCGATTGCAGGGGATGTTGAGTACGGCGTTCCCACTTGTGATCTGGTGCGGATGAATGACCGATCGCCTTCAGCTAGATGAGTCCATTAAAACTAATATGGTTGGCTTACAATGTTGAAGACTTACAGAGCTATTTATTTCGGGGATTTATTTACTGCTACAACATGAAAGAATGATGATGTAGTCTGTCGAACAGTTATTTGGGACCAGCCTATACACAACCATTTCGTAAGTTTTAGATGAGTTAGCCCTGTACTTATTAAACCTTACTAACAGCGACGGAAGTTTATGTGTCAAGAAGACGTGTATTCTTTTTAGGTGAGAACGTCTTCGACCTCTTCTTGCCATTATGAGAAGGCAAAGCTATTTCAGATTCTATTTTTCTAAAGGAAACGCTTTACTACTTTTATTCTATTGTACAGTTGGTAATACAATATTTACACATCAAGCTAATGAGCACCGTATTAGTTGAAATGTCCTTTACTTGTCATCTATGACTTAATATTATTGAAATACCTTACGGTGTCTATTGAAATTAGTAGTCGAATTTAGAATCTTCACGTTCCATAGTTGACAATGATACCTTTAGACCACAAAGTTGAGATGCGTAATGTAGAGTGTTCAATTAAGAGACTATTTCACAGTCTTTTAGAACAATTATCGAATCCTATTAATGATGTACATTCAAACATTATTTAACATCGTTGATCTCTATCAGTCACTGCTTCGCACCAGGACAGTCAGAAATGGAAAGTACGTCTACTGTTTAGTTAAGTGACAAAAGTGTATAACTAACTTTCGGTACTGTTGATGGAGAAATTCACGGCAAATTTAAGTCTTTAGACATCTTAATTCATAGAATAAACATATGAATGTCGGGAACATAAGTAAAAGGGAAACCAAGTTAGGTAAATCAAATCTTGCATTACATTTTCAATTACATAACAACTCACTAAAGAAGTTGTAAGCAGATACTTGAGAAGTACTAAACCTCACTGCAGTATGCCCAGTTTTTCAAAAAGTACAGAAACACATCTTATATTTGTCTTTTGAACAACTTCAGTCATAGATATTAAGCAAGTCTACGTACCATCGTAGAATCAATCATCAGAAACTGGAAGCTAGGCGGTTCCTTCATATATGAAAGATATTTCAAAAATATCTCCTAGATTTCTAGACACTTTAAGATCAGAGTCTCACTCAAGCCAACACGGTTAACTAGTACCATTCGATGCAGACCGGAAGACATCGAGAGGCGAAAAACGCGAGATTGCATCAGTTGGGAGAAGTATCACATCGGACAAAGCGGACACCTATTAATACACGAGCATTTATACCAGTTCATATAGGCAACTATAAGGACATATATGATTGTTAAGGTGACAAAATTCTAAATTGAAGGAACTCAAAGATAGTCATAAAACGTCTGAATAAATGTTATTCAAGTCAATTTACAATCAACAAACACATGAATACATAGATCTAATTAATCAATCAGTGAGGAAAAGATCATCCAATCAAATGGTTAAGGGTCAGTTATGAACAAAACAGTTAACGGGAACATGAGGTCCACAACCTACGAAGACTTCGAGTCAGAAATAAGGCCATCAGAAGTCGTAGACTAAATGCTTAATGAATAATTGAAAAAAGCTCGCTTCCACATGGAGTACTCATCGAGAATGTTATTCAAAACGAAAAGAAAACCTTTATAGCTTAATCACTCAGCTTAAAGAACATAACACTATCAAAAGTAACCACCTCAGCTATAAATCTTCGTTATTATTTTTTATGTCTACTTATTGATATCAAATTCAAACAAGTGACTATGACAGATAACCATAGGAAGTAGACAGTTTCATATTATCAAACAGTTTTTAAAGCATTTAAAGCTTACTTACTTAATTACACCTGTTACCACTCATGGAGGAGCATAAACCACCTACCAGTATACTCCATCCAACCCTGTCCTGAGCCATCCTTTTCAGTTATTTCGAGTTTTTATTCATCCTTTTTAAGTCTGATTCCAATTTCCGACGTGGTGTGTTCTTTGGCATTCCTCTTTTCTTTTTCTCTTTACAATTCCAGGTAAGCGTTTGTTTCATGATGCCGCTTGATGATTTCCTCAGTGTGGGTGCTATCCACTTAGAATGTCTTTTCCTAATTTCCTCCTTAGCTGGAAGCCGATTTGTTCTCTTCTACAGAAGGCTATTTTTGATAGTATCCGGTCAACGGACATTGAATATATTGTGTAGACAATTGTTTATCAATACTTGTGCCTTTTCGATTTTGGTTGTGGTAGTTCTCGAAGTATCAGCTCCGTACAACAGAACTAGCTGTCTTGACGTTCGTATTGAAGACTTTGACTCTCGTTTAAGACAGTTGTTTTGAGTTCCATATATTCTTCAATTATAGGAATACTGTCTTTGTTTTATCAATCCACGATTTCACGTCTGTATCGGATCCTCCTTGATCATCGATGATGCTTTCTAGGTATGTGAAAGATTCCACATCTTCCAGCGTTAAGCCATCAAGTGTGATTGGGTTTGTGTCCTCTGTAGTAGATTTGAGGATCTTGAATTTTTCTTTTGAGTATGTTATGGCCTACTGATGCAGAGGCGGATGCTACACTGTTTTTATTGACCTGTATTTATTGATGTGTATGGGATAAAAGTGCCAGGTCATCTGCGAAGTCCAAATCATCTAAATGACTTAGTGATGCTTAATTACTTCTATGAAAAAGTTCGAACCAGAATGTAGATCATTAAGATTCTTACAAATGAAATTTCATTGAAAATATTGATGTTGATTAAACAAATGGATGTTTTTATGAAAAGTGAACTTCAAAAGTACATTACACTTTGATAAATATAAGATAACTGATTTAATTATTCACCTTTTAGGTCAGCTTGTTTTTCTTTTTTTGCGACAGGATAAAATGAACTCTTTTTATTGTAAAACTTTATCAGGTCAATAAAAGGACACTAAATCTTTGTGATATTTTGTAGTTGGGTAAGCTCTGTGATGTGTGATCAATATTTTCAAGGTCATTCATACTTACTTACTTACTTACGCTTGTTACTCCTCGTGGAGGAGAATAGGCCGCCCTCCAGCACTCTCCATCCAACCCTGTCCTGGGCATTCCTTTCCAGCTCTTTCCAGTTATAATTCATCCTTTTCATATATGTTTGTATTTTCTGACGTAATGTGTTCTTCGGTGTGAAAGAGAAAAAAATATAAGATAGCCATATGAGGCAACGAAGAAACTATCAGGGGAATATAATAAACCAGAGAGACTGGTAAAAGACAAAGAAGGCTAGCCAATCACTGAGATTCAAAATTTGAGGGATAGATATGTAGATCAGTTTGAGGAACACTTGAATAGGTCAGCTCTATTGAATCCACGAGACATCGAAACAACACACCCAGACCTTCCTATAGATGTCATAGCACCAACGATCCTGGAAATCGGGATGATCATCAGACAAATCAAGAGTGAGAAAGCAGCAAGACCTGACAATATACTAGTCGAAGCACTGAAGTTAGACATAGAAGTAACTGCGTAGGTGCTCCACATTCTATTCAGGATGATTTTGGATAAAGAGTTAATGCCGACAGACTGAAGCGAAGGACATCTTAAGGAGATACCAAGGAAAGGAGATTTGGGCGAATGTGAGAACTACACAGGCATCACACTTCTTTCAGTACCAGGAAATGTTTTCAACAGAGTGTTGCTGGATTGATTGAAAGATTCAGTAGATTCCCAAAGTCATCATAGATGTAAATAGATGGAACAGCTGTCCAATGCTTTATTTTGTTTGATGTCAGTGGATGATGAAAACTATTCACAGATAAGCTATTTCAATGAAATTTGTCTCAAAAAATGTTTAACTATCCAGTGGTTTATTTGTATAAGCATCTAGAAAATTAATCTCACTACTATGTATATCTGAAGTAGGCTATTCAATTGATTTACGAAAAATATAAGGAATGTACAAATCTAATTATTAGTAACAAGTCTTTAGTCGGTTCAAAATGCAAGATACTATTAGAGATCAATCCAAGAGCCTTCTAGTCTAGATGGTAGCTGGAGGTAGTCTTGAGGGAACTGGTGCACCTGGTACACCTTGCTGACGAGTGCCAAGTAGCACGAAACCCGGGTTCAGGATTTCCTGTCGACTACCTCCAACGACCATGTAATCTTACAATAGTGCCCGCAGTGTCGAGTCACCTAGGCTGGTAGCCACATTGCAACATGATCGATAGCATTCAATCTGCACTAATAATAAGGACTAGACACGCGTGACATTGGTCACCACCCTGTGATCAATCAATTATGACCTTCTAGTCTTTTGTCTAGAGATTAACCTTATAATCTCTGTAGCGGCGTTTGACCGTTTGATAACTGGTAAGTATCATGAACTGATTGAACTTAAACTTTAATATACTTACATAGTTTAATCTTGAAAAGAAAACCACTTACAATTCACATCTTCTTTCTTGTTCCAGTTTATGGTAACATGTTGGGAAGATAGCATTAAGTGTTTCCATAATAGACATAATAGGTTGTCAACAGCTAATGAGAACCTAACAAGTTAAATCCATGAGCTCTAATTATTACTTCAATGTTCTGGAAATTTCCCTCAAAAAACTTTATTTATTCAAAACAAACAATTTTCATAATCTTATTGAACTCTATTGAAATCTTTGCTACATCATGATACACATATTCATCTCTAATCATCCTTGTATGTATAAGTATGTCAATATCTGTGATCTTAAGATACTTTAGGTTGTAAGTAGCTGATGAGAATCTAACGATACAAAATGATTTAATATTATTCTGCATCAATCTTCGTTCTTGTTTTCTTTAAGACCTAATAATGTTTATGACCTTGCACAGCTGAGGGTGGGGAGAGTCAGTTTCCCTCAAGAAATGCTCTCATATGGCCACGCGTATACAGCCACTGACATAGAATTCGTACTCATGACCTTCTCTTAGGATTATTGTTGTTTACGAAATTGAGAGGACGAAAAGTGAATATCTGGCGCTTTAACCGTGTTGGTAGACACGAAGAGTCCACCTAGGGGAATCGGTAAACCCTGATTCCAAACCAATGGTGCACATGCTCTCCAGGATCCTGAAGGCACAGATATTAAATGAACCAATTGTTGATCGCTGGCTACCATGTAACTACATCGCTTGACATCACTCCACTACTTATTGGATCGAACCATGAGATCGAAGGCTCAGGGTTTGGCTCCCTAAGAAAACCACCTGTTTCCATCTGGGTACCCGGACATTATCCTAGCCTTCACACAAATCAAATGATATATGAAGTGCATATGTATTCGGTACCCCTTTGTATCAATATTTATGTGTTCCAATAAATAAATAATGTTCATATAAATAGACAATCTCCATAGATACTATAGAAAAAGATTTTTTCTCCCCCATTTTTTTTTTCTTTTTTGAATCATCTTTTTTTTAGAGGACCATTTCATTATGAATTATTATTAAAACCGGATCTATATACAAAACGTCATGTACAATGGTATTTTTTTCGTGTACAAAATATACTACCTGGTTTTATTTATACATTTCTTATTGTAAATTTTACAAAACCAACAAGTTTATATTCACAAGGTTAGTTGAAGAAAACAAAATGTAACCAAATTTTTCTTTTGATAAAGTTTTGTTGTTTAAGTTGGATGGTTTGATTGTGGAGCTTTCAACGAAAAGCGAATGTTCGGCGTTATAATCGGATCCCAAATCTATGGTGCACATGGGCTAGCTCCAGTATCCTGAAGGAACAAATGGCATATGAACCAATCGTTGGTCACCGGCTACCATGGGACTTCATCTCCTTACAATGCTCCACTGCCTTGTGGGTCAGACGTTCAGGTCGAAGGCTCCGGGTGTGATCTCCTAAGAAAACCACCTGCTTCGGTCTGGGCATCCGGGCAGTATCAAAGCCCTCACACATATCCAATGAGTTCTGTGTGGTGCATATGTATTTGGTACCTCCTTGTACCAATATCTATGTGTTGAAATAAATAAATAATAATAAATAATTTCAATAGTTTTGTGAATGACATAATTAACACATACTTCAGATAGAATTCTAGAGAGAATAAAACTCCATGGAAATTATTAACTTGAGCTACAAATCTTCACCATCTAAAATGTTTTCTTAATATATGATGATATCATGAATGAATTGAAACTAGGCCACTACGAAAAACCTGAAAGTACTGGATAGTCGTTTCTCTCCATTGTGGGACTCCTCAGCAGCGTGCATTCACGATCCCGTCTCGCGAGATTTGAACCAAGGATCTATCAGTCTCGTGCGTGATCGCTTAACCTCTAGATCACTGATTCACTCAATTTCGTGGATTAGTTAAAGTTAAACATAAACACTGTTAGATACTGGTTCAGCTTTATTTTGACTTATAGACTATTATTATGAGACTAACTATTCTTAAGTTATATCTACTCTATTATTTTCAGTCTCCCACATTCACAGTCACTTTTGGTTAGATCTTTTACAAATGTTATTTTCTATTTTATGATGTGATGTAGTCTGTTTGGTTTGTATATAAAATAAGTATGTTTGCAATACATGATGCATATCATGGAGGCTGAGACTGACGTTCTGGACTCAACAGGCAGGGCTATGCAGGAGGAAGAATCGATAAGGACTCTAAACTGCTCGTACTGGTTTATGCATATTTAGTCCAGTCGATAAGTTACTGTTCTCTAATTGACAGTGTCATTACGTTATACATTAACGCTGTAGTGAACGAGAACATATATGGGGATGATCGAATCTATTTGAACTCAACACCACAGAACATCTTAGTAAAATCTGAGAACCATATAGTGAATACTTAATTTGCATAACATCAATCAACTGTTTCAAACTTGACTGTCCCTTCTGAAAATATCGGACAGTCGTCTCAGACTTTAGTGTTTCTGCATTTCCATACCAATTGCTTTCTGTTCCCCTTCTTTCCTCCTCGGTCTTCTTGAACTTCTGCTGCCAGATATTCTATTCCTGACTAGCGTTATGTAGCACACACCACAATAGGGCACAGAGCCACAAGTTATAACAACTCTTGACTATTTTAAGAACTATATATAAATAATATATACTTATTTCTCAATATGATATATATTATCCTTTATTGTGATTTGGGTCTTGCCTATAAATCTAATTGGTTCACTCAAAATCGCCAGTATGTTTTTAGTTTCATTTTCAGTTTATAAAGGACTGGATGCTTGTTGGCCAGTGTTAGTCATGGCAATGATTGTCTCTCGGTTGGTCCAACTTTCTTTTGAAAGCATTGATAGATGAAGCTTCAATCACGTGTTGAGATAATGAATTGCACCCGTTGATGATTTGATGAGAAAGTCGATAGTCAGCTTATAAGTAACTGCTGAGGGGTCCCACAATAGAACGAAATGATCGCACAATACTTCCAGGTTTTCTATGGCGGTCTAGCTTCAATAGACTCTTTATCTAAACTATTAAAATTACTATAATATCCACAAAAAACCCCTTCTGATATTAACCAAAATATACTGATTAGTGACTGGCTTCGAGAGATATTTCCTGGAGTTCTGGTGAGAAGCAGTGATCAGTGGGGTTGTGAGATAGCAGCTCACTGAAGATAATGAGTTACAGTGGCTCACTTTCGTGGATTAGTTGACGTTAGACATTAACATCGTTGGATACCGGCTCGATAATTTAGAGGTTAAGCGTTCGCGTGTGAGACCGAAAGTCCTGGTTTCGAATCTCGCGAGGCCGGATCGTGGATGTGAGATGCTGATGAGTTCCATACTAGGACGAAACGGCCGTCCAGTGCTTCCAGGTTTTCCATGGTGGTCTAGCTTCAATTGATTTATGATTTCAACTACTAAAACTACCAATTCTCCACAAAACCATTTCTAGCAATAACATAAACAGTTGAAGAATAACTTCCACATTTTCTCATTCCTAGTTATTGACCTACTCATAACAATAAATTATGGTTATCAAATGATGAATTGATTGATATTTGACTAAGGTCAAACGTTTATTCAATACATTATTAAACTTTAAACGTTTCCTAAACTATATAAGAGTTTAATAATTGAATTCATGAATCAATTAAAACTAAACCACCATGGAAAACCTAGAAGCAACTGGACGGCCGTTTCGTCCTAGTATGGAACTCATCAGCATCTCACATCCACGATCCAGCCTCGCGAGATTCGAACCTAGGACCTATCGGTCTCGTGCACGAACTCGTAACTTCTTGGACCAAACGACCGTCCAGTACTTCCAGGTTTTTTATGGCAGGCTAGCTTTAATTAATTCATGGATTCAAGTATTAACAATTATGATAATCTCTACAAAACTCCTATCTAAAAGTTCTTTTAACAAAATGTAAATTATTTTTTAAGACACATTCATTTCATAGAATAATAAGACATACATAACTGAATAGTTTGTTCCCCCTCCCCCAAATAGGTTTACAACCTTTATTGTATTCAAAAATCAATTATCAACAAAATGGTAAGAAATGGATACGTGTTGGAAGAAATATCAAGTAAGTATGGTGATTGCCTGTTTCTAAATGTGCGAGGAGTTTATCAGGTATGAAGACGTTTCAATTTAGAAAATTCATATAGATTTGTTTACTCTACTTACGTACTTACCTCTGTTACTCTCAATGGAGCAGAGGCTGCCGACGATCATTCACCAACTCACTCTGTCCCGGATATTCCATTCTAGTTCTATCCATTTGTTGTTCATTCTTCTTATGTCTGTCTTCATTTCTCAGTGTAACGTGTTCTTTGGTCTTTCTCTTTTCCTTTGACATTGAGGATTCCAAGTGATGAGGGCTTACCTTATGACACAGTTGGGTGATTTCCTCAATGTGTGTCCTATCCACTTTTGTTTTTTTTTGAAGGGAATTAATTCTGAAAGATATTTCTGAAAAGTTATTATTTCATAGTATTGGCTTAAACAACGAACATATATTATTCCTGGTGATGTATGTAATTTGAAGTTCTGTTTGTCGTATAAAATAATCCAATCACTAAAAAGGTAGCTGTGTACTACTGATATCGACAGATATAAGTAGTATGTATCATTAATCGAAAGTAGGATGCCTGGCAGCATAAGGTTAAAAAGATAGAAGGAAACAGAACAAGAACAGAGGATGATTGCTGTGGAAATAAAGGGACAATAAAGTCTGAGACGATGGATTGACATTTTGCAAATGAAGAATTCATTATATGGTTCTGAGAGTTTACTAGGAGATTCTGTAGAATTGTATTCAAATACATTTGGTTCTCCCCATCTGTGTTCTTGTTCACCACAAAACAAATGTGATTCAATTGATATGGACCTCCCCGTAGTTGAGATGTTAAAAATCTACAAGATCTCACTTTGCTACAAACCAGTTTTGACATTGATTGTAAATCATCGTAAGTACTTCTGATTGTTAATATAGAAGCGATCCAACTATACATTGGAAACCATTCATTCTTTCATAGTTAGTATAGCGGCTGGCACTATGTCAAGCCAACATAACTTATTCTAACTTTCGGATAGACCAATTTATTCATTCTTCTTCCATCACATCTTGATCTCGTTAATTATTCTCTTCGTCTCTCCTTGCTTTGCTTTACTTCACTTCGATTCGATTTGACTATAAGTATTGAGTAACACTTGATTAAAGTGAGTTAGCTAACATGCCTTCTCCGATTCGTTTCGCCTCGGCTTATTCTCTTCTTTGTTGCGTTTCTCTGATTGTCCGTCTAGATCAACGATTGTCTGAAATATACTTATTTAAAATCCATTCTCGTATTTGACTTATTTAATTCGATTATTCACTAACACGAATCAAGTAGATAATTATATACGAGGATCTACAATATGTCTGCTTCAATAACAATCAATCATACGATATTACTGAAGTCAGATCTGTGGCCATTAAATTAGAAGTATCCCATGGTAAGATCGGCATAAATTGGTAAATATTTCTAGTCTGATTCGATATTTCAACAAATCGATTAGATCTCTGAAACAGATCTGGTTGGCGTTGTCTTAGAAAGATTTCTTTTTACGGAATCGGATTACCGACCCCATGTTCAACCCTCCTCCTTTACTCGGGCTTGGGATCGGTAATAACTCTAGAAGAGATACAGGTAGAATTTTCTGAAACAGATGAGGTAACTGAGATAATAGTTTGTTTACTGATCAATTTTAAACCTTAACTAATTTGTTTGCAGAAGTCAGAACCATTGACTGTTTGTTTGAATATGCTCATAATTAATTAGACCTGTTATGTTGGGAGTATTAGGGAATTCTTTGAGAAAGTCTACAAAAGCTAAACAAGACAGAAAGCACTTCATCCAATTAGCTTCCAATGGAAGCTTTCTACATTTCGTTACCAAATGTGACAAGTTTCCAAAATCTTTTAGAGTATCAAGGTCATTCGTAGACCTGTAAATATCCTTGTAAGCAGAGACGAGGCTCGTTATTTAAAGCAATATAGGGGTAATCTGCACAGGATGTACATATGCCAATAAGAGATTGATCAGTTGCAGTCGTATACATCCATTGGATGATTCAAACAACCACCTCTCTTCATCTAAGCTACATACTTCTCATCTTTTGTCTTTCATTCGTGATCCAAATGTATGAGATTCTGGGGTACTAGGGAATGGTTAGAAAGTCAGTAACAAGCGTTCAAGCACCAGCCATTCAAACAAATTCAAATGTTCAACCGAAATACTTTGATTATAAGATTACTGATTAGAGAATAAATAATGAGGAACTGAAATTAAGGTCATAAGTCGACCAATGATTATTCACTTCTGTGCCATAATATTAAATATCAACTACAATATTTGAAAATCACCTATGTAACTGGACCCCCCCCCTTCCACACACACATACACACACATGTACACTTTATTCATTACATAAAGAATTATAAGGTAACATCAACACAAGCAATGATAAACACATGTAGTCAATTAAGTAAAAGTGTATAACGTAATAAATGTGTAAGCAAAATGTTGAGAAGGGTTACATTTCTACAACTGAACAATGTATGGAACTCAAAACAACGGTCTGTCAAGTAATATCCAATTGAAAACCTTTAACAAGAACATTAAGACAATTCTATTGTACGGAGCTCAAACTTAAAGAACTACTACAATCATCATCGAAAAGGTACAAGTATTTATATACAATTGTATATATAAAATACTGAATTTCCATTGACCAGATACTATCAGCAACAGCCTATTGTGGGAGAAAACAAACCAGTTTCAAGTGGAAGAGGAAATTAGGAAAAGACTTTAAAATCGGAAACGACATACACTACGAAAATTACCAAACTGAATTACGAGGCAAGCCTTAACTTAGAATCGTAAAGGTAACTGAGAAAACAGAAAAATCGAAGAACACATTACATTGAAGATTGAAGGCAGACATGACAAGGATGAATAGTGACTGGAAAAAACTGGAAATGATTACCCAGAACAGAGTTCAATGGAGAATGTTTACACTCAGAATTATTCTCTACATGTAAATGAATGTTCAACACATAAACTAACAATAACATGTTAAATTCGCTACTTTGTTAACGCAGAATACAGTATACAACTATGGCACTAGAAAGTATATAACCTCCACAGTCGTAAATCAAAAGACAGAAGAAGACCGGAGAAGTGTTTGTTGGGTAGGAATCAAAATGCACAGAAAATCATGAGTATTTACAGATATTAACGTTTGTGATATCAACATTATAATTTAGCCAATCCGCAAAGAGGCATGTTATGCTACTGTCCAATAGTAGCATAACACATTATTATTTTAGAAAGCTCTATTACATTCTAATTAGGTGGAAACTCTTTAACTTCTTTAGGGCCTCTAGAGGCTCTGTCGTAGCTCTCAGAAGCCGTCCCAACATAACAAATCTTGAAGGTAATAAGTTTAATCTCTATTGTATTCAATAATGCCCATTGTTCAATAGTTCGATACTACAAATGAAACTACTATCCACTAGTCTCTAGTTTACGATTAGTTATCTAACCGAAGTCAATTCATGATATTAATTGTCAATACACTATTCTGTCGCTCCTTTTATATTCTCTTAGATATACACGTAATACAATGAATTTATCCAATCATTTACTTGATACAAATAGTGAATATTATCAATTGGAATGGGAAATGGTTAGTTTAAATTTGGTAATGTGTTTAATTGATGATACATTAAAACAGAATCAATAAATTGATAAACCTCTATCAGATAATAGCTCCGCCAGGAGCCCTTCTGGGGCTACTGTTGGTTCCAAGCCCGGATAAAGGAGGGGGGTTGGACATGGGGTTAGCGATCCCATCTCGTAGAAAACTAACCCGCTAAAAACACGCTAACCAGAAAGTATTATTTAAACCATCATCCGATAATAAGATATTTTTTAGATTTGATTTCTTACATATTTAATACTACAAAAATAAGACCTTGTTAACCGTTTTTAGAAATCATTTAATTTATGTGGGGGCTAGGATACTTCTCCGGGTGCTCAGACCGAAGCATGTGGTTCTCTTGGGGGGGGTACACCAAGAGACTTCAACCTAAAGGTCTAATCCACAAGGTAGTGGAGAAACGTCAAGAGATGCAGTCCCATAGTAGTTGGTGACCAACAAAAGGCTCATACGTTTTTCGTTCCTTCAGGATACTGGAGCCCATTTTCACTATTGATTTGGAATAAGAGTTTTCCAACTCCCATGAGTGGATCCTCCTCATCCACTAATCTGATTAAAGCGCCAGATATTCGCTTTTCATTCTCTCAATTTCGTAAACAACAATAATGCAGGTAGTGAGTAGGACTTCCCTGCCCTCGGCCGTACCAGGGAATTTGAAGGCACTGTCTTTATAGCCATCCTACTTGAAAATAAACAAATCTTACGTAATAGGTTTAACTAGATGAAATTAGAGGAGATAGTTTTGGAGCAAGTAGGGATTCCTATATAAACACGTCTATCAGATGAATTCAAAGTACTTTGTGCTAGTAGATTTAAGGAGGGTTAAGCAGCTTAAAAATGTAGTCAAATGTAGTAAAAATAGAGGTAAAATTGAATGAAGAATTTTTGGGCAAAATAAATTTATACGTTAGGTATTAATAAATTAAACCTATTCTGAAGACAACAGAATATTTTGGAAAGACTTATTTTTATAATCGTTACTTCAAAGGTATTATGTTATGCGATTATCCTAGTTTAAGATGGTGGTTGGAGGTAGTCAACAGGAAACCCTGAATCTAAGTTTCATGCTACTTGGCACGTATCATCAAGGTGTACCTGTAATCTTGAGGGGACCGATGCTGCCTGGCTGATTCAATCCCGTGTCACCCAGCTTCACATTCACAGACGTTAACACTGAGCTTTCCGGGTCATGACTGACCTCCTGTAGGACAGGTACACCTTGCTGACCAGTACCGCGTAACAAGGAACCTAGATCTAGGGTTTTCTGCTGATTACCTCCAACCACTATCTTATCTCAACATAGTGTACGCAATGTCGACTCACCTAGACTAGTGGCCACATTGCTACTTGGTCGATAGCATTCGATCTGCACTAAGAAGTAACTAACATACATGACATTGACACCACCTAGTGATCAATCAATTGTAAAGTTATTCTTGTATGATACTAATCTATACACTGCCTATCCGCGAACCCAACCAAGCTAATCGTGTGAGAAAACCAAGAGTGAATAGAAAGCTGTTATTGGATGAATGAATCGCAAATATATGTATTATTCATAAATATACATTTATCTTCCTCAAAAAATTGAGCCATGTTTTCAAATATAAACATATCTCTCCTCAGAAAGTGAAGCCAAATCTTGACAGATACCATGCACCCATCGACATTTCTTAATTCTCATTTAGCCTATGTTGGATTGACTTAAGCTGATATCACTGATTGAATCGCTTGAAAAGTTATTTACAACATTGAATCCCGTTTTCTGAAGATTTCCTGTTGATTCGCTTTGGCTACTTCAAAGTATAGAATACTTGATTTATGACTAGTAATAGAACCCATGGTGCATACTTCGTTCTATTTGAGGCTCATCAGATTTTTTGTAACTTACAGTGTCCGAATTCGATACTGATATTCAATCTTGTAATACACAAACTCAAACAGCTACTCAAGTGAAAATATTGAAAGTGAGCAAGGAGTTTATTGACTAAACTGGATTGGCATGTATGGATACTCATATATAACCTTTATATAATTAATCTATCAATGATATGTCTCATCCCTTAGAAATGCAAGCTATTTCTTGACCAATCATCTCATGCATTTATCATATGACCAATTTCTGAATGATCTATTACATCACAGTCGGATGTAACTGCATCTCATCTAATGTGTTTGGGTGATTGCAGTATGTTGGAATGTGATTTTCTTTAATGAATTTAATATATAGGTGTCTGAAATTATCTATTACTGTTTAATATGTACCTGTTAGTATAGCATAACAATAACAGGTTAGATAAGGAAACACAAATAAGATGAACTTTAGAACTTCAAACAAAGTCATTGATCAAGAACGCACTGTAATGTACTGTAATCATCTAATACATGAACGTTAAAATTGTGTTGTGTGTGTTACTGATGTCGACAGATATAAGTAATATGTATCACCTATCAATCAGTCAGTTACAACGTAGGACCAGGCACATACATGCATCGGTCCAAGTTGCCACACCTCATTAGCACAACAAGACGAACGCCGAACTCATAGAATCAGTTAACTCAATGGTGTAATATATAAAGGAAAGATTTTAAGTAAGGATATAGTACAGAAAGAAAGAATTAATTCGTAGAAAAATGTAAAATAATTCTAATCTCATAGTTTAAGGGAAGACAAAGAGTGTATACACCTAGGCCATTGGGAAATATCTGGCGGCAGACAGTTAAGAAGATCGAAGGAAAGACAACAAGAACAGGGAATGATTGATGTAGAAATGAAGGAATAATAAAATCTGAGACAATGGATTAACATTTTGCAAATGAAGTATTTATTATATGCTTCTCAGATCTTCAACACGAACGTTCTACTGTACGGAGCTGAAACTTGGAGAACTACTACAACCACCATCAAGAAGGTACAAGTATTTATAAATAACTGTCTACGCAACATACTCAACATCCGTTGGCCGGATACCATCAGCAACAGCCTATTGTGGGAGAGAACAAACCAGCTTCCAGCTGAAGAGGAAATTAGGAAAAGACGATGGAAATGGATAGGACATACATTGAGGAAATCATCAAACTGCATTACGATACAAGCGCTAACTTGGAATCCTGAATGGAAGAGGAAAAGTTGTAGGCCAAAGAACACATTACGTCGGGAAATAGAAGCGGATATGAAAAGGATGAATAAGAACTGGAAAGGATTGCTTGGGACAGGGTTGTATGGAAAATGCTGATAAGCGGCCTATGCTCCTTCATGAGGAGTAACAGGCGAAAGTAAGTAAGTAAGTCTCAGATTTTATTAAGTGATTCTACTGAGTAGTCCCACAATAGGATGAAACTCGCGTCCTTGATTCCATTGCTAACCACTATCCATCTTTGTTTACTGTATAGTTCTTAGATTATACTAAGATGTTCTGTAATTTTGTATTCAACTACATTTGATTGTCCTCAATTGTGTTCTCATCATTCACTACAGAATGACTGACATTACTTACTTCAATACATATTTTGATCATTGCTTAGATTAAGGATAACTTCAATGTGTTATGTAATCATCAGTGTTATCTGTAATCCATAAATGTTTCATTCTATTGATCATTTAGGAATTTCCTTATGCCAATGATATTTGTTATTTGGCTTATTCATATCCATATACATATACAAATTTAAAGCTTGATTTGAATGAATTACTTATTCAATCAAATGAAAATGAAACATTGAATAAAACAATTAATTGTGAAGTATTATGTCAAACTAGAGCTGGCAATTCATGTTTCCTAGTTACAATTACTGATCAAAGTAAGTCTATTGTAGAGTGTTATAACTTGTAGCCACGTTGCCCTTACCAACAATATATGACGTAATGATAAGGCCAATTAGAGAACAGTGATGGATAAAACCTGTACGAGCAGTTTAGAGTCTTTATCGGTATTTCTTGCTGCCTAACCCTGTCTGTTGAGTTCAGTACACCAATCTCAGCCTCCACGATATGAATCATGTATTTCGAACGTACACCAGTCAAAGAGACCACATCGTACGATAAAATAAAATAAAAAACAACATTTGTACAAGATCTAACCAAAGGTGGCTGTGAATGTAGGAGACTGTAATGAATAGACTATGCATAACTCAAGAACGATAAATCGTATAATAACAGTTTATAGGTCAAAATGAAGCTTATAATAAAAGGAACATGAATGTGCATAGATAAGATGATTGTTGGAGGTAGTCAACAGGCAACCCTGGATCGGCGTTTCCTGTTGATTATCTCCAAATACCATCTTATCTCAATATAGTGTACGCAATGTCGAGTCACCTAGACTAGTGGCCATATTGCAACTTGGTCTATAGTATTCGATCTGCACTAAGAACGATATGACATTGATCACCACCCAGTGATCAATCAATTATGAATATGCATAGTTTGAATACTTAACAATTACACATATATAGTATTAGCATATAAATAGATCCTAATAGTTAACATTCATTATTCTCGTCGAGATATAACATGGAAACATTTGAGGTTTTCATTGAGACTATGAATCGATGAATGTTAAACCAATACCGAAAACCTGGAAGCACTTGACGGCCGTTTCGTCTTATTGTGGGACTCCTCGGTAAACCAATGTTCTGAGAAAACATTTTCACCATGGAAGTTGAAAGTGTTGGATTCAAAGTCTTAGTATGTACCGCATATGTGTTTCATACTGAAACAAATAACAATTTGTTCAGTACTCCTTGGTTTTTTTGATCCTTCAGTTGGCAGTAATTACTGTAGAAAATTCAGCTTTAAATAATCTCGACGAAACCAATAATCAACCTTTGTCGTCTGCTTCACATGTTGTTTGTGACTAGAATGCCACTGGAAACCAGAAAACATTGGTCAGTAGTGTCTTCGTAGTATAGAACTCCTCAGCCTTATGTAGGCACTACTGCTCCATCAACAGAACATTCAGTCATTAGCGTGGGCCCTAAATCTTCAAATCATTGGGATGGTATCAAACAGAACAGCCATTCATAGATCCCTAGTTTTCAGTGATTATCTAGCTAGAGTCAATCGTTGATGTAAATTACGAAATCGCACACTCTCTAAGATCTCTCCATAAATTTTCGATAGGTAATACATTATAAGCACAGATAGATGATGACTATCAGTAGAATCCAGTAATGACGTTTCGTCCTATTTAAGATTCATCAGCTGGATGTGCCTACATCCCAGAGCTGATGATTACCTCAAGACTCGAACCCGGTACTGTTCGCTTCAAACTCTTAGATACAGATACATCCAACTAAAGATGACTTCTGAATAGAATGAACCGCGTATCTTGAACTCCACTGCTAACTACCATTCATCTCTACTTATTATGCTTATGACTTATGTCAATATCGAAGTAATCCTCACAGGATGTACATATGCCAATAACCAATTGATCAATTATAGTCGTAAACATCAATGGGAAGATTCAAACAACCAATACTATTTTAACAATTGAGATCATAAGTGGATTGAAGCTAGACCACCATGGGGAAACTTAAATCACTGGACGGCTGATTCGTCCTTGTATGGGATTCCTCAGCAGTACGCATCCACTATCCCGCCCCCCCCCCGCGGGATTCGAACCCGGGGCCCATCAATCTCGCGCGCGAGTGCCTAACGATTAGACCACTGAGCCGACACCCGACGGTGTTAATGTCTAATCTTAGTCAGTAAATATTGTTTAAATAAATAAAAATTACAAAAATCTTTTTGTTTATTTATTTTGACGAACAAACAAACAAACAAACAAACAAATAAATAAACAGATATACCAAATAAAGATAAATATGCAGTTGTAATCACTGCTCGTGTACATCCTGGTGAAACAAACTCTAGTTGGATAACTTATGGATTATTGAAATTTTTAACAAGTAATCAATCAATTGTATTAGCATTAAAAAAACAATACAGTTTCTATATTATTCCAATGTTGAATCCTGATGGAGTAATTGTTGGAAATTATAGGTAAGTTATAAGGATAGATAAATGTAACGGTGAGATTATAATTTATAAATGAACCAATCAGATTTATGATGATAGATCTTGAAAATTTAGCGCGAAATTCACTTATCAAATTGGTGATGAAGATCTTGTATCTGATTTTTAATACTAACGATCAACGGATGGTTTTTAATCCACATTTGAGTGTAGTATTTAGGTGGACATTCTCAATGTCTTGTTAGCGTCGTTCAAAGGTTTGTTCATAAATTATAGTCTCACCATTGTAACCATTTTGTTTATGCAATTTATATAATACTCTATATAGATTTTTAGTTTTCTCACTGTTACATTGTTGATTGGGTTAGGAGTTAAGAATAGGATAGAGGAGAACGATTTGAAATTGTAACCTATCGGTTTGAAGTTAATTATCAAAAGGAGTTTTGTGGAAATCTGAGTAATTTCAATAGTTGAAATTATGAGTCCATTGAAGCTAGACCACCACGGAAAATCTGGAAGCACTGAACGGCCGTTTCGTCGTAGTATGGGACTCCTCAGCAGTGCGCATTCACAAAACCGCCCCGCGGTGGCGCAATTTCGTGAATTCGTTGGAGTTAGACATTAACACCATTAGATATCGGCCAGCTCAGTGGTTTAATAGTTAGGCGCTCGCGCGCGAGACTGATGGGTCCTGGGTTCGAGTCCCACGTGGGACGGGGTCGTGGGTGAGCACTGCTGAGGAGTCCCATACTAGGACGAGACGGCTGTCCAGTGCTTTCAGGTTTTTCATAGTGGTCTAGCTTCAAATGACTCATGAATTCAAATACTGGAAGTTAATTATTGTTATTAGTGAGGAATCACTATAATGAATGGTTAGACGAATTATTCGATTTCGTAATGCCTTGTAAGGATCATTTAATAGTGTCAGTTATGTAATCAAAGTTACAAAATATACCCTTGTGAGCCAGGGTAGTTTTACATTGTTTTCAGGAGAACCAGACACCATCCAAACTTTCACGTGACAACCCGAGCAGTACAGCTCAACCCGTTTAACAGGAGAGCCAAACATGACCCAGGCTTAAAATGTGTAGCCCAAATAGTACGGTTCAATCGCAATTCCAGGTGAACTAGACACCATCCAGGCTTAAACTTTATAACTCGAGCAATACAGCCCAATCCCGCTTCACAGGAGAACTAGAAATCATATAGGCTTTAACGTTACAACTTGAATAATATAGCTCAATCTAGTGGCGCAACCACACAGGTACCATGCACCATGGTGGACCATTCGCACCATCTATATACACATTAACGTCACACGTATAATTATTCAGATCAATGATTGCGTGAATCAATTGTGCACAGCACGAACAGACCAAAGTTGACCTATTACGCTTACACAACAGTCAAACTCATTCATGTTAGCGGTGGTGACATGCCTTACAATGTCTCAATGACAATAGCCCTTGAGAACACTGAAAAGCAACCACCAGTATAAGTGAGATTGGTTAACCAGCAAACCAATTTCGCGCACGAACAGTCAGCAAAACTTGCCAAATTAATACCGAACCATTTACAATTTGAATGGTGAACCTCCATTCTCATGAGACCTTCAGTTCTACATAGCAATATATCTTATACTACATATAACACGTATGTAGGGTAGTAAACGAAAATGTAAACATTTTTGACACTTGTAAAAACCTCTGTTTCCGCAAATGTGAATTATAAACTAGTTCAGATATATTTTCTCAATATGTTATTGCAATGACTTGAAATAAGACTGGTATATCAGTGTAGTAGTTTGAATTAAATGCTGATTACCCAGTCAATCAGTTGCAATGTACAACATGATATGTAAGTACAGCTTATACTGTTTGCCCAAGAAACATACTTTACTACTGTCATATCTTAAGTTACTGCCATAGAAAGGAAGACAAGATCCTGATGATAGATAAAGATTTTATTTATTCACCCTCCAAGAAAACAACAGCAATCCATTAGCTGAATGTAATCATTCATATATAGATTATACTGATACTTGATGATAATCGTCCCCAAATACCCTGGTATGGTCGAGAGCGGGGCGAGTTAGGCCTCCCTCTCGAAATGTTCTTAAATAGCCACATGCATACAACTACTTCCAGAGAAGTCATACTCACTACATTCTTGCGGCGGCGTTATTCTTTACGAAATTGAGAGGACGAAAAGCGAATATCCGGTTCTTTAACTGGGTTGGTGGATATGAAGGATCCATCTAGGGCAGTTGGAAAACTCTCATTCCAAACCAATAGTGCACATGGGATCCAGGATCCTAAAGGAACACTTAGAGTATGAACCAATCGTTGGTTACCAGCTACCATGTGACTGAATCTCCTCACGTTGCTCCACTGTCTTGTAGATCAGACCTTTAGGTTGAAGGCTCTGGGTGTGCTCCCCCCTAGGAAATCCACCTTCTTCGGTCTGGGTAACCGGATAATATCGTAGCCCACACACAAATCAATTGACTTGTGTGGCACATATTTATTCAGTGCCCTTTATACCAATATTTATGTGTTCAAATAAATAAAGCCAAACACAGATTGATTAGGATGATTTCATATCAGTCATTCATTTACTCAGACAGACGTTAAAATCAGAAGCGATAAATCGAAGAGGATAAGGCAAATACACCAGCTCAATTAGACATTAGCTTGACTCACTATTTGTAGCCAAACAAAAACAAACTAATGACATGTGATAGATAAAATGAGCAATACACTCACATTCTCAAACGAAAACAGACGAGGTTATAAGCCGATAGTTGATAAGGTCAAAACATATGTGGATGATGACTCCAGAAGAATAAATTAACTGGTCTGTTCAAAAACTAGACTAATGAATATAGGCCTGATACGGTACTAGACGCTAGAAGTTCAGATCTCGTCATGATGTTAGCTACACAAAATATAATACTACCCAGTTCAGTCGACGAGTTCATCAGTATCTCTCTTTGTGACTTAAAAAAAGATAAATTACGTCAAGATAAAGAAAAATGTTATAAACTTTGAAGAACTCATAAATTATATAGAACAAACACATATGTTTAAGCAAAGATGGATAGTGGCTAGCAGAGGAATCCAAGATGCGCTTTTCGTTCTATTTGGAACTCATCAACTGGATCTATCTGCATCTCAAGACTAAGTAGCTAAGTGGATAACATGATAGTGTTTGAAGTGAACAGTACTAGGTTCGAGTCTCATAGTGAACGTCAACTTTGAGATGCATATATATTCAGGACGAAAAATCTAACAGGACGAAATGCACGTCCTGGATTCCACTGCTAGTCACTATCTATCTTTGCTTATAAAGCTTGTGGATTCAGTCAATATCGAGGCAATACACATAGGATGTACATATGTCAACAAGTGACTGATTAATTGCAGTCCTAAATAACAATGCTAATTGATAAGTCTTGCAATTTGAACGGTATATTCGGTTCCTAAGCTATTCTTGAAAACCCCAAGCTAGAACTACACAGCGACCTGAACACGAGAGAGAAGGCGAAAAGTATACGAAAGTAATTTACTCCAAGGCTCATTTTAATACAGAAAAGATAGAGTTTTTATAATATTTTAAATGTCCTTGGGTTGCTCGAAGATTCTGGAATGCTACTAAATATGGTAGCAGTATAACAATCAGCCAATCAGAACCTCTACATTTGACGTTTTACATCCTTGATGTTTCTGGCTAAAACTTCAAGTAAACGCTGATTGAATGAAATGCTTCTTAATGTTTCTTGATCCTTGAGTGTCTTTTGCGAGGAATTTTCTGGATCACCACAACGCTAATGTACAAGTAAAAAACATTATGTGAACATATGTTTAAGTTTCCTAATCATTTTAGTGATAGCTTCTTGATTAAAGCTATCTACACGTTCACTAGCCAATAAAGGACATTAGTGTTTCAAGGGTATCTATAGTGTGACTCAAAGTTAGGATTGTAGAATACTTCTCTCATTATCTAACATTTTGAATAAACCAAAAAGAGTTTCGATTTTTTGATTGAGATCATAAATCGATCGACGTTAGACCACCGTTGGAAACCTGGAAGCACTGGACGGCCGTTTCGTCCTAGTATGGGACTCCTCAGCAGTGCGCATCCACGATCCCGCTTGCTGGATTCGAACCCAGGGCTTTCGGTCTCGCGCGCGAACGCTTAACCTACTCGATCACTGCGCCGGCATCCAATGGTGTTAGTGTTTTGATCAATGTAACTGATAAGTAGATGCATTTATCGGGCTTCTTTTTACATTATAAACAATCGATTTGAAACGCATGAGAGTTGGAATGGTTCAAATCAATGTATAAACTTCATTTACAATCCTCATAAAATCATTTAACAGTATTTATTTACACTGTATCTTACTCGAATTGACTCCTTCTACTCCTTCTTCTTCTATTTTTTTTTCCAAAGATGTTCATTAACAGGAAGAGACTTAAATCGTAATTATCGTCAACCAAAAAAAGATGTATTTCCAACTGTATGGACAGTGAAACAACTTGTGAAATGGTGTAAAAAAACATATAAAGTAAGTTATAAAGAAAAAAAGCAATCAATAAGCAGGTGTATAAAAGTCATTGAATTGGTGTTTTAACAAAGAAATTATTAAAGAACTTTATCAGTTGAGATGACTGGGACATGTATTACGTATGCCCAACCACCGACTGCCCAGACGAGCGATGTTTTATGGTGTTAGAGTAAGTTGGAAGAAAGTTAGGGGAGGCCAAATCAAAAACATGACACAAATCCATGAAGTCACTGACAAGTGAAGTGAGTCATGTTGGTAAGTGTAGACTACCTGATTGGGATCCGCGAGACGATAGTAACCGATGGTTGAAGACCTTTAATGTGACATGGCTCAAAATTGTTTGCAATGACGCAGGTGCATCCACTCTTTGTGTTCTCCCAAATTCTAATCTTCTGAATTTTTCATGTCCCGTTTTCTTCTCTTTCCAAATTTATTTCACTGGATTATACTCCTTGAATAACATCTTCAAAATCTAATCTTTGCGATTACTGCTTGTACTTTTATTACCTCTACCACTATGGGATTTAAATCAACAATTATATCTGTGTGCTAATGTGTTATGGCAACTTGAACTGATGTACGTACGTACAAAGTTCTAAGTTCTTGCTGACTGATTGAATTATTGGAAAAATTGACATTCTGAGAACTATTTTATAGATTATAATTGATTATACTTTTCACTGGTTGAAATCATGAGTCAATTGAAGCTAGACCACCATGGAAAACCTGGATGCACTGGACAGCCATTCCTAATAGTAAAGGACTCCTCGGCAGTGCGGATCCACGACCGCGCCCCCCGCGGGACCCGAACGTAGGACTTGCCAGTCTCGCGCCAGGAGCTTAATACACTAGACCACTGAGCCGGCATCTAATGGTGTTAATATCTAACTTCAACCAATCCACGAAGTTGCGCCACCGTACACCATTATTCTCAATGAGCTGATATCTCACAATAGACCTGGTTGAACTCCACTGGTAACGGCTTCTCACTAGAACTCCAGGAGTATCTCTTGAAGTCAGTCACTAGTGAGCAGATGATTATTATTATCAGAAGGGGTTGTGTGGAGATATTTGAAATTTCACTGGTTGAAATCATGAGGAGAATTATACATCTGATCTGTACAATTAACTTTAAGGCAACACAACCCTATGCCTCTCTATTCACCTGTCTTGAATTATACAAACATACTGAACTACATCACACCATACAATCAAAAATCACAATTATACATAAATAAGCCAAAAGTATTTATGAATAAGGCAAACTATAAGTAACAGACTGGTAACAAATTAGGAATAGTATGTTGAATAACAATAGTTAATAGACTAAATCAAAGATTATGATAAATGGAATATATAGGCATAATAGTCCAGATCCTAAGCCATCATAAGTGAAACTATAATTTAGGGATAAACCAATCAAGTATAAAATAACAGGTCTTGAATTTTTGAGCAAAATTCATTCATCCAATTGACTAAATAGAGTCTTGACATTTCAACTGATGTCAGTTCGTGATGAAAACATTAAATCTAATTCATAATCGTAATTCTAATTCATCACACTGATTTATAACCCTTATTTGGTACTAGTGATTAGATAAACTTTCTTAAGGTCATTTTAGCGTTGTTCAAATATCGTCCATAAATTGTAGTCTCTCCTGTTTAGCTAATTAAACAGAGAGTATTTATGAACAACAGATATATTCGCTGTTGAATATCCCAATGGTATTCATGTTTAATAACGAACTCATCAACTAATATGATTCATTAAAACTAGTTAGAGTATTACCAAATATTATTTAATCATCACTTCTATAATTATACGTGTGGAGATATGTGAAGATTGTAGTATTTTTACAGTTGAAATCATTAATCGATCTAAACTAGACAACAATTAAAAACTTGGAAACATTGTCCGGTCTAGTTTCGATTAATTTATGATTTCAACTATGAACATACTACAATCGTCTCAAATCCCCATACCGAGAACAATCATAATCTCATTATTGATTAGCTCCAAGTTCTAACTTTTAAGATTATCAATTAAAGCTAGACCACCATGGAAAACATGGAAGCACTGGACAGCCATTTCGTCGTAGTATAGGAATCCTCAACAGTGCTCATCCACGATCCCGCCCCCCTCAAGATTCGAACCTCGGTCTCACGCACGGACGCTTAACCTCTAGACCACTGAGTTGTCATCCACAATTCACCCCCCCCCTTCTAATAATAATCAAATAAAAAGTTATCATATATTTTTCTTTCTATTTAATACTAGGATGTTATTTATTGTGATATGCATGGACATAGTCGACGGAATAATATATTCATGTATGGTTGTGATCCATTATATAGACATTCAAAAATATTTAATAATACTAAACAATCTTTACATGAAAGAATACTTCCATATATCATATCTCAACAGGTTAGTCCTATTAATGTATACTTAGATGTATCTTTTGTATATTTTACACTAATATCAGTATTCAACTTTATTAGTGATTTATTTATTTAAACACATAGATATTGGTACATAGAGGCACCGAATATATAGGCGCCACATAAATCATTCGATTTGTGTCAAGGTTGGGATACTACCCGGGTGTCCAAACCGAAACAGGTGAGTTTCCTAGAGGGGGGGGGCAAAACCCGGAGTCTTCGACTTAAAGGTCTGATCCACAAGGCAGTGGAGCAAAACCAGAAGATACAGTCACATGGTAGCCGGTGATTAACATTAGATTCATACTCCGTTTGTTCCTTCAGGATCCAAGAGCCCATGTGCACCATTTGTTTGGAATGAGGGTTTTTCAACTGCACTTGGTGAATCCGACACATCCACTAACCCAGTTAAAGCGCCCAACATTCGTTTTTCACCCTTTCAGTTTCGTAAGCAACAATAGTACCACAAGAAGGCAGGTAGTAGGACTTCCCTGTCAGTGGTTGTATACACGTGGCCATGTTAGATCATTTGGAAATAGAGAGCTGACTCCTCCCACCCTTGGCCATACCAAGGCATTTGGGGCATCAATATTCATTGGATCAATAAATACACTGACAGATCATTTAGTAGTGTAATTTGTAATTCTGTGGATTGAATACTGTCAATCCAATTACAATGTGATTACAAATTCATGTAATCTAATATCCATTGTATTCGATTGTTAAGTAGTTGGCGACTATTGATAGGAAGCTCGTGACTTAGGTTTCATGTTTTTTACGATTCATCACTAAAGCGTGCCTACAATTTTGTGGGAAATGATACTCCCTATGGGATTGGGTCTAGGGTGACCTACTGTCATATTAAGAGATACTACCACTGAACTAGTTGGGACAAAACCTTTTATAGGATTGAACTATTGTAATAGACTGGTCATTTGATAGTAAACAATATAACGTTTTCTGAGTGCTTGAATTCGCAGATAATCTAGCATTGAGAGTTTTTCTTCAGAATCGGATCATCACCATGGATTAGATAAACATGATATATTTTTACTACTTGGTGATCACTCAGTAAACTTTTCAGTTATCTTTCCAAACAAAATAATCAGGTTTAAAGTATAAATAATGGATTCTTGTGGATGATTGAAACTTAAATCTGTACAATCATAACTCTGGTTGAAATTGTGGACTATGGGACATCTGTATCTTTCATTTCGTCCATTGATGAATAGCTTAATTTCAATGGTCAGTTGAAGCTAGACCACCATGAAAAAGCTGGAAGCACTGGACGGCCGTTTCATCCCATTGTGGAACTCCTCATCAGTGCGCATACACGACCTCGCCCCCTGCGAGGTCGTCCAGTGCTTCCAGGCTTTCCATGGTGGTCTGGCTCCAACTGACTCATGATCTTAACCATTGAAATTACTATAATATCCACAAAACCCATTTGATATTAATAACTTAATTATCAATATGGGGATTGTGAAGATTCTAGTATTTTCAAAGTTGAATTCACGAAACAATCTAAGCTAGGTCACCATCAAAAACTTGAATGCACCAGACGGCCGTTTCATCCTAGTATGGAACTCTTTAGTAGTGCACATCCACGATCCCACACGTGGAACTCAAACCCAAGACCTTCAGTATCGCACGTGAATGTTTAACTTCTAAACCACTGAACTGGCACCCAACGGTGCCATGATCCTGCGCAAACCTTGATCCATCGCCTGAGGTAGATAACTGTCTCACATTCGACACCGATTGCACTCCATCGGTCACAGCTTCTCATTAGAACTCCAAGAAATCTATCTTGAAGCTAATCACTAATGAGCCTATGAATATAATCAGAATGGGTATTTATAGAGATTGTAGTAGCTTAGATCGACTTATGAATTCAACTGTGGAAAATAGTTTAAGTAAACATCAATATTTTGGACTATTTACCTTGTATAATTTAAATTCTCCCATTTGATAACCTATTCACTTAATAAACCAATCAGATGATTCGTTTATCAGATTTTCATTGTAAGTACTTAATTATTGTTAACCAATCAAAACATTCTCAACCACTGATCGGGTATATTCTCCTGATATTCCTGCTACTCAATCAGACATAATCATATATATGAAATGAGGGATCGTATAAGATGTTGATTAGTATTGTTCAGTACAATCTTCTCCACAGTATTTCATTATTCGATTCAGCAATACATAATGTATGATTTCTTTTACTGGTATTACCGGTGGTTTAATCAACTAAACTATTGAATATATATAACGTTAGCTAATGTTTGGGTTACCAGTCAACTATGTGAAGTTACTTATATAATCTAGCTAATGTACTGGAGGACAATCGAATGTATTTTAACATAACATTACAATATCTCTTAGTAAAGTCTGAAGACCATACAGACGTTATTGTTTCTTTGTTTCCACATCAATCATTCATCCGTTATCGACAAACAAGGAGGTTCAGATGCAGACGTAAAGGTAAGGATTGGCAAAGCTAGAGCGGCATTCCTTCAACTGAAGAACATATGGAACTCAAAACAACTTTCAACCAATATCAAAGTCAGCATCTTCAATACCAACGTCAAGGCAGTTCTACTGTACGGAGCTGAAACTTGGAGAACTACTACAACCACCATCAAGAAGGTACAAGTATTTATAAATAGCTGTCTACGCAACATACTCAACATCCATTGGCCGGATACCATCAGCAACAGCCTATTGTGGAAGACAACCAACCAGCTTCCAGCGGAAGAGGAAATTAGGAAAAGACGATGGAAATGGATAGGACATACATTGAGGAAATCATCAAACTGCATTACGAGACAAGCGCTAACTTGGAATCCTGAATGGAAGAGGAAAAGTGGAAGGTCAAAGAACACATTACGTCGGGAAATAGAAGCGGATATGAAAGGGATGAATAAGAACTGGAAAGAGCTGGAAAGGATTGCTTGGGACAGGGTTGGATGAAGAATGCTGGTAAGCGGCCTATGCTTCTTCATGAGGAGTAACAGGCGAAAGTAGGTGTGTAAGTCTTAACCTTCTGCCGCCAGACATTTCACTTTCGATTGATGGGTGACACATACTATTTATATCTGTCAAAATCAGTAGTAAACATCACACTATCCATTTTATATTCTTTTTTTTGTCAGGCCACTTCGTATTTTTCATTTCCAAATTGTCGATTCACTGTTCATCCAAGTAAAGAATCTACAAGTCGAGTGGTATTTTGGAGAGAATTTGAAGTGATTAATAGTTTCACTTTAGAAGCAACATTTAATGGTTCAACTTTACAAAAGTTAGTTTTTGGAAGAAAAAATCAATACTTTTTCATTATTTTTTTATTTTTGTTATTGTCTTCCACGACACAGTTCGAAAGAAGTGCCTAACATGATTAAAGATTAGTCGGAAGTTATCAGTTCTATGGAGATTCTTATCATTTGTAGGTAGATAGTGACTTACTTCAGGTTGTTTCTATAGTTTTAATGAGAATTCATAACTTGTGATGTTCAGATATGTCAATAATGAAACACTAATACCATTGGATGCCGGCTCAGTGCTCCAGTAGGTTAAGCATTCGCGCGCGAAACTGCATACCACGGGATCGTAGATACGCACTGCTAAGGAGTCCCTCAATAGGGAGATCGGTATTCCAGTGCTTTCGGGTTACCAACTCTGGTCTAACGTCAATCAGTTCATGATCTCAATCAAAAAATAATAATAATGAATAAATTGTCACCCAGAAAATTGAATGATCATCGAACTATATCATAAATTCATAGAAGTTAGGATTGTAATATGGTAAACGTCTCTCAAGTGACCTGATGGTTCTGAGTTTGATTCTCATGAAGGTCGTGATTACCCATTTTTTTAAGGAGTTCCAAAAATAGAACAAAACAACTGTCTAATACTTTATGTTTCTCTATGGTACCTTGAATGAAATCACTCTGTGACTTATATTACTTACTGTCTCTTAGTTACAATCATATTAAGGGATATAAAATTTCCCATCATATTCCTCAAGATAATCATAAATGATAATGATAGAATTGAAGTGATACAGCGTAAAATATGTCTATCTATTATATCCTACCCTGGTTTATTACATTTATACTATATTTTCAATTATTGATTTCCAATTATTGATCAGTGTTATTATATCGATTTATTGATTATTCATATTATGTAATAGTTCACTCATTTTCTGTATTGTTACGAAATATTGTAATAATAAGGATCAGTATACACACATACACACACACCCCACACACACACACATATGTACATACCTATACCAAGTACAATATTGTTTATCACTAACTGCCAAATTTCTTCTCTTTTCTTTTCTTTTCTTTTTTTTATTTAATCAGTAATAGTTTGATGAAATTTGAAGTGGACGATTTTATGAAAATGGGTGAAATATTAGGATATTCATTATATAAATTTTATGATGTATTATGTAATCCATTGTAAGTAAATATTGTATTGGTATTAAATATTGAGGTACTTTCATTGTAATGAGTAAATGTCATATTGTGAAGTGTACTTTACATTGAATAGTGGATTTTATGTTTTTGAACTTATCTACAACTGTCTTACATAGTTTACGCACTTACGCTTGTCATTCCTAATGGAGTATAGGTGGTCGATAAGTATTCTTCAACCTATTGTTTCCTGGGCCTTCCATTCTAGTTCTATCCAATTGTTGTTCATTCTTTAAATGTCTGTCTCCATTTCCCCGCCTAATGTGTTCTTTGGTCTACATCTTTACCTTTGATATTGAGGATTCCATGTGAGGGCTTACCGTGTGACGGAGTTAGGTGTTTTCTTCAATGTGTGTCCTGTCCACTTCCAGCGGTTCTTCCTGATTTCTTCCTCCGCTGGGATATAGTTTGTTCTCTCCTATAGTAGGTTGTTGATGATAGTGTCCGGCCAACAGATCCGAAATATTTTGCATAGACAACTGTTAATAAACATTTGTATGTTCTGGATGATGACTTTCGTAGTTCTCCAAGTTTCCGCCATATACAGTGAAACTGTCTTGACATATGTATTGAAATTTCTAAATTGGCTGTTGGTTGACAGATAGTTGTTTTGAGTTCCAGATGTTCTTCATTTTTAGATATGTTGCTCTTGCTTTGCCGATCGACGCCTTGACATGAGCGTCAGATCCCCCGTGTTCATCAATGATGCTGCCCAGATGTTTAAAAGTTTTTACATCTTCCAAAGCTTCTCCACCAAGTGTGATTTGATTGGTGTTTATCTACTTCACCTGGAGCCCTTCTGATGCTACTGCCGGTCCCAAGCCCGAATGAAGGAAAAGGGTTGGGGCATGGAGTTAGCGACTCCATCCTGTAGTACACTAACTCGCTAAAAAACGCTAACCAGAAAAAATAATTCAAGCCACCTACGACTATCTAGTATGAATATATTTAGTGTAACTTAAATAAACAAATTAAATGAAAAGAAACCAAAATTATAGGACATTAAATGAAATCTCGAATGGAAATTACATTCTAATGTACAATAATTACTTGATAAATGAATACAAAATGAACTTGAATCGCTGGATATGACATTCGTAGCGAAAACCAAACCGTTGCAGTTGATCTCCGTGATATCACTGATCTATTTTAATTAAACGTGTCACTATTTACGATCGATCAATCGATCATTGGGTGGTGATCAATGTCATGTATGTTAAATTCTTCTTAGTGCAGATTGAATCCTATCGACCAAGTTGTAATGTGATCATTAGTCTACGTGACTTGATATAGTGCAGGCAATGTCAATGAATCTAATACTACGCTATTCGATCAATATTAATTAATTTATTTATTTAAATCCATTGAAACAGACTTACGTATTGCTGTTATCTTTTGTAGAGCATAAGCTGCTAATCAATAATCTTAAATATACTTTGTCCTGAACTGTGCTTTCCAGTTGTTCTCGAGTGCTATTCATACTTTTGATGTCTGCTTCCTATTTACACTGCAATATATGTACTCTGTACTTTTGTCTTCAAGATTCTAAGTTAGGGTTTACTTTATCATACAGTTTCATAATTTCCGCAGTGTATGCTCTATTCATCTCAAGAGTCTCCACGTAATTACTTCATCTTCTTCTTTCGGAAGCTGGTTTATTCTTCGCCGAATCATGTTATTACTGATAGTGTTTGACCAATGGATTTGTAGTATTGGATAATTTTTTCTGGTTAGCGCTTTTTTTAGCGAGTTAGTTTTCTACGGGATGGGGTCGCTAGTCTCATACCCAACTCTACTCCTTTATCCGGGCTCGGAACCGGCAGTAGCTTCAGAGGGGCTCCAGGAGGAAACATAACTATTAAAATAAATGGTAGAATTCTATTGATTTTATTTCATGAATATTGAATGATAGAAATCATGAACTCTGGTTACTCCTATTACATAATATATTTCTACATTTATTTTCAACCAATTAGAAAACTTAAAGAAACTCTAAAGAATTTAGCACATCAAACGCTTACCAATTTATGGATGACAAAAATTCCATTGACACCTGAAAATACAATAGATGAAGAACATAAAGGTAACATTATGTGTAATCTATAAATTTTATTCATAATTAAAGTGTTTGGCACCCAAATGCTCTGGTACGGTCGAGAGTGGGAGAAGTTAGCTCTCCCCTTCCAAATGCTCTCATATCACCACGCGTATACAACCACTGGCAGGGGAGTCCTACTTACTGCCTGCTCTTGGCATTATTGTTGTTTACGAAATTGGGAGTATGGAAAGAGAATGTTCAACGCTTTAACTGGGTTAGTGGATATGGAGGATCTACCTAGGGCAGTTGGAAAACCTTGATTTCAAATGAATGGTGCACATGGGCTCCAGAATCCTAAGGAAACAAACGGCGTATGATGTTTGTTCTTAAAAAATCAGTTAATTCAGTGACTTCATCATAGAGGACTGAATTCAGTGATCAAGGTTGGTCATCTTATGTCTGTTGATCACCTTAAATACGTAGTAGAAACTTGTGAGTAGTTACTTCTGAGAACATAGGGGCACTGTTGTTATGATCCAGTAGTCATCTGTTTAGATTACATCAATTGGGCTATGCATCATCTTTGATTACTTTTTTATTTCTTGTTCTGTAATTTTAGTCTAGTGTTATGCTCGTTGAAATGTGATTAGTTAAGTCCATAACTGAAACTCATACTAGCTGAGTTCTCATATAACGTATGGCCCACCAGTGTGCTTGGTACCTGTGTGGTTTCGCCACTGGATTGTGCTGTACCATCCAGATTGTAGCGTTAAAACCTATATGATGTTTGGTTTTCCTGTGAAACGGTATTGAGCTGTACTGCTCGGGTTATAAAGTTTAAGCCTGGATGGTGTCTGGTTCTCCTGAAAATCAATGTAAAATTGCCCTGGCCCACAAGGGTATATTACATAACTGTCATATAACATATACGTATACAAAATAATTTAGTATTTAACTCATACCTACTCAGTGGTCCGGAGGTTAAGCGTTCGCATGCCAGACCGAAGGCCCTGAGTTTGAATCTCAAGGGCGGGATTGTGGGTGCGCACTGCTGAGGAGTTCAATAATAGGACAAAACGTTCATCCACTGCTTCTATGTTTTCAATGGTGGTCTGACATCAATCGGTTCATGATATCAATCAAAAACTTACCATTAAATATGTTTTAGAGAAAATGTCATTATTCAGTAGAAGATCACATCAGTAATCTATGAGAATAATAAATTCTTAATAACGATGATGTTTGAAACAAAAACTTCATTTAGAACGTTCCATGTTATTTGAGATTTTCGCTAAGTGAGTTGCAATTACTCGTAGATCTCCAAATGCCCTGGTACGGTTGACAGTGGGGAGGGTTAGCTCTCCCTCTGAAAATGTTCTCACATGATCACACATATACAACCACTATCAGGGATGTCCTATTCACTGCCTGCTCCTGGCATTATTGTTGTTTACGAAATTTAGAGGATGAAAAGAGAATGTCCAACGCTTTAACCGGGTTAGTGGATATGGAGGATCCATCTAGGGCAGTTGGAAAACCTTGATTTCAAATGAATGGTGCTCATGGGCTCCATGATACTGAGTGAACAAATAGCGTATCATGTGTTTGCAGCTCCTAACGTTGTTCCACTGCCTTGTGGATAAGACCTTTAGGTCAGAGACTCCGGCTATGAACCCCTAAGAAAACCATCTGCTTCGTTTGGGCACTCGGTCAGTATCCCAGGTCTCACACAAATCGGATGATTTATGTGGTGCATATTCATTTGGTGCCTCCTTTTACTAATATTTATGTGTTTAATTAAATAAATAATTACTCGTACATTGATTCTTTCCTTGATGGTTGTTTAAATGTTTGACATACTAGTATTACATCACTTTGTTATTAAGAAAGGATTTGATAAATGAACAAAGTTTCTAGTGATTAGGTTCAAAATAGATCGAATATGGATCAATAGATCAACTCATTGGTACAATATAACCAAGTATTGATTGTTCAACAGATCGAATAATTGATTCATACATATATAATCACCAGAACATATAGATTAAACACCCAATCATCGTTCATCATGTGTTCATTATCAACTCAGAGTAGTCAAATCTGACAGGTTTTCTGAAATAAGATAAACTAAGTAGTATAATGAAATGTATTCGATCAATCTATTGTAATTTAATGATTGATCCACAATGATGATAATTCAGTGACTTGATCTTATCCATCTAATATGATGATTAGGTCTGAAACAATAACTAATTTTATTGTATTTTATTGATTGACTTACATTAGAAATTTTGGCAAGATCAATTTCTCCAGGTAACTCTAAGTCGACAGTTTGACAGGATCTGAAGGATCGAATTCACTTGATATTATTTACTTCAATCTTCCCATTGATGTTTCGGACTACAATTGATCAGTGTCTTATTAGTATATGTGCATACTCTGCGTATTGACTCAATCTTGCCTTAAGTCACAAGCATTATAAGCAAAGATGAATAGTGGCTAGTAGTGGAATCCAGAATGCGCTTTTCGTACTATTATGGACTTGTCAGGTGGATGAACCTGCATCTCAGAGTTGATGTTCACTGTGGGACTCGAACCCATTACCGTTCGTTAAACTGCTAGCCACAATCCATCTTTGCTTATTATGCTTGTGAATTAAGGCTATATAGAAGCAATACTCACAGAATGCACATATGTCAATAACAGACTGATCGATCACAGTCTTAAATGTCAATGGGTAGATCCAAGTAAATAATACCAAGTGAACTTAAACTTCACCCTATTGCACAAGTAAGTGACTATCAGGACTCAATAGCTAAGTGGATAATGCGATGTCGTTTGAAGTGAACGGTACTAAGTTCGAGTTCCAGAGTGAACATCTACTCTGATATCCAAGTACATCCAGCTGACAAGTCCAAAATAGTACGAAACGTGCGTCAAACTGGATTCCACTGCTAGCCACTATCTATCTTTGCTTATAATTATCTGAAGAATCACTAAATAAAGCGCCGGACATTCGCTTTTCGTTCTCTTATTTCCGTAAACAACACCCCCGCCACGAGAAGGCAATGAGTAGAACTTCCCTGGCAGAGGCTATATACACGTGGCCATGTGAGAATATTTCGAGAAGGAGAGCTGACTCTTCCCACTCTCGGCCATACCAGGGCATTTGGGGGCAGGATGGATAGTGCTGATATATGGCCTATACTCCTTCATGAGCGGTAAAAGGCATAAGTTGTATATATATACACACATCTGAATAATACATTTTACGATCAGATTTTAGTTGTATAAAACAAATTCAATTATCCATAATAAACTGATTCATAATGATATCTTCTTCTTCTTCTACTACTACTTCTATATTATGAACAAGATGATCTGTCAATCTTTAATAAGAAATCATATGATTTTATCAAATTACAATTATATACTACTAATAAGCAACTCTTTCAATCATCTATTAATAATGAACAATTTAATCATAGTAATAATCATGATCATAATTCAATATTAAATTATTCATTAAATGATCCCGATCAAATTGATGTTGATCATATTGATAATGATCAAATGAATGATTCATTAGAACAATTAGCTAAAACAATACATACATTAGAAAAATCAATAGAATTACATAATATTGAATATAATGAAAATGAATTATATAATACAAATGATAATGATTTCAATTGGTAAGTCTTATGAGTAAGTGCTTGATTATTAGATCCATTAAGTTCTACAGTAAGATGAAATGGTCATCCAGTGCTTCTAGGTATTCTATGATGGTCTCATCTTCAATGGACTCATGAATTGAACTATTAAACTTACTATACTATTCACATAACCCTTTATGATACTAATGTTAACTAACGTAGTAAATGAACTGTACCTGTAGATCTTCTAGAATTATTACTGATTCTATGCTCAGATAAAGAAGAAGGTTTGAACATGAAAATGTTAACCAGATTAAACTAATTAATCTTAGTCAAGATAAAATTAGAATATGGTGATCTACTTGAATATCTGGTCTACTTGTTCCTGTCATCTGAATATTTCAACAAGTTATATGTTTTCTTTTTTGTTTGCCTATTAGTCTCATAACGTATTCAGGTGTGTTTATGAAATGTTTATGACCCTTCGTTGTACTGTTATATCGTAGAAAAGATTAGATTACGAATAACTTCTGAGATGTATTCATGGACCAATGTTATACATATATTCTTATTGTATGTCTCTATTCCCTTTATTATAAGTTTCATTTTGATCTATAGATTATTATTGTACGATTTACTGTTCTTAAGTTATACTCAGTTTCCTACGTTCACAGCCACTTTTTGGCTTTATTGTATATGAATGTTATTTCCTATTTTATAGTGTGATACGGTCTGTTTGGCTGGTATGTGAACCAAGTATGTTTGAAATAAATGATTCGCATAGTGGAAGCTGTTATTGACGCTCTAGACTCAGTTGGACGGACTAAGCGAACAAAGGACCCATAAAGAAGCTAGTCTGCTCATACCGGTCGAACATAATTGGTTTAGTACAGTGCTAATATTGTATAAACCGTATTTCAATTAACGGATAAATCACGTGATAACTAACCGAGCTTAAAGTCACAAAGAATTGGCGACGGAGATTTCGCAAAAAAAAAGAAAAAAAACAGAATGTACAAGTAACAAAAATGTGCAATCGGAGACATTATGATGATTGGCAGTATGCATTGAAAAGAATATATGCATCAATCAGATGTCGATTTCTAAACTGCCAATCACTTAATATTGATCGTCAGGATTAATCAACAAATAAGAAATGGAAACTTGTTGTAATACTTTGTGCTGAGAATAATTGACCCTTTAGAAAATCAGTGTTACAATTCCATTATAAGCTTTTTTTAAGAAAATTTCTTATTTGAAAACTCATTAACAGTGAAATCCGGGACGCATGTTTCATCCTATTTGGGACTCGTCAGTTACATGTATCTGCATTTCAGAGTTGATGTTCACTCTGGGACTCGAACCCAATATCGTTCGCTTCAAACACCATCGAGTTATCCACTTAACTACTGAGTCACAAAAACTGATTATTACTACTTATAGAACATAGATAACTTTGAAAGCTTCTAAAAGTAACCTTGGATAATCTCTTCCAGTTATTACGTAATCAGAAAAATGTAAAGCATTAACATGCAAATAAGCTTTCATCACAATTATGAAGTCTCATGATACGATAAAGAGTTAAGGTTAGGTATTATCATTATCAGTAAAGATAAATGTATGATGGAATGCTTTTAAGATAATAATGAATGAATGACATGGCTCAAAATCGTTTGCAATGGCGCAGGTGCACCCACTCTCTGTGTTCTCTCAAAATCTAATCTTCTGAATACTTCATGTCCTTTATTTTCTTTCCAAATCTATTCCACTGGACTATACTCCTTAAATAACATCATCAAACCTTAATGTTCCCTGTCACTACTTATATTTTCACTACCTCTACCACTATGGGAATTTAATCGATAACTGAATCTCTGTGCTAATGTGGTATGGCAACTCGAACTGATGTACGTACGTACAAAGTTCCACATTGTTACTGAGTGACTGACTGAGTCATTTCTTTGATTATATAATTCAAACATGTTTTATATACTTTGATAAGTTTATAAATTATGTTAGAATATTTATTTGTAATGAAAATCTACTTAGTTCCCTCATGGTTACTGTTATGATCACTAGATGAATATTACTGAAGAGTCCTGTACTAGGACGAAACAACCATCTAGTGATTCCAGGTTTTCCATAGTGATCAAGCTTTAATTGACTCATAAATTCAACTATTAAATTACTATAATATTCATAAGAACACCTAATTGACTACTTATATTTATTCTTAAGCGTGTTTTCAATTCCGTACTAATTGTTCTTTACTTAGTATTGAATTCCACCCTGAAATAAAAAAACACTACCTTAAATCTGATTGATTCGTTGGTTTAGTATAGTTTGCCTACAAATGCTGTGATACGGTCGAGAGTGGAGAGAGTTAGTTATCCCTCTCCAAATGCTCTCACATGGCCACGTGTATACAACCACTGACAGAGGAGTCCTACTCATTGACTTCCCGTGGCATTATTGTTGTTTACGAAATTGAGAGGACGAAAACCGAATATATGGGTTAGTGGATATGGCGGATCCATCTGGGAGAGTTGAAAAACCCTCATTTCAAACCAATGGTGCACATAAGCTCCAGTATCATGAAGAAACAAATGGTGCACTAACCAATTACCGGTCGTGTGGTTGCACCTTCTGATGTCGCTCCACTGGTTTGTGAATCCGACATTGAGGTTGAAGAGTCTGAGTATGACCCCTTAAGAAGACCACCTGCTTCGATTTGGGCACCCGGGTAGTATCATAGCACACACAAAAATCAACTGACTTGGGCGGCGTATATTTATTCAGTGCACCTTTGTACCGATATTTATATGTTCAAATAAAAAAATAATTTAGTATAGTTCTATCGCCCTTACACAAACGCTATAACTCAAAAGTGTATGTATTAACTTGTACTTAGTAAATAAGATATAAAAAGGTTATTTCTTGAAATTTCAACTATCGTAACTGAATGGGAACATTTGTTTTGTATATTATACTAGAGGATATCTGACCTTATGATTAAATAAACACTTTATGATAGTGCATATCACCGAGGAAACATATGATGATCCCAATAAGTAATCAATTTATCATACATTTTCATTTTGGCAGTATTCAATAACCAGAAACTTAGATGACAATTATAACTATCAATAATTATAATCTATCAAAGGGTTGTGAATCAGAACAGTGGTGGGACAACCGAATGTATACTAGAATGAAACGGTTGTTCAATGCTGGTCTAACATTGATTAATTCATGATCTAAATCAAATGCTGTTAATAGTTGTTTCACATTACTTCGATGATTCTTAACCAGTTCAAATCTATGAACCTAATGGGATCTAATAAATAATTTTAAGATATCAAATTGTACATGGATAGATCTTCATAGCGCAACCAAAAGCATAAGTTTATCATTGAGCAGTAACCGATTTTATGTTTGTCTAATCCCTAGTATGCTGTTGATTAAGTTGCTCTATAGCTACTAGTCTAAGCGGCTAGATGTCTTTGTGCACTATATTCTATACAAGATATGTCGAGATAAACATCAGAACTCCCTAAAACTAAGTTCCCGTGTCAGTTGGAACTTATCAGTAAGCAGTATCTACAATCTGAACAGAACTGATGATCTCCATAGGATTAGGACCCACTACATCTAGTCATACATGCACAAGTGTTTTCACTCAGTCATACAGGTTTCTCATTTTTATCAGTATTATTACTTTTTAATAGTTGGTATCATTGCAAACTCGATAACCATTAAATGTTTACAGTTAAAACTTAATAGGATACTTACTTACGCCTGTTACCCCTCTCCCGCAGCGTGTTGTTCCTGATGGTATCCGGCCAACGGGTGTTGAGTATCTTGCGTAGACAACTGTTTATAAATACTTGTATCTTTGTGATGATGGTTGCAGTTCTCGAAGTTTCAACTCCGTACAGTAGAACTAGTTGTCTTGACATTCATATTGAAGATTGTAACTTTGATACTGGTTGACAGACAGTTGTTTTCAGTACCATATGTTCTTCAATAATAGGAATCATGCCCTTACTTTTCCAATTTTCGCCTTTACTTCGGCATCGAATTCTCCTTGTTTATCGATGATGCTTCCCAAGTATGTGAAATATTTCACATCTTCCAGAGTTTCGCCATTAAGAGTGGTTGGGTTGATATTTTCCGCACTGTAAAATCTTGCTTTGAAATTCTTACTTTTTCCTTTGTGTATGTTGAAGCCCACTGATGCACAGGCTGTTGCTACACTAGTTGTCTTCTTCTGCATTTGTTCATGTGTATGAGATAAAAGAGCCAGGTCATCTGTCAATTCCAAATCTTCTAATTGATTATGAGCTCTACGTTGTATTCCGTGCTTTTCCTCAGATGTCCAGGTTTTCATAATCTAGTCGACAATCAATAAATACAGGAAGAGAAAGCGTAGACATTCATGTTTCACATTAATCCTTACACAATTATTAGGATGGACATTTTTCTTTTCTTCATATTTTGACAACTACTTTGTTCCATCAATCAACCTTAAATAGTTCATGTAACCAACTAATTATCCCCCCTTCCTCTTTAATAAGATTATTATTATTTACCATTGTTTTTTTTTTGTAATTTAGTACTTCAGATTCCAATTCAGATAGTGAACCAGAAATGACAATAACTGATCAAAATTCATTAAATCAATATTATAGTTTACGTGGTGATCTAATTTTAACTAATCAAATACAAACGATCATATTAGATCAATCGAACCAATTAAAACAGTCAAATAATATTGATCATAACATTACAAGATCATATAAATTAAAGAAAAGAAAAAAGAATAAGAAAAAGAAATTACAAACACTTCATGATCGTCATCCTCGTCATCATCACCATCCTCGTCATCCTCGTCATCATCATCAATTCTCTTCTATACAAAAACAATCATATAAAAATAATTCAACTAATCAAAATCAAAACAATGATCATTCTAGTAATCATTCAAAACTATTATCATCTAATTCAACTGTATTATCACCACCATTACCGCCATCGTCATCATCATCATCATCGACATCGTCGTCATCACAAATAGAAGTAAAAGTTACATCATCTGAACAGGTAAACTATAATAAAAGATGATAATAATAATAAGTTAACTATAAAGAATAATTTGTCTAATATTATATATAAATTGTAATGTTTATTCAATGTATTATATCATTACGATGGTTAATTATAGTCATAAGGACTGATTTATTGATCGGTTTTCTTCTGTTGATAAATGTACTTGTTTTTTTGTTTGTATGTATGTATGTATGTATGGGTGGGTGGGTGGATGGTTGGTTGGTTGGTTGGATGGGTATGTAATATGTTGTCTAGTTACTATTATCAATAGTTTAGTCAATATTATTTAAACTGATTCCAAATTGTATGTTCACCTGAGAGACAAAAAGAAATTATTATTATTATTTAATTAGAACACATATATAACCATAATTAGACGACCCTTGCAGGAATATATATATATATATATAGTATGAATGAACATATGCTCATTAGTGACTGGCTTCAAGAGAAGCAGTGACCAGTAGAGTTCATTCGGGTCTGTTGTGAGACAGTAACTCACTGATGATAATAGTGAATGTGTCGCTCAATTTTGTGGATTAGTTGAAATTAGACATGAATACTGTTGGATGCCGGCCGGATCAGTGATCTAGAGGTTAAGCTTTCGCGCGCGAGATTGATAGATCCTGAGTTCGAATGCAGCGAGGCAAGATCGTGGATGCGTATTGCCAGTGAGGAGTCTGACAATAGGACGAAACAGTCGTTCCAGTTGCTTCCAGGTTGTTCATGGTAGTCTAGCTTCAGTTGACTCATAATCTCAACTAATGAAATTGTTACGATCTCCACAAAACCTCTTTAGATACTTAACCATAGACAATAAAACTGCAGAGTGAATAAGGTATGCACAATCTTCACTAGAATTATATAAGTCTACGATAGTATTTTAATCAATCCATGAAAGGTTTGGGTTCAGTGGTGTCTCTGAGCAACACTCATGTTTTTGAAAAGTTATGAAGATCGAAATGTCTTTTATTAACGAGTTGCTATACTCTGAATAGGTTGTTTTATTTTATTTTTTTTTCTTAAAAAGACTTAATACTTAAGATCATAGGAAAGATGAAGAATGAATACATTTAGACCATTGTCACAGATTCTATGCCATGACACTTACCACTTCTAACCAGGTGATCTAAACCTAACGATATAAGTCAGTCTAATATCTAAGTGCTTCATGAACTGGTTACATATCTTAATTTGTCCATCCTTGATAGTCTTTCAAAATCCCTTTAAAACAACCAACGTCTCACGTCTTGAGAGTTATAAATAAGTATATGTAATAAATTTTGCTAAAGAGATACTCACCTAAAACTTTATACGAAACTGAATTAGCGGAACTTCAAATTTCCTGATGAGCCAAAGAATCATAATCCAACAGTCCATGGTTACAAGTTCAAATAATTTATGATCAGATATTTTGATGAAGTTTTGTTCTTTGAGCTGGATGATTTGATCTTCATGTAGAAGACTTTCATCTGAAGTTTGCGCTGATGATATCGGTTCAGAAGAATGATAAATGTTCCACGACTAAACCATCCAGCTCAAAGAACAAAACTTTATCAAAATCATCCACCTGATCTACAAATCTTCTCCACTATCTTATGATCACATAAACATACTATAGATTACATCAGTTAACTAATCAAGAACATCAAAATCCAGATAATTCAGATCTAACTGATACAAAGATAAAGATGGATCAGAGAAGATTTTTGTATAGTTTAAGATAGATTGATCATTTTTATAAGAACCTACTTCATCCAATAGTCCATTCGTTATCATTCAGATCATGTCACCATTATTGATTTTTTTCTTTTTAAACACTGAAAAGCATTTTGAACTTTGATACCATCAATGATGGTTAGAACTAAGTACTTTATTGAATCACTCATAAATAATTTAACCGTTGAATTCATGAGACAATTAAAGCTAGACCACCATAGAAAACCTGGAAGAACTGAAATGGCTGTTTCATCCTAGTACGGAACTTCTAGGCAGTGAACATCCACAATCCCACTTGCGGGACTCGAGCTTCATCTAATGAATTCATAACTATCATAAGGGGGATTTTGTGGAGATTTTAATAATTTTAATGGTTGAATCTATGAGTCAATTAAAGCTAGATCACTATGAAAAACTTAGAAGCACTGGAACGGCAGTTCTGTCCTAGTATGGGACTCCTCATAAATAATTACCAGACATGTTTCCAAAATAACAGACTATTCACAAATCTTTTGAATTCAACTCTTAATGACATTTGAATTATTGTTGTTCTGGTAAATTGAACATCTATCACCACTTATTTTAAATTAGAGCACAAATCAGTCTTACTTACTTATTTACCTACTTACTTACTTACGCCTATTACTCCTCGTGGAAGAGCATAGGCCACCCACAAACACTCGCCATACAACTCTCCTCAATGTATGTCCTAGTCACTTCCAACGTCTTTTCCTGATTTCCACTTCAGCTGGAAGCTGGTTTGTTCTCTCCTATGGTGGGCTGTTGCTGATGGTATCCGGCCATTGGATGTTGAGTATCTTGTGTAGACAATTGTTTATAAATACTTGTATCTTCTTGATGATGGTTGTAGTAGTTCTCGAAGTTTCAACTCCAAACATCAGAACTAGCTGTCTGGACGTTCGTATTGAAGATTGTGACATTGATGCTAGTTGACAGACAGTTGTTTTCAGTTCCATATGTTTTTCAATTCAGTCTAATTAACCTTATATTTATGTATGCCTTTTCTATACATTAGAATCATAATGAAAAATTAAATAGAAGGTTATATTATCTTAATAAATATGCTGGACAATCAAATCATGGTATACCATGTTTTGTTGAGAAAAGATTATTTCATCGTTCATGTCAAGTAGGTCAATGTATAGTTTAAAACGTAGACATTGGATATTTTTTCCATTTTTTTGTCTGAAAATGTTAATGCATTATTACAACCGGGTCTGTTGTGAGATAGTAACTCATTAATGATGGTGGCTCAATTTCGTGGATTCATTGAAGTTAGACATTAACACTGTTGGTTGCCAGCCGGCTCAGTGGTCTAGAGGTTAAATGTTCGCGTGCGAGACCAAGAGTCTTAAGTCCGAATCTCGTGAGGCGGGATCGTGTTTACGCACCGCCACTGAGGAGCCCCATAATAGAAAGAAACGGCCGTCCAATGCTTCCAGATTTTCCATAATGGTCTAGCGTAAATTGGCTCATGAATCCGATTATTAAAAATTAATTAAAAAGTTATGTAAAAAGAAATTTCATAAGTTATAGATGTTGTCTCAAAGCAGTGAACAGATTTGGTTATTTATCATAGCAACCAAGTTGAACTACACTAGTTCAAGCATTTTTGCAATTATCATATCAAATAAGTTGATCGGATAACAGTAAAATTAAACACATAGGATGTCTAAGATTTGAGTCTTACCGTTGACTTCATTAAGTTGAGAACGTCTGGCTACTCCTTGTGTCCAATTTTCGTTGTCTATAAAAGACTAGTAGTATCCAGTAGCAATCACATGTTACCAGGATCTAAGTTCAGGGACATATGTTCAAGTATAGTATATCACCATCTTGAAGCACATGTTTTGGTGGTTTGATCACTTTTAACAAATTTCATTCTAGCTCTTTCTATATTAGGGACTAGTTGTTAACTTTAGGATTGAGTGGAAAAAGCTGAAAGATGGTCTGCAGGAACTTGCAACTTGGAAGACTCTCCCGATCTCCCATATTGTATGAGCATTTCATGTACCTAAATTAATGGTTTCTCTGGTTGTCAGAAGGGGCATCAGCCTTGTGACTTTCGAAGGAATTTGGCTTTTACCATGAAGCGTCATAGCTTCTCTAAATGAAGACTTTCTAACTCCCAGGGCAGAGTTTAAATAGTTTGAATAATTTCTTTCTGGTTAGCTTTTGTAGAGAGTTAGTTTTCTACGGTATGGGGTCGCTAACCACACCCAACCCTTTTCCTTGGGGCCAGAAGTAGCTCCGGAGGGGCTTCAGGTGTAGTTAAGAGGTGGTCAGTTTATGACATACCTTAGTGATATAAAAGAAATTTGTCTAAAACTGGCAGCAGTTGGTTCGTCAAAGTTCTCTAGTTGGGGTCCTAGAGAAGGAACAACTCAGTAGCTCGCGGCTCTATTGATCAAGTGTTCTAAAAATGCTGTGCTTCTGATTCACTGAAAGTCTTCTTTCCCTTCGATAATTGTTATAAATTCAATGCAACGTTCCACTATGTACTACTTACAAACAATCTTGTGAGTAGCATCCACTATAGTAATATATAATAACATTTCATTTCATCCTTGTTTTATACACAAAAAATAGAAATTATTACAACATTCAACAATGCTTTTTTTAATTTTACAGAGAATTCGTACAGTTTGGGAAAATATCGATCTGACTAATGCACAAACAATACGTGCTCAACGAGTAAGGAACATTTGAGCAATTTTTATTTTACCGCTATTTACATTATAATTGTACTCGTAATATTCACAGTTATACATATATATATATATATATATATATATATAACTTCGCCTGAAACCCCTCTGGTGCTACCTTCTGTCCCAGGCCCATGTAAAGGAGGAGGGTTTGGCATGGGGTTAGCGACCCCATCCTTTAGAAAACTAACTCCCTAAAAAAACGCTAACGATAAATAATAATCCAAACCATATATATATATATATATATATATATATATATATATATATATAATCCAAAATATATAAATGGTAACCACTCGAATGATAAACTCATCTTGAGGCTTATCTTTGATTTTATGTGTATAGATTTAAATGAAATTAAAAATAAAGTACTTACAATGATGGCGTTGGTTGATGATCATAGGATAATGATTATAAGAAATAATTGAAGTTAAAACGACGAAGTATTGAATTACAGTTGTAAAATGATGGAGGAGATTTATAGCTAACAGAGATGATTTTGGCTGGGTTGCTTTTTCTAAGCTGAGGGATTTAATCACAGTGCTTTCATTGTCTTTTGAGATAAAATGATTAGCGTAAACTTCAGATCGAGTTCTCTCTGAACTTTGCCCCCAAATGCCCTGGTACGGACGAGAATGGGGAGAGTCCGCTCTCCCTCTCGAAATGCTCTCACATGGCCATGCGTATATAGCCTCTGCCAGGGAAGTCCTACTCACTGCCTTCTCGTGGCGGGGGTGTTGTTTACAAAAATGAGAGGACGAAAAGCGAATGTCTGGCCCTTTAACCGGACCCCAAACCAATGGTGCACATGGGCTCCAGTATCCTGAAGGAACAAATGGCGTATGAACCAATCGTTGGTCACCGGCTACCATGGGACTGCATCTCACGATGCTCCACTGCCTTGTGGGTCAGACGTTCAGGTCGAAGGCTCGGGGTGTGATCCCCTAAGAAAACCACCTGCTTCGGTTTGGGCACCCGGGCAGTATCACAGCCCTCACACAAATCAATTGAGATTTGTGTGGCGCATATGTATTTGGTGCCTCCCTGTACCTATACTTATGTGTTAAAATAAATAACTAATATAAATCTCTGAACTTTATCTTGAATTCCTGCTCAGTAGTCAGAAGGTAATGTTAATGCTATAATCAAATCTCAAATTATTGGCAGAGATTGATAGTGGCTAGCAGTAAAATTCAAGACACGCTTTCTTCCTTTTTGGGACTCGTCAGATGAGTATACCTGCATACCGGAGTCGATTTCCACTACGGGACTCGAGCCAAGTACTGTTCGCTTCAAAAGCCATCATGTAGTCCAATTAGCTACTGAGTCCAGATAACCACTAGTTCGTGCAATCAGGTGGAGTTTAATTCACCTTTGTATGGGTTGTTTTAATCTTTGGTTGGCGTTCAGGATATGTGCATCCTGTTCGGATCACCTTGATATTGCCTTGAGCCCAGCTAAGGAGTCTCAAATAGGACATCCTGGATTCCACTGCTAGCCACCATCCATCTCTTCTCATAAGGCTTGTGATTTAAGGCAATGTCGAAGTAATCCGCACACGATATACATATGTTGATAAGAGACCGATCAGTTACAGTTCTAAACACCAATCGAAAAGTCAAACAACTCAAATTACTGGTTTAAATAACATTACGAGAGTATTACGTAACTAGTTCATTTATTTATCGAATAGCAAGTTTATACACCTAAATTTCAACCAGAATATCTTTATGTAAAGATTAATGATATTAAATGGGTACCCAAACCAAAGTAGATAGACCAAACAAGAGACTCTTACTCACTAGTTAAATCCATGTAATCACTGAATCATCGCTCAATTGAAACACATTAACGAATAATTTAAAATAAAAAACAAATCGGTTGTTCAATACTCTCTAGTATACTATTTTCCACCATTTATTACCAATTCATGATGAAAATCATTGAACAGAATGGGGATTTGTGGATATTGTGGTAATTTGATAGTTGAATTCATGAGTTGATTTAAGGTAAGTCATCATTAAAAACCTAGAAATATCAAGCGGCTATTTCATCCTAGCATGTAGCTCATCAGAAGAGCTCATCCACGATCCTGCACGCAGGACCCGCTCATGAACGCTTGACTTTAAGAACACTGAGCCGGCATCCAATCTCCACAAATCCCCATTCTGATAATTAGCATGTGCTCATTGATCACTACATTCGAGAGGTACTTCTCGAAGGTTTTGTGAGAAACAGTGATCAGTGGAGTCCAATCCGTGTCGAGTGTGAGACAGTTATCCACCTCAAGTAATGGGTGAAGGGTTTTACAGAATCATGGACCGATTGAAGTTAGACATTAACACCGTTTGATGCGGACTGAGTTATCTAGAGGTTAGGCGTTCGCACGCGAGCTCTAAGATCTTGGGTTCGAGTCCCACATGCAGAATCATGGATGAGTGCTGCTGTGGAGTCTCATACTAGAACAAGATAGCCGTCCAATGTTTCTAGGTTTCCAATGGTGGTTTAGTTTAAATCGACCCATGAGTTCAACTGTCAAAATTATTTAATTTCAAATCGAACAATCACTTTACAAATCTTCATGGTAATAAAAGAAGTTCATAACAATCACAATCAACAAATTCCTTTCTATCCCAATGTAGTTAATTATTTATTTACTTGAACATATAATTATTGGTACAAAGGGGCACCGAATACATATGCGCCACACAAGTTACCTGATCTATTTATGGGCTACGATATTGCCCGGTTACCCAGACGGAAGCAGGTGGATTTCTTAGGGGGGCCACACCCGGAGCCTTCGACCTAAAAGTCTGATCCATAAGGCAGTGGAGCAACATAAGGAGATACAGTCCCATGGTAGCCGGTGACCAACGGTTGGTTCATACGATATTTTTTCCTTCAGGATACTGGAGCCCATGAGCACGATTGGTTTGCGATGAGGGTTCTCCAACTCCCCTAGGTGGACTCTCCCTGTCCACCAATCCAATTAAGGCATCGGACATTTGCTTTTCGTCCTCTCAATGTCGTAAACAACAATAATGCCATGAGAAGTCAACGAGTAGGACTTTCCTGTCAGTGGTTGTATTCACGTAGCCATATGAGAGTATTTCGAGAGGGAGAGTTGACTCCCCCTACCCTCAACCGTAACAGGGCATATTGATTGTAGCAATGAAAATGAGTTAACTAAAAAGGATTTTATAATTTCACATAAGGCTGAATAAAGATCAAGCTTAAATTGATTGTAATTAATTTAATAATAAGTCACATATCTTAGTGTTACCATTTCCTCTGATCTCACTTGGTCTTCTCATGTTTCACTGTTATCAAAGAAAGTTTTCCGTTTGACTTACTACATAAATAGGCTGTATGTTTTGGGGATTACTCGTCATTTACTCTTGCGACTTGTCATTTCTTGCATATTACCTATTGTTCTTTACTGTTCTCCATTATTCTTTCCTGGACTTTTGAAAAAAGACTTTGCTGTATTGCGTACAGTGTTGAAAGCAGTTAGAGCAAGGTGTGTATGATGAATCTTTTGAGGTCATTATTCATATGGTTGTGGATAGACATCTAAAGTCATGCAAACTCCTGGCAGGTGTTATTTTATCAGATACTAACCATCCCTTTCATTCATATCTTTCTCCTTGTATATCTTCTGGTAGAACGAGACATAATTACATTAAAACCAACGCATGCAAGCAAAAGTATAAAAGTTCTAGAATACCTTACCTAGAAATTATACTCTATGACAGATAGATTGTTAGAGTTAACTTAGTCAATAACCTGTCGAATTGAACATATCTTTAAATTGAAATATTGTACAGATTCAGATTTTTCTTTTTCACCTTTTTTCTTTTCTTTTTATTGTTGTTGTTTTTGTTTTGCTTTTTTTTGTTTTTGTAAAAGAAACTTTTTGAAATACCTGGAGTTGAGAATTCTATATTGTACCAAGGATATAATATTGAATAAAGCCATCAATGACAATAATAATAATAATAATAATAATAATAATAATAATAATAATAATAATAATTGTTATAACGTGTGATCCGCCTATTAGAGAGCAGCGTATTATCGATCAAAACACTGACGCATAAAATACGAGCGAGCAGCCTAGAGTCCTGATTGGCCCCGCTTCCCTGTCTAGCCCCACCAGTTGAGTCCAGAACACAAGTCTCAGCCTCGGAGATATGAATCATTATATTTCAAACATACTCTGTTTGTATAGCAATCAAACAGACTACATCGTACCATAAAATAGAAAGTAACATTTGTACAAGATTTAACCTTCAGGAAATGACACAAATAAATATTGACCAATAGGGAAATGACACTTTGGAAGAATGTTGACCAATGGGGCAATGACACTATTTCTCATTCAGGAATAGCACTAGATAATTTCTGGGGTATTTTCTAAATACCCCAACAATAATAATAATAAACGAATACATAACCCGTTATAATTATGTACAACAGTCTATTAAACTTGTTTTATTTAGGATTTCTGTCATTAATTACACTTTCATTTTAATGCTAATGAGACTTGAATCCATTCAGAATAGATATGTCATAATAACATTCAATTGACTAGTGTCTAATAAGATCTAATGGATAACTTAAATATTAACAATAAAGAAAGAACACTCCTTCTATATAAAAATAATAATAATAATAATACCCAGAGAAATCGAGATAGACATGAAAAGAATGAACAATAATTGGGATAGAACTAGAAAAGAACGCTTAGGACAGAGTTGGGTTGACAATACTGGACGGCAGCCTATGCTCCATTGGGAGTAACAGGCATAAGTAAATAAAGTAAGTAAGTAAGTAAGTAAGCAAGCAAGTACGTAAGTTCGCGAGCAAGAAAGTAAGTAAGTTTGCGATTAAGAAAGTAGGTAAGTGAGCAACTAAGTACGTAATTAAGTAAGCAAGTAGGAAAGTAAGTAGGTAGGTAAGTGAGTAACTAAGTACGTAAGAAAGTAAGTAAGCAAGTAAGTAAGCGAGTAATAATAGTTGCATATACTTACTTACTTATTTACGCCTGTTACTCCCAATGGAGCATAGGCCGCCGACCAGCATTCTCCAACCCACTCTGTCCTGTGCCTTCTTTTCTAGTTCCAAATGGTTGCATATATATACAATAATTTATTGATTCTGTTTGTAGTTACATATGAACAATAAAAATTGATTCATATTTATTACTTTTAATTTTAATTTCAGAAATTTGTGGAACGATTTATAAACAATGTAAGTTTGAAAAATAAGAAAATTTTTATTATAGTTGAGATTATGAGTTAATTGAAGTTAGATCATCATGGAACACTTGAAAGTATAAGCTCACTAGTGACTGGCTTCAAGAATTATTTCCTGGAGTTCTAGTGAGAAGCAATTACCAGTGAATTTCAACCAGGTCTGTTATGAGATAGTAACTGACTTATGGCAATGGTCAATGCACAACTTTGCACTGTAGTCCATCGTATAAGTTCCGGATAATGTTGACAATAATTCTCAGGAACTCTATAAAGTACATTTCATACAATTCAACCACCTCTAGCATATAGAAGTCAACAACATTAAAAGTAAAGATTACCGTTTTCGACCTTTTTTTAACCTTCAGAAGAAAAATATATCAAATCGATAATCAACCCCGTTAATTATGTAGATTGAAGTTTTGACCTTAGTTTTATAAGAACTAAACTGTATAATTGACTTGAAATGTAATTTGAACAAAGATGTTGATATAAGATGATGTGTCTGATGAATAAAACTGTAATAATCAATAAAAGAGAAGAAAGAAAGAAAGAAAGAGAGAAGTTGTTTATGTTAGTTATACTTTGACCTAAATGAACTTAATAACAGAAACTTTAAACACATGTTATAATAGAGTTGAATTGTTTTAAAATCTTTTAAAAGTAATTTAATGGTTGAATTCATGAATCAATTGAACCAACATGGAAAAACTAGAAGTACTAGAACGGTCGTTTCGTCTTATTGTCGGACTCCTCAGCAGTGCGTATACACGATCCCGACTCGCAAGATTCCAACCTAAGATCTATCAATCCCGCGCGTGACTGCTTAACTTGTAGATCACTGAGCTGACATCCAACGATGTTAATGTCTAAATTCAACTGATCCATGAAATTGAGTGATATATCTACCATTGTGTTTACTGAGTTACTATCTCAAAACAGACCTTGTTGAACTCCACTAGTTACTAGAACTCCAGGAAATACCTCTTGGTGATCGTCACTAGTGAGCATATGATGACTATAATGAATGTTGTATCCCGATGAGGGTAAAGGATGATAACTTTTGTAATCCATTTATGGATCAGTACTATACGTATATTTTTGTCGTATAATTGTTAAGTAACTAAACTATTCATATTCGCGTCCCTCTTATCATAAGCTTTATTTTAACCTATGAGCTGTTATTATATGATTCACCATTCTTGAGTTATACCCAGTCTATCAATTACTACGTTCCACATTTACAGGGGTTTTGTGGATATTATAATAATTTAATAGTTGAATTCATGAATCAACCGAAGCTCGACTACCATGAAAAACCTAGTTAATTTAAGAAACTGGAATATTGTTTAATTATAGTATCATAGAAGGTTAGTAGTGTCTTAATTGACTCAATGTTAACATCTTAGACTTGAAAGCTAGGTAAACTCTAGTTTGATTTCCACAAGGAGCATTAATTCCCTGAAGACTTAGATACATCATGTCGGTGATAACCTGGCAACTATTTAAAATCACATAACCTTTCAATTACAGCTTGATGTTAATACATTAACTTGAACAAATATGAAGGTCTGAGAAAGAACGTTGTAAATAGTCTGATGGTTGTTATGAAAATTATATGTACTTCGATAAAAAGGTTAAATTGTTTTGATTTGCCTAGACTGATTAGGAAGAAGATAATATAATAAGTGAAATGTTGTACTAATACATTAGAAAAAGAAATCGGTTACAGTATGATGTCTTGAGTTTATGATTGTTTATTATTCATTCAAGAAGGAATGATTAATGTTAAGCTTGACTCAGATATGTACCTTAATGTGTTGAGATCGCTACTGTAACAATCATTATTATCATTCATTTGTATTGGGTGTTTGAATCTTCTCATTGATGATTAGTACTACAATAGTTCAATCTCTTATCGGCATATGTACATCCTGTGAGGATTGCTTCGATATTGCCTTAAGTCACAAGCATTATAAACAAAGATGGATGATGGTTTTTAATACTTGTGACTCAAAGCAATTAGCACAGTATACACATATCCCAATAAGAGACTGATTAATTGCAGTCCTGAATGTCATTGAAAGGTTAAAATAACCCATAGAAAAATGAATAAAACTCCACCCGATTGTATAAGTTAATGGATATCTGAACTCATTAGCTAATTTGTTAACATAATAACGTTTTAAATGGACATTACTTGGTTCGAGTCCCATAATGAACATCAACTCTAGTATGCAAGTACATCCAGTTGATGAGTTTGAAATAGGGTAAAACAAGTGTCCTAGATTTTACTGCTTTTAACCACTATCAACCTATTTCTAAAATATAAATTAATACAATGAGTACAAAATTATAAAATAGTCAATTACAAAGAGGACAGTAAACACATGTATATCAAGTAGTAACAGGGATACAACATAATGAATCAATAACAAGGCTTAATCATGTTTATCTAAAAGACTGGTACAATGTCATGATTCATAGTTACATTAAAAGGGTCAAAGTTAAATAAGTCTTAAGTAGTAGACTATTTAGCTCAAATATTATTAGTAAAGGGGTTGTTGAGATTATTAAGTTTTTGATTAAGATCATGAACCTATTGATGTTAGACCACCATTAGAAATCTGGACGCACTGGACGGCCGTTTCGTCCTATTGTGGGACTCCTCAGCAGTGTGCATCCATGACCCCGATCGCGGGATTCAAACCCGAGGCCTTCGGTCTCGCATATGAACGCTTAACCTACTGGACCGGCACCATTGAATGCCGGCTCAGTGGTCCAATAGGTTAAGCGTTCGCGTGTTCGAATCCCATGAGCAGGATCATGGGTGCGCACTGCTGAGTAGTCCCACAATAGGACGAAACGGCCGTCCACTGCTTCCAGATTTCCAATGGTGATTTAACATCAATCGGTTCATAATCTCAATCAAATATTATTGATTGATTAAATCTTAACATTTTCTAATTATCATTTCAGTTAGAGACAAAAATTTCCAAACTAAAGTCTACTGATAATGTAACAAACATTGATGTATTAAAATATTTAAAACAAATACATTTGGAAGCAAAACATCAATTACAATTAATTCAGAGTCAATTAATACCAATAATTGATAAAAATCATCCATACAAATCAACAATGAACCATGAAACTATGAAAACAATAACGAATGATATTGGAATACCATATCCTCCACCGTTACCAAACTTTACTACTACTACTACTACTACAGGTCATCATATAAAAACACATTCAGCAATAATAACTAATACTAACAATACAGCCAAAAGAAATATGTCAATAATAGGAGAAGGAGGAGGGGGAGGAGTAGGAGGAGGAAGAAGAGTTGGAAGAAATAACAATGATTTAATTCCTCGAAGTAGATCATGCAATCTGTTTCTACGGAATAATCATAATAATAATAATAATAATAATATCAATAATAATGGTAATAATAAAAACAATAAACTTCTTGAATTGCCTAAAATTATTGAGAAAATATCAGAAAACAATATTATATATCATTCTAGAAACAATTCCAATATCCCTGATGGTATAGGCATGAAAGTTTAGTCTCTCTCTCTCTCTCTCTCTCTCCTATATATATATATATATATATATATATATATATATATATATATATATATAACCACATTCTTCTCAATGATAGGTAAAGTGTAATAATATCACTATGGAGTTCTCCCCCCCCCTTTTTTTATCTTGGCAACATATAATACTTTGAAGAAATACAGATCTATGAACGAAGAATATTCTGTTTTTTTTATTTTTGATAAATTCTCTTCAAGTTCCACAATTCATATTATCTATATTATTAATCCAAAGAACTTGTCAGGTTTGAGGCGAAATACCTGGTTTACGTAATCATAGTATGTGAATATAAGGTTGTAAAATAAAATAAAATAGTAGAATTCATGAATCAATTAAAGCTAGATCACTATAGAAAACCTGGAAGCATTGGATGACCGCTTCGTCCTAATATGGGACTCTTCAAAAGTGTATATCCACGATCCTGCCCGCTGAACGCGAAACACAGGGACTATCGGTCTCGCACGTGAACGCTTAACTTGTAGACCACTGAGTCGTTATTCAATGGTGTTAATGTCTAACTTCAACCAATTCACGAAATTCAGCCAGCTTACACCATTGTCATCAGTGAGTCACTATCTCACAAGAGACCAGCTTGAACTCCATTGATCACAGCTTCTTTTTAAATTGTTTTCAATCTTATTACGTCCAGAACATCAATTTCAGACTCCGCGATATGAATCATATATTTCAAATGTACTTGATTTATATACAAACCGAACAGACAACATCACACCATAAAATAGAAACTAACAGTTGTACAAGTTCAAGCCAAATGTGACTGTGACTATGAGAAGCTGTAACTAATAAATTGCAAATAACTTAAGAATAACAAATCGTATAATAGTAGTCAATAGGTCAAATGGAAGCTTATAATGAAGGGAATATGAATATACATATAATAGTCAGTTAATAGTCATACAATAAGAACGTACATATATTATTTTACACTGTTTTATAGTAAGATATCAATTCACCATATATTTAGGTGATATAATTTGGAAATTTGTTGTTAGAATAGGAGATTATCTATAACTTAGTCAGAAAATATAGAAATATCATTTAGTGTTCGTGATACACTGGTGTTAGCTACAGTGTTGTGCTGTTGGAGGTATAAGGGAGGCTATCACTTCTGAATTGTCTGCAACATGAAAAGACATTTCTTCTTGAAGGACTAGACTGGGATCGGATTTGTCTGAAGGAAACACTTGATTGACACCACACTCCGACATTTTCGCTACCGAGTCATAAGTTTTCTGACTTTATTCTTGCTGCTCTACAACCAACCTCTATGGTATAGTAGTACCTAGAAGGACGAGTGTTTCAATCAACAGAGTTCAATTGTGTCATCATGATATGCAGCGATGTCCTTGCAGTTTGTGCACTATATGTCCGATGACTGACATTATTTCACATTACAGATTGAAGAATTTGTTAGGTTCGAATGTAATCCAGTGGTTGGGAGTTACATGTTTACGTTATATTGTAGTGAATCAGAACTTAGGTGCTTTTGTAAAATATGAAAACCATAAATTAAATACATCTTCCATGAGCTGTCTCTTACAAACTAGATTGTTCCTTCATTCTTGTTGTTATTACAATTACTCAATCTTCTGCCAGAATGCACTCCACTTCTGACTGGTGTTACATACTACTTATATCTATCAATATAAGTAGCATACACAACAATATAGCTAATAGTAGTGTATTTGAGGAATTAGTATAACAATACAACGATACAAGATATACAGGTTTGTTGTTAAATGTACACTTATAGTACAGACAGTTATACAATTAATCATCTATTCGACTAATCAATGTTTGAACACAATATATGAAATACTACTAGATCTTGATTGATTGTTAGTAACCTGATGAAAAAAAACCCTAACTAAAACAATCTTTAGAGTAATTAATAATCTTTGGAACAAATCCTGATGAATTATGTAACAAAAAATCAATCAATAATTACCAACGTAGAGCTTGGCACAGATAGGTGTTTGCCCATAATTACCATACTATACAGATTAGCATGATGAGATTATATTGATAAGATTAATAGTGAGAGATTGGAATAATGTAGTGGTAATGACAGTTAGAAAGACTATGGCATTAATAATATATTTCATGAAGACCGAGTTTAAAAGTATGTACACACAAATATTGAGATGTAAGATTCAAAGAAAGATAAAGAATGAATGCATCTACACTATTATGAACAATTTTGAGTTATGTCACCTAAAGTCTGCGTTAACTACAACCAGATAGTTTGTAACCACTAACATGGTTCAGATCAACAGGTAGTGACTTCGTGAACTGATGCTAAGTTTTGATTCGATCATCCGTAGCTTTTCTTTTTTAGCTTACTGGTAAACATCTCTAGTCTAAGTATAAGTTGTTTAGGCAGATGAAACATATGGTCTAACCACTTCATTCAATGAACATTTACAACTTCATCAGTCAATAAGAGAAAAACAACAGAAATAACTAACTTATTGTTTTCATTCCTAATAAATTTCTTTGTCATTAAGATAACAGCTAACAATTGCATTGAAATAAGATGCTTCATGAATCCTTAATATTAGTTCCACTGTAAATTATAAACAGTTGTTTATAGTAGAGTATCTGCCATTTTAATAGGGATTCATTCCAATCACCCTTTATAACGATAACAAGCCATTTTGGGTTGAATCCAGAAGCATAGATACATTTTCTAATCGAAATACCTCTTTAATTTTGTGAGAATCCGTCACTCACTCTATCGTAGAAAGCATTTGGAAATATTCAAAATGTTTGCGTCTGGCTGCTTACAACATTGTGTAAAAGTGAAATAGATCTAGTCTCTGTATAACAAAAGATTTATAATCTAAATACTTTTGATATCGCTTAAAGTTCGATCATGATTGACTTTTGGGGACTGTTGCGCAACTCCAGAAGTACAATGAACTTAATGTACGGTTATGAAAACGTCTGTCCAAATACAGTAGACTAACAGCCGGTATAGATAGCTAAAAGGCTTGTGACACCCTGGTAGCTTACACGTCAAGCATTGTTATCAGACAATGAGAAGGATTAGAAACATAAAGTTGATTTATCTATGACATGGAATCATGAAATAGCTGATTATTTTTGGGTGACAACTATTGGTTTATTATGCATGTGTCACTTACTAAGTCGAGGTAGTTACAACTGCCTTTAAGTAAAATAAAGTAAGCTATTAATTTTAACAAATTAACACTCATTATTTTGATGCAGCTTAGAAATACAACCTTATTAATGGAATAATATTTATTTATTGTTTATCTCAACACATAAGTATTGGTACAAGGAGGCATCAAATATGTACGCGCCACTCAAGTCACTTGGTTTGTGTGTAGGCTGTGATACTGACCGGGTGCCCAAACCGAACCAGGTGGTTTTATTAGGGGACACACTCGGAGACATTGACCTGAAGGTCTGATCCACAAGGCAGTGGAGCAACGTCAGATGCAGTCACATGGTGGCCGGTGACCAACGATTGGTTCATATGACATTTGTTCCTTCAGGATACTGGAACCCATGTGCAGCATTGGTCCGGAAGGAGGGTTCCCCAACTGCCCTTGTTTGGTCTTCTATAACTACCAGCCCAGTTAAAGCGCCGGAACAATATAAATACGGACGGTGAAAATGTATTATTTTCACAGTAGTAATGTAAACTTGAGAATATTAGAAAAGTGAAGTTATGTGGTAAATACATTAGTGATAGTAAGTAAAAAGTTCACCACCAAGATAGAAGATTACAATAGTCTGAGCTTTACCAAGTAACTTTCAAATATTAAAACTTTATATGGATAATAATAGAATTTAAAAGCTAATGAGAAGCGATTCAAGTGACCAATACTCTAAAAGAATATGAAACCTTAGAAACCTATCGTTCTTGTAAAAGGGTCAGTCAGTCAGCTGCAACGTAGGACCAGGCATATATGCGCATCGGTCCAAGTTGCCGTACCGCATTAGCACAAGATGAACACCGGATTCATAGAAGTAGTTAATTCAGTGGTGGTAATATATAGGAGAAAGATTGCATATAAGGAGATAGTACAGGAAGAAAGAATTAGTTCGCAGAAAAAAAGATATGAAGCGATTTTAATCTCTTAGTTTAAGGGAAGACAGAGTGTATACACCGACGCCATTGTGATCGATTCTGAGCCATGTCACCAAGAGTCTCCAACGATTGGTTACAATAGTCACACGGACCCCAACCAAGTAGTCTGCATCTACCAACATGGCTCAGATCAGAAGTTAGTGACTTCAAACACTGATGCCACGTTTTGGTTTGGCCACCCCTAACTTTCTTCCAATTATCCCTAACACCGGTCAGCATTGCGCGTCGTGGTAATCGGTGTTCAGGCATACGCAACACGTAACATAATCAACAATAATGTCATTAAGTCAAGTTGATAAAAGAGGTATTACTTAAATGAATATAAAATCCTGGAAACCAGATAAGCATCACTCATAAACATGTCTGACTGACAGAACCAAACTATTTCGCTAATCTTTCCATAAACATTACTAAGTTTATCATCCTAACGACGATCAAAGAAATCAATAGGGCTGTTAAACTAAGTAGAAGGATCAGATAACATATCAGCTAAAGCACCGAGGTCAGACATATAAACAACTGCAAAAGATGATCCACGTTTTATTCAGAAAGGTTTGGAAAGAGCAAATGCCGACAGATTAGAAAAAAGGATACTTCATGAAGATAGTAAAGAAAGATTTCAGCAATTGTAAAAAACCGCAGAGGCACCACACTACTATCAGCAAAGCAAGGGTAGAATTCCTACGACCGAAGAACATATGGAACTTAAGACAATTGTCAGTCTAACAACACCTAATTTAGAATTCTCAATACAAACGTCAAAACAGTCCTGTTGTACAGAGCTGAAACGTGGAAAACTACTATAATCATCAAAATAGTACAAGTATTTATAAACAATTATCTACGTCAGATCTGTTGACCAGATACCATCAGCTACAACCTCAGTCAGTCAGTCAGTAACAACGTGGAACTTCGTACGTACGTACATCAGTTCGAGTTGCCATACCACATTAGCACAGAGATTCAGTTATCGATTAAATTCCCATAGTGGTAGAGGTAGTGAAAGTATAAGTAGTGACAGGGAACATTAAGGTTTGATGATGTTATTTAAGGAGTATAGTCCAGTGGAATAGATTTGGAAAGAAAATAAAGGACATGGAGAATTCAGAAGATTAGAGTTTGAGAGAACACAGAGAGTGGGTGCACCTGCGCCATTGCAAACGATTTTGAGCCATGTCATTCAAGGTCTCTAACCATCGGTTGCTATCATCTCGCGGTCCCCAACCAGGTAGTCTACATCTACCAACATGGCTCAGTCCACTTGTCAGTGACTTCATGGATTTCTGCCATGTTTTGGTCTGGCCGCCCCTAACTTTCTTCCAACCTATTCCAACACCATAAAACATCGCACGTCGGGGCAGTCGGTGGTCTGGCATGGGCAACACATGTCTCAGCCATCTCAACTGATGAAGTTTCACTACTTCATCAATTGATTTGTCATCCTTACCTAGTACCCGTTTCATAACAACTACATTACTTACTCGGTGGTCCCAGGATATATGAGCAATGCTTCGAAAACACCTATGATCAAATACTAGTAACCTACGAATATCCTCTACTATTACCGGCCATGTTTCACTGCCATAAAGTTCAACAGAACGAACTGCTGCGCAGTAAACACGTCCTTTGGTTGGTAGACGGATATCTCGCCTACGCCATAAATGACGCAAGTTGGCAAAACCTAGTCGAGCCTTCTGTATCCGTGCTGAGATTTCGTCACACCAGACCACAAGGGTTGATGAGACTTCCAAGATAAATGAAGCGGTCGACACGCTCAACTACTTCACTCCCTATCACTAAATCGGGGGCCGATGCAACCCAATCCTGAAGCAACATTTTGCATTTCGAGGGAGAAAATCGCATGCCGAACATGCATGCATTGTTGCTTAGAGTGGTCAGCAGACTCTGCATTTTGTCAGCGTCTTCACAAAATAGAACTATGTCATCGGCATATTCTAAGTCAAAAAGTGAATCTCCCGTTAAAAGTTCAACTCCTGGAAATATCGATGAGGAAAGTGTAATCTCTAAAAGCACGTCAACGACAAAGTTAAACAAGAATGGAGAGAGTGGACAGCCCCGACGAACACCACTTGAGGTAATCAGTTCTGATGACAGTTCGCCAAATGCTCTCACTCGACCAGTTGTGTTCGAGTAGAGAGCCTTTATAGGGTTAATGTACTTCTGTGGTACTCCTTTCAGTGACAAACACTAACATAGAACCTCACGATCAACTGAGTCAAATGCCGCCTTAAGGTCGAGAAATACGACTATTGTGGGGCTTCTGAATGTGTCTGTTCTAGGACCTGACGTAGTGTGAATATCTGATCTATACAACCACGCCCAGGTCGGAAACCAGCCTGGTTTTCTCTAGTCTGCTCTTCACTTGCTTTGGTTAGACGTCGAAGTATTATTGAAGCTAACATTCTAGACACTATATTAGTCAAACTAATTCCTCTGTGATTGTCACAAGAAGACTTTTGTCCTTTCTTATAGACTGGTACAATCAATGATTGAGACCAGTCAGATGGGATTACGTCCAGTTCCCAGATTCTACCTAAGACCTCAGTCAATCTCGCTGCTAATACTGGACCTCCATCCTTAAAAATCTCAGGGGTAAACCTATCAGGGCCTGCTGCTCTCCCTCGCTTCAGATTTCCTATAGCTTTTTCAACTTCGTAAAGAGTCGGAGGACTTACATCAACTTGCCATTCAGGTAGATTGAAGATCGTGGGAAACCGAAGTGTGGCTGAGGGCCAGTTGAACTGATCCCTAAAGTGTTCTGCCCATCGATCCAATCTCGTGGATTGAGAATGAATAATATGTTCATCTTTCTCTGCGATTGTTTCGTTAACAGTTGGGTTCCTAATACCGGTTTCCTTAACAAGTCTGAACAGTTGCCTGTTGTTACCTATTGCCGCTGCCTTTTCCATTTCTCTTGCTTTCGCTACCCACCATTGTTCACGATCATTGCGTAGGCTTCTGGTCAGTTTACGCTTAAGCTGACTCCGCTCTTCGTTATGTTCAGAGCCAGATGGAATGAGTTTTCGAGCATTTATCAGTGCGGTAGGTGCTGCTGAGATCCAATGTTTCTCGCCAACCCTATGGCTTACCGTACTTGCAGACATCACTGCTGTTTTTACAGCCTTTCGGATGTCATTCCACGCTACTTCGGGGTGAGCATCAGTTACATAGCTGCCTAACTGTTTTTCTAGTTGTTCCTGAAATATATTCTTAGCTTGACTATCATTAAGTAGGACCCTAAGGGGTTTCTTTGCAACATCTTTCCTACGTCCAGTAAGACGTAGACAAATACGCGCTCGCACTAGAGCATGATCTGAGTCTAAGCATGTGCACCAGAATGAGCGACAGTCTTCTATCGAGCCCCTCCATCGGTGACTGATAGCAATGTGATCTATTTGGGTCCAGCGTTGGGACGAATTAGGGGGTCGCCATGTTAAAAGATGTTTTTCCTTATGCTTAAAGTTAGTATTTGCAAGGAACAGGCGGTTATCTGAGCATAGCTGCAACAGACGGTCACCGTTGTCTGTTCTTTGAGCCGCGACACCATAAGATCCACTCAGGTGTCTTTCCCTTTCGCTTAGTTTACCTACTTGAGCATTAAAGTCACCAGCCACTATTACTACATCTGAACGCCTAGCTTTTTGGAGAAGGTCGGAAAGCTCTCTGTAAAACTCATCTTTCACATCATCTGAGCTGCGGTTAGTGGGAGAGTAGGCAGAGACGACGAAGAGGCAACGAAGAGTGTCCCTATCTTTCCGAGTCCTTACTGTTCCGTTTAGTCGAACAGCGCACAAACGACTGTCTACTGGGATCCAGTCTAAGAGAGCTAGTTCCACCCTAGGACTCAATGCTATATCTACGCCAGCGAGGCCACGGGAAGCAGCATCAGGACTTCCAGATACACGAAGCGTAAATCGAGTTGGTTCGTCACCTTGACATGGTGCGGTCAAATGAATGACACTACTCGGATCCTGTGTGCGCGTTTCGGAGACGCAGCACACATCGATGGAGCGAGATTCTAAAGTTCTATCTAAGGAAACCTGTTGTCCTATTTGGTACAGTGTTCGGACGTTGAAAGCGCCTATATGTAGTTCAGAGCGTGATTTCAGGAGACCAGGAATAACGTCCCGCGTACTCGAATCGTTCGCACTAGCGGAGCGAGGTGATAAAGGGACGTGAGAAGGGTTAGTCGTGGAGATAAGAGAGTCATTGAGAGGTGTAGGAAGGATTTGAATGTGACCAACTTGGTCTCGTGTACTGTTACGGGTATGAGGGCTGATGTCACTTCCCGGCTGCCCACACCGTGGAAGGGTATTTCTTGAGGAACCTGAAAAAAAATCGGATTAGCATTGGTCTTGACGACCTGGGTGCGTGACCGCAGAGCTCAAGGGACAACTGCTTGAGGCCGATCGCGCACGGTCTTTTTGTCGGAGGTTTCTAATGTGTTAGCTCCGTTCTTCAAAGGGTCTTACCGCCAGAGACGGAAATCCGTGGGCTGAGGTGAGGTGTGATATGTCTACATTTACAATTATTTACTTTTGATATTATACAGTAAAGAACTGTCGGTCAAAAACTACCATCTGGAAACCTTTATTCAGAAAAACTTCATACAACAAACACAAACATATTCATGTTTACAGACATTTTTTTCCACTATATATAACTAAAACCAATGAATACACATAATTACTTGACTAATCAAGTCAGTCCGCAACAACGTAGAACTTCGTACGCAAGTACATCAGTTTAAGTTTTCATACCATATTAGCACACAGATACAATTATCCATTCAAACCCCGTAGTGGTAGAGAAAATAAAAGTATAAGCAGTAATCACAAAGATTAGATTTTGGAGATGTTATTCAAGGAGTATAATCCAGTGAAATAAATTTGGAAAGAGAAGAAAACGGGACATGAAGAATTCAGAAGATTAGAATTTGGGAGAACACAGAGAGTGGATGCACCTGCGCCATTTTGAGCCATGTCATTCAAGGTCTCTAACCATCGGTTGCTATCGTTTCGCCGATTCCAACCAGATAGTCTACATCTACCAACATGGATCACTTCACTTGTCAGTGACTTTATGGATTTGTGCCATGTTTTTGGTTTGGCCACCCCTAGCTTTCTTTCAATCTACTCTTACACCAAAAAACATCGCTCATCGAGGCAGTCAGTGCTTGAGCATACGTAACATATGTCTCAGCCATCTCAACTGATGAAGCTCCCTTGACGAATCAAAAAAGAGAGAAACAAAACATGAAAAACATCTCATACACACATATATCTAAACACAAATTCTACCATTTATTTAACTTTAAAAGAATTATATATTGTTTGTCTATATATGCATATATTTTTTTGATATTATAGATTACATCCATTTTTTTTCCTTATTTAACTAAAATGGTCCACATATATGTAAATGAAGTTAACACAATTGACCATATGTAAGAATATTCAAGAATCATCGGGAGAATAAACACTTTTTTTTCTGAAAAAGAAAAACATTTTCTACTTGTTTTCTTTCTTTTTTTCCTTCTTTCTCTACGTAACCATGTCAAAATACAGAGCTAGTAAACACATCAAATCAAAGAGAAAAAAGAAAAAGAAAAGAGAAACAAATACAATTGCATATTGTCTTTTCCTTTTTTTTCTTTAAAAAAACACAAAACAAAAAAACACATTAGACAGACAATTTTAGGAAAAGAGAAATGGAGGGTATAACAGAAAAAAAGAAGGGGGGAAGAGAAACAAAAAACAAAAACAAACAAACAAACAATAAAAGATGTAGAAGAGGATTAATTACTGTGATGTGCGCAGTTTATTTGATACTTTATGAAAATTAATGAAAAAGTATGCAGAACACATATACGAACTGTTCTAATAAGAAGCGAATAAAAACAAAAGAGAATGAAAAGGCTTTTGACAAGTCTAAAAAGCAAAACTGTTGAATAGCAGCACACAAGTACATATAATGCAACAGTTTATGAAAATTGTGACAGCAAAAATATACTGATGAAAAATACATATTGACAGTCTCCTTTGTTTAGAAAAAGAAAACCCAAAGATTAGTGCATATCCTCTCTAGAAATGAAATAAGTACTATATAATGTCAATATTTAGGGTGAACAACCTGGGGCATTATCTTGACTGATTTGATTGAAGGAGTCGGTCAATAGCTGCGTTCACATCCCCAAATGTAGCGATCAATGCTATAAAAAAACCAATACATAGATTGGTTAGTTAAAAATATGCTTATCAACTAAGCATTTTCTTAGTTAATGAAAAACGAAAATGGTTAGACGTTTTCAGGACGTTAATTGTAAACTATAGTAAAGGAGACAATCAACTACCCAAATAGAAATTGTGTGGTATGGGTTACTTAAACCCACATAAGTAGTATATAACGGTGATCAAGTATAGAATGTATTTCAGTAGAAGGTCGATGAAGAAAGAAGAGGAACGGAACGCAATTGGTATGAAAACTCATGAACAATGAAATCTGAGACGATTGACTGATATTTGCAAAAGGAACAGTGTAGTTTGAAACGATGGATTGATATTTTGCAAACTAACAGTTTACTATATGGTTCTCAGATTTTATTGATGCTCCGTAATTTCGTGTCAAATACATTCCATTGTCCCCCACTTATATTCTTGTTCACTACAATTGTACTAACTGTGAAATCATGTTATTTATATCGAAATTTATTTATTTGTTTTATTTGAACACATGACCATTGGTAAAAGGAGGCACCAAATAGATATGCACCACATAAATCATTCGATTTATATGAGAGCTGGGATACTGCGTGTGTACCCAAACCGAAGCACATGGTTTTCTCAGGAGGCCACACACAGAGTCTTTGACCAGAAGGTCTAATCTACAAGGTAGTGGAGTAAAGTAAGTAAACGAAGTTCCATGGTAGCCGGTGACCAACGATTGGTTCATAGGTCATTTGTTCCCTCAGGATCGTGGAGCCCATGTGCACCACTGACTTGTAATCAAGTTTTTCCAACAAAGGGATAGATACTAAGTGACTATGTTGGTTATAATACGATTTCGTGAAATGCATGAAGAATAAATTACAGAATATTTTGAAAGGGTATAGATCAAGATTACTGTATTAATGGTATAACTTTCAACCAGCCAGTAAAAAATATCTTTTTACCTAGACCGAAGAATTCTGCAATAAATGAGTAGAAAAATAGTGAAGCACACAAAAAAACGCATATACATATAAACTAACTTAATCAACCGACAAAGGGTAACAAAGAGTCATGATAAACAAAAATGGGATAGTAATACTCAGTTTTTTATAGGTTAGTTTAATCAACCTGCAGCTTAATGGTTTAAGCGTCTCACCAACGCCTACTTAACTGACTTTGAACAGAATACTAAGATAGTATCTCAAATACAACAAGGGTAATTTTTAGACTAAAATAAAAGAAACTATACATGTATATTATAAACCATGATAAGAAAGATCTAGTATTTACATATCATAATATATTAGACGATTATAAATGTCTAACCAAGAGGGTAGTCAGCCAAAACTTTTATGCCTTATAAAAGAAATTGATTTACAACTTTTTTTTATAAACCTGCACATTGTTAGTGAACAGTTTACCTTGCAAATTAGCTTCTCGGTTAACAAAGCCCATATTAGCGAGAACTTCAAGTTCAGCTTGATATCGTTGTTCAGGTGGCTACAAAATAAAAGAAGTAGCAAATTGTCAAAAAGATGTTCCATAAGTGCTAAGTAAATTTTATGGACGAATTCAAATGAATAGAAAATTGTAAAACTTTATCTTACAGCATTGTTTGTGGCACCCAATCCATTATTAGTGGTAGACATCATATTCAGCATACTGGATAATAGTGTGGTCAATTCAGCTTGATTAGGTGGATTGGCTGTAGTATCAGTAGTACGATCAGCTGTTGTGGAGTCAGAGTTGTCTCCAGGAGCTGTTGCCGGGGTTTCTGCAGTTGGGGTTGTACCAGATGTAACTGAACCTGGACCAGTTGTAGGTGCAGACATACCTAAACTAGTTAACACACCTGGAGCTTCTTGTTGCAGTGTCTGAAGTCCTTGTTGGATCTGCATCATAGCCTTTGGAGAAAACAAAACAGTTTAGAAATCCATTTAGTTTGTATATGATTAGTATCAAAAATACATGAGTCAAATCTGTAACAAAAAATGGATTTGAAGCTCCGTATATTCTTACAGAACAGATTAATGAACAGTTGACAGTTCATACTCCTAGACGCTTCAATGAATGTAAGCTACAGAATTTGGCAAACCGTGAAAACCAATAAAGTCAAATGTCAACAGCTACTTATTGAATGTGTCAAGCAAAGTTTAACATATGGGACTTTACATAGTAGCATACTCTTCTGTTTTGAAATCTTGAAATATTAATACGCTCGAATCAATTCCCATTTAACGAGATTAATATTTGGTTAGGAACGTTACAGTTACTAAATGTTTGTGTACTCGCCAAAAATATTTCATCATGATCAAAAAATAGAAGTTCTGGCGAGTTGTTTAGTTATACTTCGGGATTACTTAGGATCGCACATGGAACAGATATCAGAAAATATGTTAGGAAAAAATAAGGAAAGGCTATATTTATCACATGGGTTGAGTAGAGAAAATAAATATTAAAGGGAACTATATATTAGTCCTCAGAAATTTACAATGTAATTAAATTAGTATGTAATGCAACTATGCATTAAGTATATGCTATATTAACACCTCTACATAGCATTTCACTATTCGGAAAACAACAATTGACAGATGAACAAAAAAAAACATGATTATTTAAGTGTAGTATCTGGATATGCGGAAATATCCAAGCTAGAGAATTTCCTAATTGGTACAAAATAAAAACGTTAATCTTTCAGTTAGGATTATCAACTGAACTATTCAGTATAAATTATTCAACAGATAACTGCTCCGTAAGAATATATGCTAAGGATTTATAATTAATTGAGACTACATTTTATTGGTGCATGAAGTTAGTATTCGAGTGTATATTCTTCAAACATGAAAATTACTAAACAATTTAATGTACGAATCAAGAGTTTAATAATGAAATTATAAACTGATTATTGATTCGATTGTTATAAGATGAAGTAGTAGGTGATTAAATATAAATGATGATATGACATAGAGCTGATGATAATTTAAAAGAATGTAGTAAGGGTACTGATTTCATATTTATTCATTCAGTAATCTTCAAAGTATATAGACGTGAAACAGTTATCCACATTTTCACTTAAAGTTTAGGTAAACTTAAATTCATTAAACATCTTTTTACTTTGATTCATGATTATGAGTAGTCCATCCTTTAAATTTAAGTTTTGAAATGTTCCGAAATGAAACGCCATATAACTAGGTATACGGTAAGCTCAATGTTATTGAATGAACTTATTATACATTTTAGTCAATTAGACTGACATTTTACCCACAAAACAAGTCTATATTACATCGGGTTCATAAAATTTACCACTTTGGTAAAACAAAATGTGCAGTTCTTTTACCTATTCAGCATAAAATGAAAAGAAAACGTTTACCATGTAAGAGCACCCTTATTAAGGATATTTTAATGTGTATAGTAAGGGTCAAGTATACATACGTATTTACAAAATTCCCTAATTATAATTGATTGAAATCTATGCAAGACAGACGCTACATAATGTACTCAACATTATGAAGGAAAAGAGGAAGACCAAAGAACACATTGCGTCGGGAATGGGAAGCAGACATAAAATAAATTAATAGTAACTGGAAAGGATTGCTCAAGACAGAGTTGGATGGAGAATGTTGGTGAGTGGCCTATGCTCCTCCACGAGGGGCAACAGGTGTAAGTAATGATTTTCTTCAATACAAGCATGATAAGAGGAAAGTGGCAAATAAATCTTAGTTGACTAAAATGATTTATCAATAAATATACATGTTTATCCTAACATTATTATTATCTGGAGAATTGATAAGCTATTTATTGAATTCTGAGTGAGAGCACAAAAATGTTCGGACTATTTCAAAAAGAAGTTTAGCTAACTGATATGGTGAGGCAATCAGAAGTGACCAAACGTGGTCAAACGATGACAAAAGCAACCTGAAGGACAAATGCACATCACTGATTAGGAAATGGACTGATCACCTAAGGGACAGAGATGTATATATATAAATGAGTATTTGAGCATATTATTCGGTAGCTCAGTATGCTTTCTCGTATGTTTTTGTGTTTTCGTTCAAGTAGTCAGATGGGAAGTTAGCGTGTAACATATCGTGTATCAATATCAGATCTCCGACAACGCCTATAATAAATTATCAGTTTACCTTCTGTTATACACATAAGTAGCAAGTTTATATATTTACATAAAAAGTGACTTACAAATATTTTAATTTCAACAAATTATTAATTTCTTGAATCATAATAAAAAAACAAGATTATTGGTATTTTAAAGAATAAATTCTATGTCTTACTTGGAGAGCACGAGGATTTGATAACATGTTCATAAATGATGGTTGATTGATCTGGTTAGCTAATTGTGGGAGCATTTGTCGCATTTGATCACGTACATTTGGATTAACGCTAGAAATCATTGGATTATTCATGATTAGATTTTCCATAACTGAAGGGTTTGCACTCATTGCTTCAAGCATGGCTTGCACGTATGGGACCTGATTATAAAAATAAACGTCAAAACGTTATTCAATCTTAGGATTACAAATAAATTAATGGTCGTTGTTTAATAACACGGGAAAGTTACTATTATTCACTGAATCACCGGTTATAAAATCTTGAATATTCGAGGACTTTACAAGACTTTTGTTTACGAAGTAGCTCTGATAATCTTCGTTTACAGTAAGTAGGTTAAGACTGAAAAGAAGTTATTATGAAACTGGTGAATAAAACCAGGTCACTGGGGCAGATGAGACGATTGTCTTTTTTACATGACTACGATGTTCATGCCTTTCAATCTCAAGAGCCTTATAGAAGGTAGAAGTATGTTTCCACAGGAATCTCAAACATTTCATTCCCTTAATAAAATTTGCGTTTTTAACTCGAAAAAAACACGATATAATTCCTATTGAATAACAATCACTACATATACACCCACCTGAAAAGCATTCGATACCAACTCAGGACTAGAAGATAGTTGGTTTAACATAGTTTGCACAAAATCACTGTTACGATTTGAATTCGCCGAACTAGGTGCTGTTGTAGTATTGTTATTTGTAGTTGAGTTGGTTGTAGCTGGGGCCCAAGGATTCGGCATAGGTTCAGTGGCAGGAGCACCTTGTCGCACACCACCTAAATGATCCAGGAAGACATTTGAAATAGTTTTTAACTAGTCATTTAACGAAGGATAACAGAAAGATACCAGTTGTTTATTAAATAAACTATGAAATTTCGATCGAGCGATCAACTGACTTATAGATAAAAACATAAAGCTATGTGAATGGATACATACCTGCTAAATTTGCGAAGGGATTTTGCTCCGAATTGCCATTTGACTGATTACCGCTTAAGCTGGAGCCAATGCTCGATGCTGCATCCATTATTGGTTCTTGGATATCCCGAAATATCCGTTGTAAATGATTCATTCCTCCGGGCACCGATTCCAGATTGGAAATTGCTCGGTCATAATTACGGACCATCTCCTGCATCATAGCCGGATTGCGAGCTATCTCCATAGACTGACGAAGAAGATCTGGATTGTTAAGCATATGTCCTAACTCAGGATTGCGCTAAAAAAATAATGATAGTAGTATTAGTTCAACCGAATGAACATTAAGGAATAGAGAATTAATATTTTAAGACTATTGCCTTTTACTTACCTCAATCAAATCACGCATTTGAGGATTCGCTTGAAACAAACTTCTGATGACCTCTGGATTGCTCATCAAAGACTGAACAAGAGGGCTGTCTAGCATGTTACGAAGAAGTTCGGGATTCTGCATCACCTGAGCCTGCATAGCCTGTTGCATACCAGCAAAAGTGTTCACTATAAATACAAACGATGCTTTGTTAATTTAAATCTATTTATGAATGACAAAGTTCAAAATATCCCACATCTTTAATTTTAATTTGCAGTCTACCTGAAAGCCAAAGATAATGTCATCAATATAAATGTAATACTAGGACGAATGAAAATTGAACTCAGAGATCAGGCGTTAATTTCACTGGCAGGTGTGACGTGTCGTACGACCACTTATATTTGGTTAAAAATAAACTTGTTTTTGGCATTGTTATCTATATATGTTGATCTAGGGGTTTGCGTCAATGATTTGGCTTTGTGAGTTACCCATTAATGATATCATACAACTGCGCGTCTATTGATTAGAATCATATTCACCGTCTTAATAAACAAAAGTACGTTTGTAACAACCAATTATCTCCTTAACTACTAACCAGCAAGTTCTAGCTGCTAACCGAGAGTCAAAACTTCCGATTACCACGTCTCTGAGAGCGACTTAATCTATGATACTATTCACTAGCATTTGGTAGAGAAAGGAAGGAAAACATAATAGAGCAAACTACGGTAATGATTGCTTGATTGCAGCTAACTGATGGATTTAGTTTCCGCTGTTTCTGTGCAAGCTTGGGGAAGAAAATATGTGTGTTGGGAACCGCAGGGACACCCAATCCAATCCTCAAGACGTCATTACTTAGAAAATCGTCAAACACCATGTATTTACCAGCCAATTGATTTTAAAATATACGAGAAACAGAAAATGGAGAATATCCTGATGAACGTGAGTAAAAATAGGTTTATAAACACAAACCTGAATATAATTCAACAAATTAACGGAACGCGAATGTTAAAAGTGTCTTGAGAAGATTGAGTAGAAAAACGACACGTAAACATCTATTTAGTGGGGAAAATAAGAGCCCACCTCTAATCAGCCAGATAGCCTACATATCAAATTAGTAACCAGTAACTTCATGAGTAAAAATCTTTTACACAAGAGGTGGTTTGGAATAATTAGCCTCTGTGACACCCACTCAGATCATTAATACAGTACAATACTTTGTTAGAACAAACGCACAGGTCTAACATTTTCTACAAAGGTCATCATACAAACATTTTTTTGAAAAACCTTCGGTAGTTAGAAAAATTTTTAAATCACAATGTGAAGGAAGCTACACTAGCATGCCGTGCGTTTTATCAAGACATTACAATGTTTTACCATGTTCTAATTCTTTGAGCGCATTTCAATACTAACGTATATTTGTCCATAATGAGACTTTCAATTAAACGATAGTTCCGACCATCGGATACATGGATCAATAAACTTAGAATCTTCGTTAGGTGCATACTCATCTATTCATTCATGACTATTCTTCGACTAACATGAGCGCAACGCACCGTAGACGCCTTGACGGTTTTGGAATAATTTTTTATCACAACACATTTAGGTATTGATATACCAACATACCTGAAACCAAACTACATTGCTTTGGTAATTCGATGTAGGAAACGTGTGATAACGAATCTGGTGAAAATGAATATAATGGTTTCTTGCCGGACCTGTGGTGAACATGCGATAACGGGACAAACAGGAACAAATGACTTCAGTTAGAATGTTGCGCTTAGATTTACCGTATAAAACTAATTTTCCGTTACGATAAGAGGAATGATACTGACCTACAATAAGGGTTTCAATCCACACTTGGTGTACTGAAGTTATAATCCTAATTTTGTTTCACTTGCAAGGAATTCCGATACATTTAACGTTGAGGTTATAAATACCACAAAAACATGTACATCAAGGAAACATTATGAAAGTGAAGGGTAGTTATACAGCTACACGAACGGGTTATTTCTGAGCAAATTTGTTATCCGAGTATATAGATAAGTCTGCTGCATGTAGAGTAGAGGTAGGTACTACTATGTTAAATATTCAAACAACCAGACATGAAACCAAAGAAAACTCGATAAGATCAGTGTTGCATGGAACATACCTCCAGTAGCACCAGTTTGTGATGGATTACTTGGACTTCTACTTTCTCTTGGTCTATTGCCCACATCTGTTACAACTGAAGAGGTTCCTGTTGGGTTAACCTGGGAGGGCTATAATCTACTCAAACTTAGTTTTAATATAACAAACCTGTTGTTGTTTCTACAAGAATAAGTATTACCACAGACCATGAACCTACCGAAATCACCAAATGGATAATAAATCCATCTTTTATTTTAAGTTGTTCAATAGTATCTTCATCTTTTAGAATCTTGCCTCCAAAAATCAGAATGAGTCTTTCTGATGGAGTCTCGAACGCTTTGGATGCTTCATCTCGAAGCTGCAATAAGATTAAGATACATTTATGGTAACGAATAGACTACTTCTTTAACTGAACATGAACTAGGGACGGAAACTGTCTTCTCCCCTCGAGGAGCCTTGATTCGTAAACTGAAGTTTGACATCACTAATCTCCGGGTTCAAATGTAGCGCTGTCCAACACTATTCACACAATTATAACAATAATCGAATGAACTGTTGTTCTGTTGATATTGTTTAGTAGTCGCATGGGTTGAAACTCTGAGACTCTATTTCTTTGACCATAATAATTGAGAATTGCTGAGATTGTATCCATATAACACAATTATGAACTAAATCTTACAAATAGATGGTGTGTTTTCATGATATTGGATAATGTTTTGAATGTGCTCTCCTGTTGGAAGTGAATATCGTGACTTCCCTTAGTCGGCGTATCTTTTCAAAAGAAGCTCAAAGACATGAGTTTTTACACGACCTCTGGTTTCGGTGTAAATTCCTTTAGTCGCTTCTCGTAAGTGACTTTCATATCAACAAACAGAGCACTCAACATGGTCGGGGCACTAAAAAACACTTGATTTGTTACTGTAATTGTAAAATCTAAGAGAATGAATTTGAAGTAAATATATTATTCGCTGAAATTCTACAAATACGTTCGTTCTCTTTAGTGTCTCGCATCAACTCGGTGCCCAAATACTCTGGAATTGTTCGATATAATTTAGACGAAAGTTCTTATACTTGATCTGTTACTGCTTTTCATGTGACTCCTCCTGAAGTTGCAGATGTGATACTTTTACATCACTGATAATAATCTTAAAGCTGTCATTCACTCTTCACAAGGATATTCGTCTAAACTGGAGCAAATAGTTCCACAATAGTTGTATGCAGAGTTGTTGTAAAACGTTGTAAAACGTCGAAACCTAAAGTAAGTACAGCGTTTTATAGTAACACATCAATCTCAAAGTTTTCATAACCATAGTAAAAGAACATTCTTTTCTTTACAGCGTCTATATGACAAGGCATAAGATCTGGCTCAGTGTGTTTCCATAGAATTTTGTGTGTCATCTTGGTATTTGTTGAAATCGTTCAAAAACAAGCACTGAAGCTAGTAATTTCATACAAAATTCTATTTTTAAAAGAAGCGCTTATTTAAACGTTCTGTATGCCAAATTACTGTACTGAGGTAGAATGACACTACTATCAAGGAGACAATTCATTGATGAATTTCAACCACAATACTGGTTTTGTGCTGATAGTTATCTGCTATTAAAGATTACTAACATTTTACGGTTGAAACATATGACGGTCAGTTATATTATTAGATGAAAATAGGCTGCCTGAAACTATTTTGTTCTGTCTTGTATCACGTAATGACAAAATTAACAGATGATAAATTATTCGATGAAGAAAATTGGGTTTGTTTGTCTGTAGGATTATGGTTTAAGTTCTCTGTTAGTACTGTTTTAATAAAAGACTTAATCCTAAAATTGTAGATATGTCATGATGTATGTACTGGAGAGAAAAAACCCTCCGTTGTACGATACTGTCGTATATTTGTTTCTTCTCCCTGTTGTGTATTTTAACCTTGATTCAGATTCCTTTTAACCACATTTCGTGTTCTGTTTTTATTATGTGACTTTGATTAAACGCTTACTTTTGTTACCTACGTTCTCTATTGCACGTTGCCGGAATATTGGCAATAAGGTTGTGTTTGATGTCAAGGAGAAAAGGAACATTATAATCAAGCTGTGTTTGACAAGATGTCTTACGAGTCTGCATCTGCTTCATGTTCAGTTGACACTCCTCCTCGAAAGGACTGAGTCACAATGATACCTAAAGCTTTAGACCTACCAAAGAAAGGAATCATAAGGTTTGATGATGATCCTGTGAACTAACGGAGTTTTGTATGTAATCTAGAGGATTGTTTTGATGTGTTGGATCCCGATCTAGGTTCAATTACTTGATTCAGTATTTTAATGGTGAAGCTAAGGCTGCTATTGTTCATTGTGCATTGCCATCATGAAACTTTAAAGCATTAGGTCAGAAGCACATCGTAGCCCATGTGTTTATTGTCAAGATGTTTAACATCTGTTACATCTTTTGAGATTGTGTCCCTATCAATATATAACGTAATGACACTGCCAATTATAGAACAGTGATCTATCGACTGGTCCAATGACGTATAAAACCCCTACGAGCAGTCTTGAGTCTTTATCGGTCCTTCTCGCTGCCTGGCCCTATCTCTTAAGCCCAGGACACCAATTTTAGCCTCTGAGATATGAATCGTTTATTTCAAACATACTGGGTTTATATACAAACCAACCAGACCACATCGTACCATAAAATGGAAAATAACATTTTCACAGGACTTAGCCAAAAGTTGCTGTGAATGTTGGAGATAGTAATTGCTAGACTGGACTTAACTCAAGAATGGTAAATTGTATAATAATAGTTCATTGGTCAAAATAAAGCTCATAATAAGAGGAATGAGAATATGAATAGTTTAGTTACTTAACGATCATACGATAAAAATATATATTTATAGCATTAGTCCATAAATAGATTGAAACAGTTATCACTCATTATTCTTATCACGATATAACACCATCTCTGGTATTAATGTGACTAGTCCATATAATTTAAGAAGACTATCTTGTGAGACGCAGGTTTGTGAACTAGCACACAGGCGGATGAGCTATATATCCAATCTGAGTTATGCAAAGACCATCGGGATTATATCTTTGAAACTCACACTGTACGTAAAAAGAGAATGGGAGAAAGTGACGTGTGAAATCCTTAGGATGGGTAGAAATTCTTAATTTAGAGACCTCTATGAATTTGTGAGAGGGCACTCGGATATTGATAATACCAGGTACGGATTTCTTGTCAATGGAGATCCCTTTAATCGTAACAAAGCAGTCGGCTGCTGTTACTAAAATAAACCTTTATTAAGGGTATAAAGCGAGAGTGTTTTTTGATAACACGAGAGGATTTGATGTTGCTTCCGTCGTAGGACCAAACATTCTTAAAGTTGTCATGTTTATTATGTACCGTAAACCACCCCTAGGCCAATCTGAAAAGTTTAGAGACAAGGATATAAATGGAAGGATGGAGCTTGTATTAAAGAAGTTGTGTATCATCTGTCTGAAAGCAAACAACATGGCAAGAAACTTTCGAGCACCGAGGTCATGAGCCGTCGAAGGACGTGACTGGAGATACTATACCTTGTTACACAGGAAGAGGGAAGCGCAGAAAGACATTAGTAGTTATGCCCATATTAATATCCAAGTATGTACTGAGGAAAGTACGAAGCGTGTACAGAGACAAGTGGCATTCGCAATAATGCCCTTATTGGTAAAAAATGAAGAAAGAGCGGCACAGACCTGCTCTTTCCTCATAAGTGGCTCAGACGCTTCGCTTATTACAGAATATTTAGCTATAGGGCCGAGTTCATGGAGGAGCCAAGACGCTTTTATTAAAAACGCTAGATAGCCAAACCACATTTCACTGTGAAGAGGTTCAACTGAAATTTTCCTACCTAAATTCTTCATCACTCAGAATTCTGAAGGTATGAACGGTCGAGAGATTACCTATGTTACATAGGACGGTGCTTACAACATCACTGATGACATCGTGGACTCATTTGCGCGGTGTGACCTTCCCAAGAGTTGATAACGAAGGCGTCAAAGTACTGATGGAGTGCAATGCGCCCGAGGCACATAAAATAGAAGAGAAGAGTGTGGTAAAATCTAGCAAACCTCACTCTTTAAAATCTTTTTTAGCGTGGGCTTTGTTTGTACCTTACGAAAAACATGGGTATCATAAATTATCTATGGCCTAAAGATGAAGGAGAAGCCAGATTAGGTCAGTTATATAAGATGGAATTTGAAGTAGACCCGAATCCTCGTGTGTCCATGTCGGTTGGAGATCGTAAAACATCTGATGTTATATCCAGATCTATACAATTAGTGAACAGGCATCACCAAATAGCTTTGTCGTAGTGTCACCAACAGAGCCTACCTAATAATAGAACACTAGAGATGAGTAGATTAAATTCGTCGAGAAACCGACCTATCTGTGACCAGAGAGATCAAAGGAAATATGTTGATGTGATGGCACAGTTTGCTGAACTAGAGAATTGTTACATTCTCAGCTGAAGGAAACGCTACGTTTAAAGGGGTTTTATCTGACCAAGTGGGGCATCAACAATTTTGAATTAGTGAAGTTTATTCCAGAGTAAGATGTAATTGAAAGAAATGTAGCTATTCGTTTATCTATGGAAATAAACGAAAGAACTCTAGGAATTGAGTAGATTGCGTATCCCTCTCTCTTATGTCAATTATTGGACAAATTAATTAATCGTACTTCGTTGTATAAGAAGCACAAAAAAAGACTTGAGAGATCCGTAAGCAATAGATTGACAACGATTCACGAACTGTCTACAGCAAGCCAATGGAGACATTCTAAAAGTCAATAGATTTCTGCGGATCATGCTTCTTATAGACTTTTGTTAGATTATAGCACTAAACTGAGTGGTTTCACGAACCGAACTTTTCATGATAGAATGAAAGTGACTTGTCAAATTCATACGAAGAGGAGAACCATGTTTTAGCCTATTCGATTGCGAAAGAACTAGGCAAAATACCAGCAGGGAATCATTTGAATCGACTTCTTAATTGTAAGATCTGCTCCAAAATGCCGAAAATATTTGCTGTATGCGAACGGTTGGTCCACAATATTGGGAAGAGATTAGACAAAATACTGTTAATTTTTGGTGAACTGAAATTGGCGATGTTGACAGTGCAAAGCAGAATATAATTAATTTGGTTCAGCTTACCGCATTCACAAGAAAAATGGAGAACCAAAGGTGCGCAGAGTATAAAGATGAGCACGACAGTATATGTTAATCGTAAGAAAGACCGAGGAGAGTAGTAGATGGATCTGTTATTAATAAGGAAATGACACTTCATCTTATGTCAGCCGGTAAGATGATGCGAAGTATAGTTACACGTGGGAGCCCTATAAAAATATTAATCCCTTCGTAATAGATGACGTCATTCAAGTAGTGGGACGACTTCATATATCGTGCTTGCTTTTAGAAAGCAAACATCCGCTTATACTTTCTAGTAGTCATTTTTTTACTGACTTGATCGTAATGAACTATCATATGCAGAACGCTCATTGTGGTATTACTGAACAGTCCTTGCGAGGAGTACCGGATCACTAGGGATCATGCTACTATCCGAAGGGTCCTAAGGCGGTGCTTCCTATGCAAGTGACTTAACACTACACTAAGTACGAAAGTCGTGTCCGTGTGGAGGAATGTTAGTTATGTCCATAACTTACCAATCAAATGTTTGCTTAAAGTCCCATCGTATCAATCTGGTCTGATGTGTCTGTAGATTATCCCTGTTATGTGTGACCTGCCAACTAAAGGACATTATTACCCCATAATAATAGTATGACTCATAATTTTTATTCATCTCGGTAAGACACACAATACCGGTTGGTATGTTTGTGCATTCCACTAAACGACTACAATTCCTTCAATTATTGTACTGATCGAATCGTTCTTACGTTTCAAAACATAAAGTTTAAAGCCCAGTTGTCGTTGTTTTGACTATAGCTATCACATAGACTATTATTCGTCAGTATCACATTTACAGTTCTAGTAGAACATCTGTCACACAATATAAATAATGTTAATTTTCAGTAGCATGAATATGACCGGATAGCTTCACTTCACACTGTAAGCCTCTCTCATATGGTAACTTATAAAACTATCGTAAGCACCTGTACTCGATAGCAATACCTGTCTCCCTTCCGATGTTGCTTAGAATATGGAGGGAAGTATTAAGGGTTCATTGGATATTTTATTAGGACATTGGTAATGCAAAAAGTACATTCAATTGCATGTTATCTTGAAATGTTCCCACATAATCAAAATTCCCCAATAGTTGTTTGAATAGCTTTATAATTAAGGTAGACATAAACTATATTGGTTTTAAGCAGTTGCACGGAATTGTTACCAGGTTAGATCACGGAAAAATTGATTTCCTACGTTTTACGTGGACATCATGAGTACATGTCACCTGCAATTATCGTAATGATGCTTTTCTTACTCTATGAAAAAATTTCAAGGTACTTTCAAATACATCTCATTTCAAGACCCTTTGAGATATGATTGTCTACCGAGATGCATCGGTGAGGTCGGTCGAAGTACTCTCAGAAATATTTAACGTAGCGTTACTACTAAAAACGAGCAGAAAATTATGGGTTTCGCAAAATGATGAAATACACAAAGTCATATATACGGCTAGCCATATTTCAACAATTGGAAAGCACAACACAGGGTTTTCTTCCAGTCGAAAGACAGGTAAAAACATGCGATACACATAAGCATATATCATTTGGCTTTTTCTGAAAAAGAACAGGTCTCCCATAGTCACAGATTCTATTAAATCAGACTAGCCTAAGAAAATTCCACCAAACTCACACTTCAAATATGAAGTGACCGCTTTGAGGCAGGTCCCACAGGATCACTAAAATGAAAAAGATGTAATTTTAATTCCGGGTTGGCTTCTATTCCGTGCTATTTGTCGTGGTTACTCAAAACGGACATCCAATTAACGTTCAATACACAACGATGTTATGATTTTGTCACTCGATATATATGCAGTTTTAAGTGTTAATTTTCCCGCTTTCCCATTTTCATGGTATTGCTTCAATTTTCAACAGTTATTTACTCCGGATATTTTCATATCTCCATGAATTACTCATATACCTTACTTATCAATCTAGTCCAAGCTTTCTAAGTAAACGGATTCATTTCCATCTGGCAATGTAAGCGAACTAGCAAATTGGATACTACTTAGTTGATTGTGAAATTGATAAGACTAGTGTTACTGAGGACAAGAAGTTTTTAAGTCCTCGGTTTTTTTAGCAAATACTTCAAATGAGGACGGTTATGAATTTACACTCACCCAAGGCCAGTGAAATTAACTGAATTTCAGACAAATTATCATGACATTATCAAGGTGGCTCAGCAACTGGATATATATTTATCGAATAATTTAAAAATACAAAGTTTTTGTGAAGTAAGTATTACTACACGATAATTTTAAAGACGTTTTGTTACGGTAGAGTGAGAATAGAGCAGGATCACAAGGCATATGTTAAAGAACATTTCTATAGTTTCAAATGTGTTCGTTTGGTGGTCCGCAGACGGTTTGTTATTGTTTCGTGGCACATGTTCACATCTACGTAGTATACTGTGTGGCGTATTATACAAGACGTTTCTTTCGTTCAGTAGGTAGAGCATGAATAGGGAAGAGTTGCATTTAGTGTTGCAATTTCATGTTCCAATGTTTGTGTTATAGACAGCATGCTCCACACTTTATTTGTGAGACTACAAGTTGTAAATATAGTGGATTTTAGACACTTGTTGTAAATATTAAATGGATTTTGAGTTCTGAAGTCACAATTTGTTCAGTCTATTCGTACAACCTAGAGCTCGGAAGAAGTGACCCGTCAGTGCAGTGATGTCACATGAAAGCTCTTGGGTCAAACAAGATTGAAATAGGCTTGCCTGAATAACGTATAAATATGATGAAGCCAGTGAAATAACGTCATTCTGAACAACCTTGCAGGCTAATGTTTGTAAGTAGTTAGATTTAAAAAGGTTCCTCTCTAGTTATCTTAACCACTAGTTGGAAACACGTTTTTCGGATATTTTATGTGAAGCTTAGACTGTAGTGAGAAAAACTTCTGAATGTAAAGGTTAAAGAAATCCCCGAAATAAACAGCAAAGTTGTCGACTTTGTGTTCGCCTCATTAGTTTTATTCGACACACCTTGCCTGAGGGTGCTTGGTCAAGCAAACGCACAAGATCGCGAATAGGTACTCCATGTATGCATCACATGTTACTGGTATATCATCTCGGTCATATTTCTATTAGTGTATAACACGTCAAGTCTATCTTCTATGAGAGAAATAAGGTGGAATCTAAACTCTATGAGTTGGATGAATTCAGTGAAAACGTTTTAAGTAATTAGTCTTCTTCAAGGTAGCTGTGACTACAGTTCCTCCACAATGCGCCAAGTATTTCTTGATGAAAGCGTCACACTGAAACGTAAAAAGTGAAATAGCATGGATACAGTATAATCTACAGTGAAACCTTAGGAACTCGTGCTACGCTGCAAGTAATTTCAAAACCTAGGGTTTATGTTAGACACTGTTCTGATTACAAGGATTATAATTAGGATTTATACAAAATACTAAACGGATAGCAATTCCAGGTATAAAACATAAAGTGTTACCAAAAACGATTTACACAACCAAAATTTAGAACACACCATGTATATAAATCTCCAAAGCGTCCCATAGTTAACTAATGAAGATATTATTATTTGCAGAAAACCCATCGGTACACGAGTGTTATGAAGAAACTGATATGGTGAGCCATACAAAGCAAAAGGTAAATTGATGGCAATTAGAAGTGACCTGAAACCAGTTCGTTTCATTGGGATCATAACGGGTCAATTTCCAAAGGTAAAAGTGGTATATATATACATGAATATTTGTGCTTTTCATTTAGTAGTCCAATACAATTTCTCGTTCACTCTTATGCTCTCGCTTAAGTAGTGAGTTAAGGGTTTAACATGTAGCATACCATGTGTTAGCATCAGAATTCGGACACCATCCATTACAACATAAGCCGTTTCGGGCCTCCTCGCAAATGCAAGTATACATAAGTTTCGATAATACTGACGTAATATTTGCCATATTTAAACAGGTTATGTGATATCTAAAAGAATATTGAGTTGACTTTCTGGAGAAGGAAGGAAAAGGGAATTGCTTAAAAAAATAATAAGTATGTTTGTGAAATAGAATAAGAATAAATAGTGGTAAATGTATTGCAAAATGGGTGGGAAAACAAATCTTTAGTGTAGTAAAATCTGATGGTAGAATAAGAGTTTATTTAGTATTAGTTTGGAATAATGTGATGAAAGTTTTAATTATGTATGAAAAATGATCGTCTAACATAAATTTGTATGGGTTGTGTATAAGTATTAAATGCAAAATGAATTTAAGCCAATTTAGGTAAAACAAAGGATATAGTGTTTTTAGATATAAATTTTAGATGACTGGAAATGAAGCATATGTAGAAGGAAAAAAGAGAGAAGCAAAGTATGTTGAACGTGTCGGATATTAACATGAAAACAGATTAGGTAAACTAACAATATTTCAAAGGTTACACTTTGTTTCACAGTCAATTAAACAGATACAAGATCTTGTTTTTATAAATCATCCTTAATCCCACCGACATTTAATAGGGAACAAAACCACTTTCGAAAAGATCGCCATCAAGGAGAATTTCGAACCAGATTTCACTATAAAAAGGTTCACTAGGAGTGTGTTCCACGTGAGTGATTTGCAAATGACGAGGAAATTTTGATGTAAGTTTGTGTAAGTTCTGAGGATAGATAAAAATCTCTTTATTGTACAGGTCGTGGAATGATATTATCAAGTACAAGGGGAAGGATGGCAAAGATTAAGCATTACCATTTTTTAAGCCAATATGTGAAGACAAGGTTTGATTTGATTTGCCTGATCGAAAGAGGTTCTAACTTGATTTGTTGACATCTTTGTTGATTACATTTATTGTCATAATGACACGAAACAGCTTGAGTGTCTGCGACAAACTAGAGATGCAAGTCTGTCGCTCGACAGACGAACAGTTCGGTTTCTCTTAAGCAAACACCCAAGCACATAACACAAACATTGTCATGCAAACATCAAACAATTAAACCTTCAAGTAACATAAAATAATCACTTTTTAATTGTTAAAGATACCTATAGCAACTTAGGTAAGTTGCCCCATCAGTAGATAAATTCATCCAATTCAAGATGCACGAATTCAGACTGAAAGTCAATATTATAGCTCCAAAATTTAGAGGGGAATTAAAACAAACTAATTGTCCCTCAAAAGTCAAAAAATAATTTGGAGCAATGAAAAACCATGAATGCAGTTAAATTAAATTTACTTTTGATAGCCTGACCAGAAACGTGCAGTTGGGTATGAATCTATAATAGAAACTTACCAGTACGTTAATTTTTCGTAACTGATCGTCAATAGTTGAATACAGAAGATCCAGAGTAGCCGCTACTCTATTTTCAAAAAGTGAGTACCTTGAATGTCCATGGTATGCCCGCGAAGACTTTGTCTGAATACACAATAAGACAGTCGTCATTTTATGCATGTACAAAGTTGGGAGGCTTAAGCAGTTTTGGGCGATTTTGACATTGGGTTCTTGACATTCATCTGTAGGATCCTTAACATTTCTTCAGCTATCAGGAAACACAGGTTACTATGAGCCCTGTCAATTATTCGAAGGTGAAGTGTATTCCCGAGTTTAGTCGACCTTCCATTATTCTTGGCTTCAACAGGTGATAGTCTTGGTGTATTCGACAGTACAAGTAGTCCCGTAGTTGTAATTAGATTTGCAATATTGCTAGTTACACATTATTATTTTCATTAAGGATTGGCAGTTTGGGATACAGATTCAGTAACACTCGGAAGTACAATTCAAATGTGTGCCTGGTTCATACCAAGAATAAGTTGAAGCGAAAAGATGATGAGTAGCGAACTAATAGTTACGTATTTTCACCCATTAGCTTTCGTTTACTGGTATTGACGAATAGACGTTTATGTTCCGGCATATCACTGCCAGTGCTAAGCATTGAGGAGCCTGAGATAACTAAGATCCAGTCAATGGGTTTGAGTCAAATGACGTTTAGGCAAACATGTAGTGGCATTATTTCCTGACCATTTGATACCTGAAACTGAACACATGATAACTAACTGTTTTACTACTCGATTATTATTCATCTGAGTACGAAATACTTGTATTATTTATATATTAACCTATTAAGTCTGTTATTCTTATGCATCCTGATGAAATTCGTTAAGATATCTTTCAATTAAATCATTCCTTTAGCATCCCGATATGATTTTGTCAGGCTTTGTCCTGCTAACACCAGTCATGGTTCGCAATTTTGCATGATCGGGAAGATTTATTGCACAAAGAACCTTATCAGAAAGTTTTATACAGTCTAGTTGATCTTTTATTTTTATATATAAATGCTCTTAACATGTATATGTGTGATCAGATTGTTCGAAATATATTGCGCTAATATATCACATAGTTCTGATAATCTCGTAGTGGCATTTTATAGTTTGCAATTTCTGGAAAGTTGGCGATTTTTTCTTGATGAGAAAGACGTCATTGATAGACTCGGAATGGTGTGACACTCTAGAATACCTCGAAACAACACCTCAAGGTTAATAAGCAGCGTAAACAACCCTTAGTGGCCGTTTAGAACAAACATAACGTTACTGAAAAGATTTACTGGTTAAAATAGGTAGAGGAAACAGAATGTTACCACTGACACATGGTCAGTTCATGGCTAGTAGTTGATTAGTATCCGCTGAGTGACTTTCAAGAGGATTGACTGACGCACATTGAGTGATCTGCTTAGTGCATGATTTATCTAGAAATTAAAGACAATTCACTGGCCTTACAATATATCCCCTTGCTCACGAATAACCTTTTCATGATTTTTGTATGGCTCGTTGTAGTGGTAAGTGTGACGACGGACCACGGGTGAACTCAAGGAAGCTATAAGAGGCTCAGAAGGAGCCGAAGATATTCCATCCAATCACCGTTAGGAAGGATATTCTAGAATCCCTACGTGTAGCTTCCCGATTGGACAAGGCTAATAACCCCCTGTATGCGAATTGGAGGGCTATAATGATGATTTTTGTTCTTACTAAAACTATAAATACCTGATAATTTGTACCCATAATTGACACTGTTTGGAATAACATTCCTTTCACTAGTCTTCTGTCTTCTCTTTGCGACTTGGAAGTGTTTGGGCGTTCGTGTGTTCAGTTGTACGCGTTATATCAAGTAAATCAACCATTTCTAGATATAACAACTGGCGGCGGGGTTATCATATCAAGATGTAATTTACCTTCGAACAACTTGAAGCCTTATTGGAACGTCAAGAAAAACGTTTCGAACAGTTCCAGATGCGCATGATAGAAACACTAACCCAGAAAATGGACCTGAATCAAAAAGAAGTTGCAGATGATCCCTTCAAATCTCATGTTGACCACATCATCGATTCTATCCATGAATTTAACTTCGATGCTTCAGCTGGTATTACTTTTGAAACCTGGTTCAACAAATATGAAGATTTGTTCAAGGTCGACCTCAAAAAACTTGATGACGCCGCTAAGGTCAGAATACTCTTACGAAAACTTGGAACTGTTGAACATGAACGTTACAGTAACTTTATCCTTCCAAAGAATCCAAGAGATTTTTCTTTTGATGCAACGATCGAAACTTTGTCGCAAATATTTGCTGAACAGTCATCTTTGTTTAATATTCGTTATCAATGTCTTAAGATAACAAAAGCAGTTGACGATGACTGGGTGAAGCATGCGGGGTTAGTAAACCGTGAATGTGAGCGCTTCAAACTATCAGCACTGACAGAAGATCAGTTTAAGTGTCTAGTGTTCGTGTGCAGCCTCCGATCTCCTGAGGATGCCGATATTAGAACCAGAATTTTGAGTAAAATTGAACAGTGTCCAAACATAACACTACAAGCAGTAACCACAGAGTGCCAGAGATTGGTAAACTTAAAACACGACACTTCCATGGTCAAAAATAATGGCCAGTTGCCATACGTTCATGCTGTAAGTGGAAAGAAAGATACCGGCTCAAGAAAATCATCACACACAGACAATCAGCCCTCATCTCCATGTTGGTCGTGTGGAGGTTGGCACTATAAAAGGTTCTGCCCATATAGAGAACATTATTGCAGTAAATGTCACCGAAAGGGCCATAAAGAAAACAGATGCAGAAAAATAACCCATAAACGACATTCTTCGAAGCCCTATCTCAAGAAATACAGACATAATGCACTAACTAACAAAGTATTGGTATCACATAATCGAGCACGAATTTGTCGCCAACGAAAGTATGTGAATGTAGATATAAATAAAAAGCGTGCCCGCCTGCAGCTCGATACTGCTTCTGACATCACACTTATCAGTCGAAGAACCTGGAAACTTATCGGAAAACCACAGGTGCTACCGACAACCCAGTTAGCTCATAGCGCTTCTGGAGGAAAGTTGAACATTGTTGGAGAGGTTTGTTGCACAGTTTCAAAAGGAAACGCGAAGACAAAGGCAACACTATATCTCACAGAGAACCCAGGACTAGATTTGCTGGGTCTAGACCTATTAGAAACACTACAATTAACAAATAACTCCATCAACCACATATGCAGCGCCGTAAGAACCAGTAAACCAGTTGAGAAGGATCTGAAGAATGTTGTGTTAGAAAGACATAGTCAAGTGTTTACAGAAGAATTGGGGGAGTGCAAAAAGGCAAAAGCAGTACTGATTCTTAAACCGGGAGTTACCCCAGTCTTCAGACCAAAACGTCCTGTACCTTATGCAGCGTTACCTATTGTTGAGCAAGAACTAGAGCGTCTGCAAAGTAGTGGAATAATAGAACCAGTGAACTTTTCCGATTCGGCAGCACCAATAGTGATTGTCAAAAAGCCAAATGGAAGTATCCGGTTATGCGCAGATTATTCGACTGGATTAAACGAAGCGCTTGAAGTCCATCAGTACCCTTTGCCGGTACCAGAAGATTTATTTGCAAAACTGAATGGGGGTAAGTATTTTGCAAAATTAGACCTGTCAGAAGCTTATCTACAGATTCCAGTAGCGGAAGAATGTAGGCATTACCTGACAATAAACACTCATAAAGGATTGTTCCGATATAACAGACTTCCTTTTGGAGTAAAAACAGCCCCTTCAATCTTCCAACAAGTCATGGATACTATGTTACAAGATATTCCTGGTACTGCGGCCTATCTCGATAACATACTGATCATAGGCACAGACTATGCTGACTTAGAGAGTAAGGTCGACACGGTGCTTAGACGCATAGCAGATTATGGGTTCAGGTTGCGTGCTGAAAAATGTGACTTTTACATGGAGCAAGTCCGTTATTTGGGATTCATAATCAATAAAAACGGGAGGAAACCTGATCCTGAAAACGTTGAAGCCATCAAGTCCATGCCCCCACCGACAGATGTATCAACTTTACGTTCTTTCTTGGGAATGGTTAGTCATTATGGCGTCTTTCTTCCAGATCTGCATCGCCTTCGTGCTCCACTTAATTGCTTACTGAAAAAGGATACCAAATGGTTCTGGTCAACCGAATGTCAAGAAGCATTCCTAAAACTAAAGCAGATCCTATCATCAGACCTTCTACTTACACATTATGACCCAGATCTTCCAATTATAGTCGCGGCAGATGCGTCAAATTATGGAATCGGAGCTGTAATTTCACCTATCCTGACGGGTCTGAGAAGGCAATCGCCCACGCAGCAAGATCGCTGACTATGACTGAAAGAAACTACAGTCAGATTGAGAAAGAAGCTCTCTCCATCATATTTGCTGTAAAAAAGTTCCACAAGATGCTGTATGGCAGAGAGTTCACCTTACTGACACACCATAAACCGCTACTGACAGTTTTCGGATCTAAAAAAGTTATACCGGTACATACAGCAAACCGTTTACAGAGATGGGCAACTACACTACTGGGTTATGATTTCAAGATAAAGTACCAACCAACAACCGACTTCGGACAGGCAGATGCCCTCTCAAGGTTGATTGATTCGCATGCGAAACAAGAAGAGGACGTGCTTGTAGCTGCCATAGAAGTCGAGGCTGAAGTTCACAAAGTATTAACAGACGCAGTTTCCGGACCCTCGGTAACATTCGAAGCCATTAAAGAAACTAGCAAGAAGGATAATACATTGAAGATTGTTCACCGCTGCATACTCAACAAGTGGCCTTCATCTAGACTACATGGCGAGCTCTTACAATATTTTCGTCGACGAGATTCCTTAACAGTTGTCGACTCGTGCATCATGTTTGGCCACCGTATCGTTATCCCTAGAAGTCTTCGGCACCAAGCCATTAAGCAGTTTCACAGCGGGCACCCGGGGATAAGTAAAATGAAATCACTAGCTCGCAGCTATGCATACTGGCCGACAATGGACCGTGATATAGAACAAAAATGTCGCAGTTGTTGGTCCTGTCTAGAGGCTGCGAAAAATCCAACGAAAGCAGAACCACAACCATGGCCAAAACCGGACGGGACTTGGCAAAGAATACACGCCGATTTTGCCAGACCAATACAAGGCAGAAATTACTTAGTTGTTGTCGACGCTTTTACAAAATGGCCAGAAGTATATGATATGCCGAAAACGACATCAGACAGTACAATAAGAAGATTGTCAGGATTGTTTGCTTGTGTTGGGGTTCCAGAGATTTTACTGACCGATAACGGCACTCAGTTTATGTCATCAGCTTTCAAACGCTTTTGCAGTGAAAATGGCATATCGCATCTACAATCTCCTCCGTACCATCCTCAGTCGAATGGCCAAGCAGAAAGATTCGTGGATACGATAAAAAGAGCTCTGGTAAAGGGGAGAGGTGAGGGTATCCCAGAACAAGTGATCAGTAAGTTCCTAATGTCTTACAGAGTTACCCCCAATCCGGCAGTACCAGAAGGAAAGTCACCAGCCGAGTGTATGTTCGGAAGAAAAATTCGGACAGTCTTCAACAGTATGTTGCCACCTAGAAAGACAATAAAACCGATGAATGAGTATCGTACGATCACTCGTAGCTTCCAGGTGGGTGAAAGGGTACTTGTCAAAGCCTATCAAGGAAATAAGAGATGGGAACCAGGTGTCATAGAACGTCGAATCGGAAATGTACTGTACCTAGTCCGGAAGGGTGTCGGAAAATGCATAAGACACATAAATCAAATGCAAACAGACAGCAGTACAGTGGTCCCAGGAAGTCGGCTCCCATTTCAATTGCTCGTGGATTCACCTCAGAAAAGCCATCATGAGCGCAAACCTAGAGGAGGCAAACGACGCAAGGGAAAAGTTGTACAACCCTCGAGAGTGATGGACCGTAAGAGGAATGCGGCCACAAAGTTCCAGGTGGATTCGAGAAAGAAGTCTTACACAACGGACTTTAAAGGAGGGAGGTGTGACGACGGACCACGGGTGAACTCAAGGAAGCTATAAGAGGCTCAGAAGGAGCCGAAGATATTCCATCCAATCACCGTTAGGAAGGATATTCTAGAATCCCTACGTGTAGCTTCCCGATTGGACAAGGCTAATAACCCCCTGTATGCGAATTGGAGGGCTATAATGATGATTTTTGTTCTTACTAAAACTATAAATACCTGATAATTTGTACCCATAATTGACACTGTTTGGAATAACATTCCTTTCACTAGTCTTCTGTCTTCTCTTTGCGACTTGGAAGTGTTTGGGCGTTCGTGTGTTCAGTTGTACGCGTTATATCAAGTAAATCAACCATTTCTAGATATAACAGTAAGGAAGAATATTTGGTGAGACATACCTGGTTGATTCGTGTGGTAATGGTTTAGCAACGATGAGAAACTGTATCATGCGATTGAAAGTCTGCTCCTGTACAAGAGAACCAGGCTTCCGTGTCATCACCCCGAAACGACATGATTTGTTGAATAGGGACGAGGAAATTCTTACGTTAGCAAGTTTAAGATAAAAATAATGCTCATGTTTAATATCAAAGGAAGGATTAGATTTGGAGAACATATTTAGGTGTAACAGACCGATTCAGGCACAGAAACGACGAGAAAATGGATACAGGAATATCTGAGGGGCACAAGTGTCTGAGTCTCTCTAACTAAATTATCACAAAGCTGAAGTCCAGTGTAATTAAGCGGGAAGATATATTGAATGGTGGACAAAGGAATAGTTTCGGAATAGACTTCCACGCCTAATCAAAATGTGATTTGTTGTCCACATTCGGCTAAAACACTCCAGCCGATAGTTTGTACAGTAAAACTAAAATTGTAAGTTCCGATTGCTTACAAACTATTTTTTCCGAGGATTCAAATATCACTATTCTTCCTACCTGCCACCCAGTAATCTGAGAAGTAAAAATATTGCTTTACTTCTTCTTTTTGATATTATGTGAAAACGAAAGCTTTTAGAGTACTTCGTTTTTTGGGAATATGTTTCGTTAAAGCTGTTGGTGTATAGGCATTCTATTTAAAACCCTTCAGCACATAACTAGAACTGTAGCAGTAAGAAATATTAATGAAGAACTGTACATTATTTTCTGGTTTTCAATCTATAGCTTATTGTTTCATACTTCTATATCTTTCAGTACTTTCGAAACATCAGATTGTCGCGTATTGATTCTTGAGGGTGTAAGCAAACTGTTTTACTAAAGAGCGGGTGGGTTGATTTTGCACCTTATAGGGTATTTGTAGTTTTAGCGTTTTGTTAAGAATGTTTTTACTAAACTCTATGAGCAAGTGTGGGTTGTCCGCTTCATCTTTTGTACTCTACTTGTGGTTATTATGGCGGCGATACTTATAGTTTGTCCCTTATCTGTCCGTGTGGCTATTTGGTTCCTTAAATGGCGAATTTTCATAGACGTAATGTATCTTTGTAATGTTTTTCTTCATCACATAAGTTTATCACAGCCGTGTTATAACTCAGGTTACTGTGGAGTGGTCACTATTCACGAATTTTTTTCTCTGGAATTGTTTCAGTTCTCACAACTGGCACTTCACACTTTCTCCCCCCCTAGATCTTAAGCTTCAACTTCACTTCATAATCTTTATTCCCCAAACTCACCCACTCCTTTCAAACCATATTCTTCCTCACTGACTGATTTTAAATCTTTTCACTCTTATAGTTTTATTTCTCTAACTTCATTTCCTCGCGTTTATTTGGCTTATCAACTTGGACTGAGGTACATTTGTGTCAGACTCTGTGTAGATTAGGAATAAATAGCGTTTCTGCTCATCAAACCAAGTCCATACCTGAAATCGACCTCTGACTTATTTCAGAAGCTGGAATTTGGAAGGTCTTCTGTGAACTTGATTTTGGTTGCGATTCAGAATTCCATTATGATAATCGTAATCAAAAATGTGGTCACATTAGTCCCCATAACGTTTTTTATCCTTACCAATTCGTAGGTGAATCCAAATCAGTCTTAATAACCTCATGATTTGGTGTAAATATGCTTCTGCTTTGCTACATACTCGTGTTTCTGACTTCTGTGGTGAATTTAATACTATTTTGATATGCACTATCCGGTTTTTCTGGTTACATTTTACTGAATATTACTCCAGTTCACATATTAGAAAAAAAGCAATTTGTTGTTAGTTTTTCAATACTGTTTTATCGTTGCTGATGGAAGGTACGACATTTCTTTGTCTCCATAACCTGATGTTTGGTAAAATATGATCTTGTTTGAGTGCACATAATAGCTTTTATTTTGTAAAGTTTACCAGTGACTTGGTGCCTTTTCCTAGCTATAGTATTAGTTTCAAAAATTCCAAATATATTTAGGCACTCAATCTACTTGAAATGTAGAATATTGTACTACCATCTTCAGTACAATAGTAACAGATTTGTGTTAATTGTTTTTCTCTACAATGCGAATTTCCTGTTTTTTGGTTCCTTTTCGATGTTTTGACTGGAATCAGTAAATAAAGTGGGTCATGTATCATTTGCTTTGTTAGCAACAATAATGGAAGAATAATTTTATTATTCTACAAGGAATCAGCGTCCTTTGTTTATTTGGACTCACGTTGATGTGGATCAATGATTTATTGGGATTTCAGTCCGGTCCCAAATACTTCGATTTTAGGAATTATTTATCATCATTATCCTGTTCAATGTGTCTTAAATCCAAGCACCTAGACATGGACTTAGTGAACAAGCCATATTAGTTATTGATGTACCCAGATTCCTAATCTGGGTCTCCTCTGTAAACGTTTGCTCGAATATGAAAAGCTTTTTGTTCGTGTTGTAGATTAATACTCATCCACCTTTAGCCTCAGCATCCACCTCAGTCTATTACTTAAGTGTGCATGTAGTGGTTGGTGCTGTGTCAAGCCCACACAGGCAATTCTAACTCCCGGACAGAACAATTTATTCATTCTTCCCAAGTCACATTTTTACCTTGTCACTTATTCGATTATTAACATTTTTATGTGATTGTATGTGTGTTAACTACTTACCCTATTCATCATGTGTCTGTAACTTATTTTTGTTTAACTATAAATATCGAGATACGCTTGAATAAATCGAGTTGCTCACTGGCCCTCTCCGCTACGCATAATTTTATTTCACTTTGCTCTCTCCTCTTTTCCGCTTCTTATTCCGGATCTCTGGATAAACGAATGCCTAAAATGAATTTCTCCGACGTCACTCGTATTTGACTTCTTTTTGCCGCTGTCACATAAACGGGGTTAGCCTAGGTAATATACGGAGTTGAAGGGGAGATTTGCCTCTATAGCATCTTTGTCCGACCAAACTGGAGTCAGATACTAGGCAGAATATGCGTATCATTTCTTCACTGTATTGATTGTTTTGGAATCTTACAGTAATCTGTTGGGATCTAGTTGTTTACTGTTAGTAATGAAGATGTTTACTGGTTATTTCTTCAGTGTAGCTTAATCTGTTGTACATTTACTGGCCTTCATTTTTGTTATTAGATAGAACCTTCGCTATTGGACTTAGCCTTGTTAATAGACAGACTACTTGGTTTGGGACCGCGTGATTATTGTAACTATTGTGGGTGTCATTACCAATGTTTGACTTAATAGTTTCAGATAAATTAAGCATTAGGTAGATTGTTGTGAATAATTGTAACCAATGGTTAGAAACTTTCAATGACATGGCTCAAAATCTCTTGGAGTGACACAAGTGCATCCATTCTTTGTCTTTCTCCAAATTCTGTAATTTCAAATTCCTCTTATCTTTTTGGTTTTCATCTTACTAATTTATATTTTCTTTTCGGATCATATCTTCGATGCCTAATCGTTTCTATTACCACTGATGTGATTACCTCTACCATTCTGGGATTTGACCTGACGTCTCTCTGTGCTAATGGACTGTGGAAACTTGAACCGATATATACACGTACACATTCTGTGACTGACTGACTGAACATCATCATTGTCTTCTGTTGAAATTGAGTTCATGGTATCCCATAATCTTGAAATAGTTAAACTATATATGTTCACGTGGTTTAAACCAATTTAATCAAAAGCGTGTTCTAAGGAATTTAGATAAAATGTACTTCTAGAAAACATGTTATGCTAATTATTCGGAACTTCAGTATTATTTTATAATTAAAGTTAACCAGTAAAACCTTCGTTTTTCCTGTAAAACTCTACTCCACGAAACCTAGTTTACGAGAAACGTTTCAAATATAATAACCGAACTTGCGACCATTCTAAACTAGAGTAGGGCACAATATCACGTTCCTCCTCAATATTATTTGATTCGAAGGACGCAATTCCAAACAAATAAAAGTTGAACATCATAAGCAAGATAAATTAACAACTTGAAGAAATGCCATATTGAAAGAAGTAGATGCACCTTTTGTCTGACTAATCAGTTAGCTGTCAAGGGTTGCAATGTATTTTTAGTCAAATGATCTCACAATTGGTGATAAGTTTGTTAGATATCCGACGGAGTTGATTTATTAGCTGTCTATTTGAGTACAACTGACAGATATTTCCCATCTTTATCAATCATAGGTAAACAACAGGAGTCGGGGCTCAAGTTTCCCCACTTAATTTTAATGTAAGGGTAGAATATTAGCAAGGTTAAAAGCAAATAACTGAAAAATATCAATTCAGGCGTTAATTAATTCAGAGGAAAGGGTTAGAAAAACAGAAGATAAAACGTAGTACCACACCCACAAATTTAGTGGAAGATATACTAATACTTCTGACCGAAAACCAACAGTAGGCTAGTCAAGGATGTATTGATCACATCTTCACCCTCCACCAAATGCCATAGCATCTTCATACTTACTGCAGGCCAATAATTATTGTTTCTTGACAAAAGGTCCTCATTCGATTCTCTAGACAGGACTGTTCTCTAGGATTGTCTATTGAATGGTGTGCCTGAACAGCTCATTAACATCTTATGAGCTTCATATACAAATACGTCAGGTAGAGTGAGGGCCTACAAATACCTCTCTCTATTGTTTCATTCAAACAGTAGGGTTATTTAGGGTTGCCCAATCTTGTCATTCCTTTTCAAATTTACCGTCTATGACGTTCTGAAGATGGCTCTGACGGATGTAGGTAATGGTGATGTGAATCTATTACCTGGAGAAAAACTTTTCGACCTTGAATATGCGGATGATATTGTCTTATTGCTTGACGATACCCAAGTACTTTGCACCTAAGTTCGAAGTACTTTTACAAGGATGGTAGAACCTTGCACCTGCACACATTCTTGGTAGTGAGCAAATAGAATTAGTCGAAAAGTTCATGCATCGGAGTAGTTGTGTATGTGCTGGTGGTGGCGTGCGTGATGAGATCGATTTACGTATAGCGAAAGCCAGAGCCTTTTTTTCCAATCTGGGTCATCTTTATTGCCTTTGTGATGTTGGTCTGGCTGTAAAAGGTCGGACCTACAACAGGTCGGTGTGAATAGTCTTTCTGTATGCTTTGAAACGTGACCGGGTCGAACATGTTAAGTGACTTTGTGTTTGATCATCATTGTCTTCAAAGGCTTGCTGACATCCAATGGCAGCACCATGTTGGCAATGAGGGGGTTCGACAACATACATTCGGATATAGTGACAATAATTCGGTTGGCATTACCAACTTGATACGCCTACTTCTGTGGCTTGGACATGTACTACGATGTCGTCCCAGCAAATTCCACATCTTGCATTACTTGCCGACTCAGATTGGTTGGGAAAAGCGGAGAAATGGTCAGCTTTTAATATGGTGTCGCGGTATGAAAGAAAGCTGCACGGGACTGGCTTCTGTTGGATCTTCACGACTCCCTGGTTGGGGTCTGATAGTGCAACACAGTGGCTCTATGCATCAGACATGACTCAGAATATAAGCCGGTGGCAATCCTGCTGTAACTTGATTTTACTTTCATAAAAGTGAGAGCAACTTCTTTAGCTGAAGGAATTTTTTCGTATTTTTCTTAACTGAACTACTTCTATTACTATGATCATTGTTATTATCTCTCACACACACTAATTTATTTTTGTCCTTTTTTGTCATTATACTCACCTTCCTTTCTCTATCTCCTCACAGTCTCGTTTTTATTGTATTAGGATTTTTGGTGTCCTTTTGTACCAGTGTTTATGTGTTTGAATAATAACAATGGTAAAATCTGAGCCATACTATCAAGGTTTTCCAACATTCTCTGAGATACCGGTCGGTTCGGGTGATGAGTTCCAGGTGAAATATAATCGTCTTGGGTCCCACTCCTAGCTATAATTTAGATCTAGAAGTTTGTAAGGAAAAGTCAATATTAAGGCATCCGCTTAGGATGGACATTTGCTATTAGAGGGTGATTAATTGTAATTCCAAATTATCAACAACAGGGAAATATCCCCCCAATAAGTTATATTCTATTTATTTTCAGATGTCATATGAATATACTAACTACAGCTTACCTAATCTAATGGAAAGAATTACTAGAGACGACTAGACTTGCTTCAAATAAGATATTTTGTCTTAATTTTACTAATATGGCGGAGTAAAACACCGTTGATTTGCAAAAAGTGGCGATAGAAATAAGGAGTAATTCTATTAGGACATGACACCAAAAATAATTCAGGGGTTACATACTCTAGTGGGTCGTAGAACTATCTGGATTTACTGTTTGCTGGAGAACTGGTTATTTACTGGTCATGTTTGAATCCTACTCGTTACTAGCTTTTTAATGCCTTTTTCCAAGTATTCTTGTGTGTCGACTCATCGTTTCCCCAAGTTAACCAACTGTCTAAATCTTTATGATCATTTGAATAATTGCGAATTCATTTTCTTACCATTTTAGTTTTCTATTAGTGTATGTTAAAATATGACCAACCATTTGTTACTCAAATGCACGGGATCTGCATCTTGATTCTGAGAGTGGAATGTTAACACAGCAAACCAACCAGACCTCTACTAGTAACCGAGGTCATCGAGGGTCTGGTACAACTTCTCAGAAAAAAGAAGAACGTCAACATTCAGGAAAGCAGAATAATATGCAGCAAGATGCACCACGTTCTTCACGGGAAGGAAATACGCTGCTGGTCGGTCCAAATTTCCGTGTTGGAAAGAAGATTGGTTGTGGGAACTTTGGGGAACTTCGTCTTGGTTAGTACCTTATTTTTCACATTTATCTAAGATGTTAATCCTTTCTGTACGTAATTTGTATATTTTTATTTGACAAAAGGAAGTCTCAATTCTAATAAACGTATTTTGAGTAGGTACTTTAACCGAAAGCTTCATGTCATGGCAAAACATAGGATTTGCCTTAATTTAGTTTTTGGACTGTTATGTGTATCCTTGCCCCGTAGTGCAGTTATTTACTCAATATACTACAGAAATGAACTGATTTTTTGCTTTTAAATGGGTCAAGCAAAAATCATTCTTATCCATAGCTGGTCAACTAGAATTCGGGTGGGGAAAACCAATTTGTTGTTGAGTGCAAGAATTACACAGTGGCTTAGTAAAATATGAGAATCATATATCAAAAACATCATTTGCACATCTTCCATCAGTTGTCCTTTACATATTCCATTATTCATCTAATTCTGTTGTTATTTTGATTACTTTTTAATCTTCTTTCTTTTCTCTTCAATTCAATCTTCTTTTGCCAGGCATTCTACATCCGAATACGGTTACATACTACTTATACCTGTTAATATAAGTAGCATACAATACACAAAAATTTGTGAAAATAATCAGTTCAAAATTGACTATAACATGTATATATCTTTATTCATTTGACCTATTTCATATAAAATCTGATGTTTTTTTTTGCATTGTTTATTTGTGATAGTTCTATAACTCTATTATCATATACCATAACTTTTCTGGTCAGTGTTTTTTTAGCGAGTTAGTTTTCTACGGGATGGCGTCGCTAACTCCATGCCCAACCCTCCTCCTTTATCCGGGCTTGGGACCGTCAGTAGCCTCAGAGGGGCTCCGAGCGGAGTTATCATATTACTAATTGTTGACAAATTAAAGTTTCATATCAATATATTGTTGTTATGATGAAACTTTATTTGACCTTTATTAGACAATACTACAAATGATACTGTTTAAGAGAAGAAAGAGATGTGGAAAAATTTACTTTAGTAATTCACGTTCTATTTGATAATGTAACCTTATTAGTTTTAGCGATTGTTAAGTACGCTTTAACTTCGTTTACATTTTCCCCCCAAGCTTTTAATACAATTAGGGAATTAATTCTACAAAAGGATTGAATGTAATTCTGTTTATGAAGTGTATCTGTAGTCAACGAGAATACCAGTGAAGACAACCAAATGTATTTTAATATAAGATTACAAAATATCTTAGTAAAATCTGAGGACCATACAGTAAATACTTCATTTGCAAAGTATCCATCAATTGTCTCCAACTTTGTTGTTTCTTCATTTCCATGTCAATCACTCTGTGTTCTTGGTCCCTTCTCTTCGGTTTTCTCAACCTTCTGCCACTAAGCATTGCACTTTTGGTTGGTGGTACATACTACTTATATTTGTCGACATCAGTAGCACACATCACAGAACTACAAGTGATCTTAATTAAGGGGAAATATTACAGTAACATTCTTTGAAAAGAGATTTTCGACGTTGTTTGTTTAAAGTTTGTTATAAATTATCATCCTGTAAAATCATCATTGTAATTGTTGTTTTCATTTTTGACGTTTTTGTTCGAAACTTTTGTTTAGGTCGTAATTTGTATACCAATGAATATGTTGCCATTAAACTTGAACCGATGAAAACTCGTGCTCCTCAATTGCATTTAGAGTATCGATTTTATCGTATACTTCTAAGTGGTGGTGTTGTTGGATTTCCAATGGTTTATTATTTTGGACCAGTAGGCCGACATAATGCGCTTGTAATGGAATTACTTGGTCCATCTTTAGAAGATCTATTTGAATCATGTAAACGTCAGTTCTCTTTGAAAACTGTACTGATGATTGCAATCCAGCTGGTATGTTTTCCATTTGACTGTTTTAGAATTTATTTATACATAGATTATCTTGTTATTTCTTAAAAGTACGAAATAAAATTGGACGAATCTAAGCCATGTCATTAGTTATTTTTAACCTCTTATTTCGGATTTATCAGAAAGACTTGATCCAACAGTCAATAACTTTATAAGCTTACTCCACTTCTTGGTCAACATATCGTGGTTCAGCTACTTAGGTATTCAGGTTTTTGTCATCAAGTCACTAGTTCCAACCTTTCTGTAACTATTAGATATATGGTTTAATGGTTAAAACACAACCTTCAGCCTGTCGATCTCGTGTACGAATCATTATCCGCATACTTTTCTTTGCAAACAGAATAGTATCCTTAGCCATCACACAATTGTAAATCAGTAATTACTGGCTTCATGAACTGTTCCCACTTCCTAGTTTTAGCATCTTCGGTTTTCTAACTTATTGGCTCATGAAGATTTGTGGCGGCCATTCACATATATAACATGTGTCCCGTACAACTCAGTTAATAATTACTTGTCTTCCCACCAACTGGGGAATATTAAGTGGTTGGAGAAAGTGTTTAACATTTCTAATTATCCTAATCGTTGTTTTCATGTTAACATGTGTTTCAAATACTCATTTTCATATGCTGCTAAGAAGTATAACAATTTGAACTATTTAATTATCATGAAATCATTGTTTGTTGAAAGTGTATTTTTGGATTCAATGAGTCTATTATCTGAAAAGAGGTGAGTAAAAGGATCAACCACTTAGGTTGTTTTGACGTCCAACCACATAAAATGAAAGTATTCCACAAGTAGTGAAGTCAATAGAATCGATGGGATGGGGCTAATAGTGAAGTCTAGGACGCTCATTTCTTCCTATATGTAACTCGTCAGTTTCCTGAAATCATGAAGTTAGCATAATCATTCATTGTTTGTTCTCAAATCCATTGTGTTCAGTGTCACTAAATTAGGATATGACACTAAGCCATAAAGTCACTGACTGTTGCTCACAACCATGTTGATAAATTCAGATTATCCGGTCAAAATTCACACTACAAACCACGATCAATGATTGAAGACTTTGAATGACATAATTCAGAATGATTCACAATGGTACAAATCTATTCACTCCTTATCATCTAAATCTGAAATCACAATGTCCCACTGTGCCTTTTTTTCTCGAACCATATTTCCAATGTTTAGTATTTCATTAGTATTATTGCTACTACATTACTTTGATCTTTCGTTTTTACCATTCATTTTATTATTTTCATCTCGTCATGTTAATCTGATATGGCAGCTAGGATCAACTTACACTTGTGTCCTATTTGGTGAAGACGCTGACGAAATGCAGTCTTTTAACCACCATAAGCAACAATGCAAGCATGTTCAGGATGCGACTCTCCCATTCGAGATACAGAATGTTACTTCAGGACTGGTGTGCATCGACAGCCAAACTAATGATAGGGAGTGAAGTAGTTGAGCGTGTCGACCGCTTCACCTATCTTGGGAGTCTCATCAGCCCTTGTAGTCTAGTGTGTGACGAAATCTCATCACGGATACAGAAGGCTCGACTAGCTTTTGCCAACTTGCGTGATTTGTGGCGTAGGCGAGATGTCCGTCTATCAACCAAAGGACGAGTTTACTGCGCAGCAGTTCGTTCCGTTCAACTTTATGGCAGTGAAACATGGCCGGTAATAGTAGAGGATATTCGTAGGTTACTAGTATTTGATCATAGGTGTTTTCGAAGCATTGCTCGTATATCCTGGGACCATCAAATAAGTAATGCAGTTGTTAGGAAACAGGTACTAGGTAAGGATGACAAATCAATTGATGAAGTAGTGAAACTTCATCAGTTGAGATGGCTGAGACATGTGTTGCGTATGCCCAACCACCGACTGACCCGACGTGCGATGTTCAATGATATAGGAGTAGGTTGGAAGAAAGTTAGGGGCGGCCAGACCAAAACATGGCAGAAATCCATGAAGTCACTGACAAGTGGACTGAGCCATGTTGGTAGATGTAGACCACCTGGTTAGGATCGGCGAGATGATGGCAACTGATGGTTAGAAACCTTACAGATCTTAGAGACGTTACATGAACTAAACTGAACAATTTACTAAGAGTCTTTAGGTTTCATTGAGTGAATACATCTGAAATACTGTACAGTTTGTAAAATGTTATATACTGTGTTTAGTAAAAGAAAAAAATACTTATATGATTTACTTGTACATAGTTTCTATTTCTAAAAAAAAATCAAACATTTCTTGTATCAATCTTATTTTTGGCATTTAAGTTGTTTTGTAATTATACTAACTAACTAATAATTTATGTATTTATATATGGATGGAAACTAGTGAATGAACTCCAGTTTTATTTATTACTCAATTGATCCTACTTCCTACCTTTTTTTTCTCTCTTTTCTTTTTCTTTTTTCTTTCTCTTTGTGTTTATTATTATTATTGTTGTTGTTTTCTCTCTTTTTTCTTTTTTTAAAAAAAAACTCATTTAGCTTCGACGTATTGAATATGTACATTCAAAGCATTTAATATATCGTGATGTTAAACCAGAGAATTTTCTTATTGGACGCCAATATTATAATAGACATCGTACTATATATATTATTGATTTCGGTTTAGCTAAAGAATATATTGATCCAGAAACTCAAAAACACATTCCTTATCGTGAACATAAAAGTCTTACTGGTACTGCACGTTATATGAGTATTAATACACATTTAGGCAAAGGTAAATATTTTGAATATATATATATTTGATAATTATCAATTTTATCTAATTAATTAATTAATTTTGATTCAGATCATGAACCGATTGATGTCAGACCACCATTTGAAAACCTGGAAGCACTGGGTGGCCGTTTCGTCCCATTGTGGGACTCTTCAGTAATGCGCATCTACGATCCGTCTTCGCGAGATTCGAACTCGGACCTATCTGTCTCATGCGCGAGCGCTTAACCACTAGATCTGGGTTTAAATCTTGCGAGACAGGATCGTAGATGTGCACTGTTGAGGAGTCCTACAGTAGGACGAAACGGCCGTCCAGTGCTGCCAGGTTTTCAAATGGTGGTCTAACTTTAATTGAATCATGATCTCAACTATTGAAATTATTATAATATCCATAAAAACCAATTCTGAAATTAATTAATTAATTAGTTGTTTGTAATGCTTAATTACTTTAAGAGTTTAATATTATTTATAAAATCATTTGGTGGTGTTTAGTTGATTAACTGATTTTCAAAAAAAGTATATTGGCTGTTTATGATCAAGGTTAATCGTGGTTAAAAATAATCAGTCAGTCAGCAACAATGTAAGATCAGGCACATATATGCATCGATCCAATTTGCTATACCTCATTAGCACAATTGGATGAACACTGGATTCATTCATTGAAGTAGTTAATTCAATACTTACTTACTTACTTACTTACGCCTGTTACTCCCAATGGAGCATAGGCCGCCGACCAGCATTCTCCAACCCACTCTGTCCTGGGCCTTCTTTTCTAGTTCCATCCAATTCTTGTTCATTTTTCTCATATCTATCTCCATTTCTCGGCGTAATGTGTTATTTGGTCTTCCTCTTCTCCTTCGACCTTGAGGATTCCATGTGAGGATTTCTCTTGTGGCGCAGTTTGGTGCTTTCCTCAATGTGTGTCCTATCCACTTCCTGTGCTTCTTTCTAATTTCTTTCATCGCTGGGATCTGGTTTGTTCTCTCCCAAAGTAGGTTGTTGCTAATAGTGTCCAGCCGACAGATCCGAAGTTTTTTGCATAGACAACTGTTAATAAACACTTGTATCTTTTGGATGATGGCTTTTGTAGTTCTCCAAGTATCCACCCCATACAGTAGAACTGTTTTGACATTTGTATTGAAAATTCTGACTTTGGTGTTGGTTGACAGTTGTTTTGAGTTCCAGATGTTCTTCAGTTAATTCAATGGTGGTAATATATAAAAGAAAGATTGCTTATGAGGATATAGTACAGGAAGAAAGAATTAGTTCGTAGAAATAAAGGTAAATAGCAATTCTAATCTCATGGTTTAAGGGAAGACACATAGTGTATACACCTACACCATTGTGATCGATTCTGAGCCATGTAACCCGGAGTTTCCAATCATTGGTTACCATTGTCGTGCGGACCCCAACCAAGTAGTCTGCATCTACCAACATGGCTCAGACCAGAAGTTAGTAACTTTAAGCACTGATGTCATGTTTTGGTTTGGTTGCCCCTAACTTTCTTCCAACCATCCCCAACACTAGTCAACATTGAGCGTCGTGGTAATCAGTGTTCTGGTATTTAGTTTGGTGTTTAATTTACAAATTATAGCTATTTCATATCAAGCTTCTTTTTAAATTGTTCTGCAAAAGATTTTCCTTTAGATTTAATTCCCGTTACGTGTCTTGCTTAGAATCTACGAAATTAATCTTGTGTCAACCCATTAAGAGGAAATTGCTCCTTGAATGACTCCATGTTTTCTTCTATCACTGATACTGTTACTACTTCTATCATTCTGGTATTTATTTTGATAATTTCATCTTACTGTTTTAATATGTTATAATGATCTATGACCTGAACCAATACATGTGCCAAGTTTCACGTTGCGCATAACTGACTGACTAGTATTACATACTTGTTAATTTAATTTGGTAGTAAAAGTCAGTATGGGTCACCTTAGATTCATAGAATCTGATCCAATTTGCTTACATTAACCTGGCACAATATTTGTCAGTTGATTTTATTATTATTACTATTTTTATTATTATCATCAATATTTAATTAATGATCAAGCATTACTGCGAATCATCATTGCATAATTGTTGTTTTTTTTTCAGAACAATCTCGACGTGATGATTTAGAGGCCTTAGGTCATATGTTTTTATATTTTCTACGTGGTAGTCTACCTTGGCAAGGTTTAAAAGCTGAAAATCTACGTGAACGTTATCAGAAAATCGGTGATACAAAACGTGCAACTCCTATTGATGTCTTATGTCATGGTTACCCGGGTAATATATTTTTTATAAGATGATGTCCTTGTGTGTGTGTGTGTGTACGGTATTTCCATGCTGGAATGACGTAATCCATAGAACATATGTTACACAATATAGTTGTATTGCTATGGGTAATCATACGTTTTGTCAGTACATATATTTAACATGTAAAATAGAATTCAATGATTATAATCAATTTTTAGATTATCTCTGTAAGATGATTATGTAATAAACATGTAGGTCTACACTTACCTATATTCAAAGTTGCTTAACATTTCTTTTGTTGCCAAATATCTCTTATTTTGATATATAGTACTGGAGTGATAATAGCAGCTAAATGAATATTATATGACAATTTCTTATTGATTATAATGCGTTCATTTTCAGTCTTCTTGTTTCGTGATGTTTTGATAAGAGGTGTAAATACATCGGTTCAAATAGTTCTAAATAAAGGAAAAAATATAAGACTTCAACTTTAATCATCATCATTATCTCCGTAAGACTACTGACATCTGATGAGAATACCGTGTAAATTACATTGATATCATGTATTGTGTCTTTGAACATAATGAAGATCGAAATTGTATAGGGGGTGTGGTGGCTCCCTAAGAAAACCACCTGCTTCGGTTTGGGCACCTGGGCATTATCCCAACCCTCATATAAATTGAATGATTTGTATGGCTCATATGTATTTGATACCCCCTTGTAAATTGTATGAGCGTTATTATGTTGAAACATCAGTTCTGGTGTGATATAGTCTAGTTACTTACATTATATAAATTGTTGTTTATTGATATTGGGAGTGGTTGAATAAGTTAGGAGGTGGTGATTTGTACATAACATTTTACTTAGGATGACCCGAGACTTTAAGGATTATATGGCTAAGAACTTTGAGACAGACATATATCAGAAACATAGAACCTCTCATTAGATATGTATTGGCTCAAGCTGTCATATCAGATTATCATGACGAGATGAAAATATGGTTCGTTATGTTAATCTACAGTGAAATTTCTTCATCATGATATCTTTCTGTCTAACATGGGGTTCATGTGAAAGTTATTTATTTTTATTTTATTTACACACATAAACACTGGTACAAGGAGGCACCAAATATATATGCGCTACATAAGTCATTCGATTTGTGTGAGGGCTGGGATACTGCCTGAGTGTCCAAACCGAAACAGGTGGTTTTCTAAGGGGGCTACACTCGGAGTCTTTGACCTAGAGGTCTAATGCACAAGACAGTGGAGCGACGTCAGGAAATGCAGTCCTATGGTAGCTGGTGACCAGCAATTGGTTCATACGCCATTTATTCCTCCAGGATACTAGAGCCCATATTCACGATTGGTTTGGAATGAGGGTTTTTCAACTCCCCTAGGTTAACTCTCCATGTCCACCAACCCTGTCAAACGTCCGGACACTCGCTTTTCATCCTTTCATTTTCGTAAACAACACCCCCGCATCGAAAACGCGGTGAGTAGGAAAGTAGTAAAACTATAGTGAACAAGAACACCAATAGGGACATCCGGATGTATTTGACAACAACCATATAGTGAATCGTTAATTTGCAAAATAAAATTCCATCGTATCAAACTTGACTGTTCCTGTCGCAAACATTAGTCGATTGTCTGTCCTTTCATTGTTCATAAGTTTCCATACAAATTCCACTCTTCTTTTCTTGATCTTCCCCCATCTTGTGTTGCTAGACATTACGTTCCTAACTCGCTTCATATACTACTTATGTCTACATAAGTAGCACACACCACAAAACTAATTTAAGTATGAATTTTATTTTATTTTTTTGGTAAAAGAATCGTTTATTTTCTGATAGTTATTCTTCACTATTTGTTCAAACAATTCATTCAAGCGTTATCATCTTGTCTTCAAACAATTTTCTCTTTCTTTCTTTCTCTCTCTCTCTATTATTTACATATATTTTTTTCATAAGATTCATTTCTACTATTCTATGGTAGATGTGAACTAATCTAAAACTAAACTGAATATTGTACACTTTTCTTATTCTAATCAAATTGTTTAGGTTATGCTTTATGTATCATAGTGTTTCTATGATCTTTCTATGACAATCCAATTAAGTGTGTTGCTTTCCTTGGGTTTTTCTTGTCAACTATTATTCTTTTCTTGACTATAATAATAATAATAATAATAATAATAATAATAATAATAATAATAATAATAATGGTGAAACTTCACTATATATTTATCAAGGATATTTCTTTGATAGTATTGTGTGACAATTTTTATTCCTTGCTTATATGTTTTCAAGTATTGATTTACTTCTAGGTTTCAACTTACGATACGATTGATAACATGCTATACAAGTTAGTCAGTCAGTCGGTCAGTCAGTCAGTTAGTCAATTATAAGGAATTTAGAACTGGGATATATGTGTATCGGTTCAATTTTTCATTTTATATTATTGAGATCAATCTCAGAGTAATAGGAGTAATAACTAAAGTAAGAAAGAATAACCATAGACAATATGATTTGAAAAGGAATGAATTTACTGAATGGAAAATGTAAATAATCTCAGGAAAGGTAAAGAGTGAATAAATCTGTGCCATGTCACTCAAAGTCTCCAACCATTGGTTACAGCCCCCACATTCTTTGGTACGTTTAAAGGTGAGGAGATTTTGCTTCCCCTCTCAAAATACTCTCATGATCACACATATATAGCCGCTACCAAGCTAGTCTTACTCACTACCTTCTTGAGAAGGGGCTGCTGTTCACGAAGTTGAGAGGACGAAAAGCAAATGTTCACCACCTTAGACGAAATGGTAAATATAGAGGATCGATCTAGGGAAGTTAAAAAACCCAAATCTGAAATCAATGGTACACATGAGCTTTAGGATCCTGAGGGAACAAATTGTGTATGAACCAATTGTGGGTCACCGTTCACCATGTGACTGCACCTCCTGACGTTGCTCCACTGCCTTGTGAATGGAACCTCTTGGTCAGAGGCTCGGGAATTCTATCCCCTAAGAAAACCATCTACTTCGGTTTGGGTCGCTCGTGTAGTATTCGAGCTCACACAAACCGAATGAAGTGTGGCGCATATATATATATATATATATATATATATATATATATATATATATATATTTGGTCCTTCCTTGTAGTAGTGTTCATTTATTTAAATAATAATTGGTTATGATGATTGAGAGCACCCTAACCAGATTTAATACGTCTACCAACATGATTCGGAACAACATTCAGTGACTGCATGGACGGACACCACCTCTTAGTTTAACCACCTTCAGCCTAATTCCTGTCTACTTTCACACTAGCTCGACTCTCGCGTGGAGGTTAGCGATTGTTTTGCATACATAATGCATGTCTTAACAACCTCAACCAATGAAGACTCGTTTTTTGATGTGTAATGTGGTGATGATACCGACAGTAATAGGCTTTGTTAATTAAGAAGCATGATTTTAATGACTACCTATCCACTTAGATAATTTTATTTTATGTAATTCTGCTTTATCTAAGTCTAATGTTGATTCACTTATGTCATTGTCTAGAATACAATCAAATCGTCCAGTTCTGTGTATAAAACATCTTTCTAAATCAAGAATCTTCACCTTAGTTGTATCAGAAAATTTGGGGGTTGTAAACCAAAATTTCTATGTGAAGATTAGTTGTAGTATTATTTTGTTGAACATTGGCTTATTAATTATAGGACTTGCATGTTAACGATTTATAAGTTACTAGTTTGAACCCCACTCGAAATACATTGGTTTAGACATCCGGGTAGTTTCACAAGTCCTCATACAATTAAAGTTTGACTCAAACCAGAATACATAAACTTTGATTTTTTTTGAAAAATAAATGCAAATCATTCATGGTGCTAAACAGTTGATGAAGATGTAGTTGATACCAAGTTAAAAGTGACAATCCGACAGTTGAAATCCCTGTGCTTTCATCTCAAAGTTTCAAAACACATGAATCGATTCATATTTACTTAAATAATAATTCAGTTATGGTTCATTATATGTATGGTAAGGTTGTTGTAACATACTTGAAAACTCAAATTCAATTCAATTATTTACCAGCTTAATAGTTTGTTTGTTTATGTTATGCCAACTTTTGTTTTCCATGTTTTTCTTTAGAAATGGCTACCTATTTACGATATGTTCGAAGTTTAGATTTTTTTGAAGAACCCAACTATGAGTATTTACGTTGGGGATTTACTGATTTAATGCAAAGAAAAGGTTGGGAATGTGATTGGGAATTCGATTGGTGCAGTCGACCGTTACCTGGATCTAAAGTAAACTATATATGTATATATTGAATGTTAGAATTGATTAGTTACTAAGTAGTGACCAATGTTAAGTTTGTCTAGTCTTTATGTGCTGATCGAATTCGATCAAGCTAGTTGTAATGTAGCCGAAAACCTTAGTGGCTCTGGATCTAGGTTTGGTGCTAGTTGGTGCTGTTCTCTTTACAACTCAACTATCACCAACCATCTAACAATAAATGTTAGAGTATCTATCCTTACTTTTAGAAAGTACCTATAAATGACTATTTCGTTTCGGATGAATGACTTGCATTAAACCGGTTAACGCATAGTTCATTTCATCCGGTGAATATCATCATCTTTAATAGGGATTAGTAAATGCTCATACGTATGTATCAATTGTAATTGAAAAGGGTTATTATATTTACTAAAATTGTCGATAGTAATTCAGACTTCTATCCTGTAGATACCATGATTAAATTATTTTGTGTATAGATTGTTCATACCATCAAACTACTTGAATTAAAAATAGAGATTAGGTCAAGACTTATTGGTAATATTACTAGCCAATTGAAATTCTTTAAAATGAGTTTGCCTGTTTAGTTTTCCGACTTAACCGATGAGAGTTGGGGTCATTGACTGACGACATATATCGGGTGCCATTTGTGACATGTTCGAGATGCCCATGTACTAGTATATCACAAGTATTGTCACACAGCAATTCGCTTTGTATGACTTAGTGATTGTGAAAATTGATGTTAGATCTTCAAAAGTATTTGTAAGTTGTCATTATATGTATCATAGATATCTTTCAAGCATTCATCAATCTTGACCAATTAACCAGAAAGGTAACGCTTAATTTAAGGTTTAATATATTAGGTGTAAATTGATTAGTCGATTTATTAGGCAGGACAACTTTCATCAATTGAATTTGTTGGGATATTGTTACTCATATCTCCTCAAACTGGAGAAATCGACTAACATAAGAGAAGTAGATTGGAAGAAGGTTGAGGTCACATCACATTGAGACATATTATTAGTTTATAGAATCACTAACTATTGAACGTGAATGTATGAGTATGTTCAGACTACTTAGTTGAGACTAACAGGCTACAGGTTTGCTTACATCTTACCTCATATTTACAATTAGAAGACTATACTTTTCCATTCATAATTGAAATCACGACCTAGACTATTATTAAAAACCTCGAAGTATTAAAAGGTCGTCCATCCAAAAATGGGACGTCTTAGCAGCGCGCACCCACGGCATTCAGTCTTGTGCGTAAACGCTTGACCTTTATACGACAGCTGATTAACTTCGATAGGCAACTTCTGGAGTTCTAGTGAGAAACCATGAATAGTGCAGCTCAACCATATCGAGTGTATGAAAGTCATCCTCCACAGTCAATAGATCAAAGTTAAGCAACGTTTGGAATTGATTGAAATTACACAGTAACACTTTTGGATGCCGACTCAGTAGTATAGACGTTGAGAGTTCACGCATAAGACCGAATGTTGTAGGTTCAATTCTCAGATGTGTGGTCGTAGTTAGACATTACGGAGGAGTCCCATACTCTGAAGGAACGGTCATTCAATGCTCCAACATTTTTGAAGAGATCTAGCTGAGATCAATTCGTGATTTAAATCGGTACGATTTTGTAATCTCCATAAGTCCCCATATACTGATAATATTATTCCCCCTTTAAATCATCTCAAATACAACCTGTTGCGTTACAGCTCATATTTGCACACGCTCTATACGTTTTTAACTACAATCATCTAACTTAATAAATACGGATAAAAAGCTGTTTCATTTCACCAATTGATATGTGGGTGAGGATGATAATTATTGGTTGTTTGCTTAGTTCGACTTATAGACAGTCTGACAGGTACTAGATGAGTTATTTGTTCCCTTACTCTTATTATTGCTGTGATTGTTGTTGGATTGTTGTCGGTTTTTGGTGTGAAAATATATTTACGTTCTAGTTAGGCTAATCACGTGTTCTTGATCTGAGTTGAGTTGAAGTCCCGTAGAATAGACACCGGGACGGAATCTAGCGTATATATTCGTCTAAGGAAAATTAACGACGTGGAAAATCGAGCGTTATAACATAAAGACTTTGGTTTGTATCACTAATTTGTCTGACGAGTTTCTATTTGCATCGAGATTCACTTGTGAATATAATAATGAGAGTCATTTATCGGATGGTCTTCAACATAACTTGAAGTTTTCTTACTATTCACTATTTAATAGTGTATCATTTACTATTACTGTTATTCATCTTCTCTGGGTTTTAGCCTCCAGGATCTACACATACATCTGGCGGACAGGCAGTAAATCCACCCTTAACAAACGTTCCTGCTGGGAATGCTAGTTGTATGAATAATGGTGTACAAAACACATCTGGACTTACTTCTCCTACTCATCATCCAGTGAATGGTAATCAACAAAGTCCTGGTGTTAATGGTGGTCATCATACAATGGGATTAACTGGATCACCTTTATTAGATCCTGGCACATCTCATTGGCCACCTACTGGACAATCAAATAATGTACCTAGTTATATCAATGAAGATGGCGGTACATCACCAAATGAATTACGATATAAAGTTGATGAATATTTACCTTCCTATTTTGGTCAGGTTAGTTTGTGCGTATATATTAAAATTTACATTAAAATGTTTTTACTTTTGTTTACTTCCAAAGTGTACATTATCCATTAAAATTTTCATTATTGTATGTATTCATCTAATTTTTTTAAATTAGCAAACAGCAAATCAAACGATTATGCATACCGGTCTTCTTGGTGCTAATAAAATTGGTTCACCTAATGACGGTATTGTAGATGATGTTGGACCTACTGGTGTTGGCGGCGGTGTTGCTGGTGGTGCTATGCCCACTTCAAACTCTGGTGGTTTGCCATATGGTGGCGGTGGTGCTGTATCCGGTACAAATGCCGGTGGTACACATATTCGGAATATAACCGGTTTATATAGTGGCGGTGGTCCAGAAGAAACTATGGCTCGAGATATTGATGATAATTTAGGTATGGGAGTTGGCATGACAACAACAGAATCATCACCTGAAAATGTAGTTGGCGCTGAACAAGATGATATACAAAGCCAATCAGGGTAAGTTTACAATTTTTTCTTTCTTGGGATGAGAGCTTTAAGGATGACCTCATAATCTAGAAAAATCTTTAGTTCCCAAACAATTTCTATGTGTGGGTTTAAGATAATTTTCCTATCTGTTTTGTTTACCACTTTGTGGTCTTTTTACAAAAAAATCCTTTTTGAGGATTTTTTTTGTGTCAGTTCACTAGTTCATCAACATTCCCCTCTCTAGTTAATATTTCACGTTTACACATCGATATTATTTATTATTTATTTATTTATTTGAACACATAAATATTGGTACAGCGGGGCACCAAATATATATGCGCCACACAAAACAATGATAATTTGAAGAGAAGGAGGAAAGAGAAAAAAAAAGAAAAAAAAAGGTAATGAACGTGGGGAATTATAAAAAAAAAAGGGAGAGAGAGAGAACAATGGTGGGGGAAACGGAAAGGTACAATCAGAACAGATCTTTCAGTTAAGGAAGATATAAACACTTTTTATGAAGAAAGTAAGAGGTTACAGCACGATCGCCACTGGCTTCTATTCTTAGCCATATCTGATAACGTCTCTAGCCACTGCGTTACACCGTCTCTCGGACCCCAACCAGGGAGTCGTGAAGGACCAACAGAAGCTAGCCCTTTGCAGCTTTCTTTCATACCACGACACCATGTCATATACTGACCACCTCTCCGCTTTTTCCAACCAGTCCCAGAGTCGGCAAATAATGCACGACGCGGAATTCTCTGGGACGACATTCGTAGAACATGTCCAAGCCACCGAAGTCGGTGTTTCAAGATGGTGACACCAATTTCATTATCGTCTCTGTGACCGAACACTCGATGCCGAACCTCTGCATTACTGACATGGTGTTGCCACTGGATGCCAGCAATCCTTCGGAGGCAACGATGATCGAACACAGAGAGTCGTCTAACATCCTCAACTCGGAGAGGCCAGGTTTCACAAGCATAGAGCAAAACTGCTCTCACCGTCGCGTTGTAGATCCGACCTTTTACAGCCAGACTAACATCACGATGGCGCCAAAGGTGGCCCAGATTGGCATAAGCCGCTCTGGCTTTCACTATACGAGCATTGATCTCATCACTCACACCACCACCAGCACTTATGCAGCTACCTAGATACACGAACTTCTCGACTACTTCAATCTGCTCACCATCCAGAGTGAGTACAGGATTAGAATTCTGCCAGTCTTGTAGAAGTACTTTGCACTTCGAAGGTGCAAAGCACATACCATACCTACGGACATTGATTGCCAACTGATTAAGTGCGGATTGCATAGCTTGGGCATTCTCGCACAGTAAGACAATATCATCCGCATACTCAAGGTCGAGAAGTCTTTCCCCAGGCAACAGATCCACACCACCATTACTTACATCCGTCAGAGCTGTTTCCAGAATGTCATCGATGGCAAAGTTGAAGAGGAATGGTGAGATTGGGCAACCCTGCCTAACCCCACTGCTCGAATGGAATAGTGGAGAAAGGTGGTTGTATGCCCTCACTCTGCCTGAGGTGTTTGTGTATAAAGCTTTTAGGATGTTAATAAACTTCTCAGGCACACCCTTCTTCAATAGACAATCCCAGAGAACAGTTCTGTCCAACGAATCGAAGGCAGCCCTGATATCAAGAAACACTACGATTGTTGGCCTTTGATAAGTATGGCGGTGTTCTAACACTTGGCGGAGGGTGAAGATATGATCAATACATCCTCGACCAGAACGAAACCCAGCCTGCTCCTCGCGAGTCAATCCTTCTCGGGTCCTGAACAACCTACGAAGTATGACGGAAGCCAATAGCTTGGACGCAATCGGAAGTAGACTTATCCCCCGATAGTTGTTACAGGAACAACGTGAACCCTTTTTAAAGATAGGGACAACTATCGACTCATTCCATGACGTTGGTACACTCTCTAGTTCCCAGATCTTTGTAAACAACGTCGTCAGTCCCTTAGTCAAAAAGTCACCACCATCTTTAAAAAGAGCCGGAGGTAAGTCGTCTGGGCCCGGTGATTTGTAACGTTTCAAGAGTTGGAGTTCCTTGCGGACTTCCGCCTCATTTGGTGGATCAGTCGTCACCGGCCATGGAGGGCAGGACAGTCTGACCGATGTTGCCGGAGCAGCAGGCCAGTTGAACTGCCCTTCAAAGAATTCTGCCCATCGTCCAAGACGTCGATGGATGTTAGTGATTGGCGTTCCGTCATCCTCGCAGATTGTTTCGCTCACACCAAACTTCTTGCTGCCAGTGGCTCGGATGAGTTGGAAGAGCTTCCGGTAATTACCAGATGCAGCTGCTGCTTCCAACTCACTGGCACGCTCTGACCACCAGGCTTCTCGGTCCTTACGTAACATCCTTCGTCTGTGGTCAAACTCACGGTCACCCGGAGTAGACCGACGGGCTTCAATCAGTTGTAAGGAACCAGAAGAAACCCCGTGCTTGTAAGCGGGACGTTTCGCGAACCCACAACAGACTTGACCCGCCATTTTCATGGCGTCATGCAATTGCAACCAATGCTCATCTATACTTTTCGGTGGAATGGTAGCTAGCCTAGACGCTAGCTCGGTTCGGTACTTACTAGCAACAGAAGTTGCAGCCAGCTTGCTAACATCAATCCTTTGGTGGCGGTCACTTCGTTGTCCACTGAAAAGTAAGGTAAGATTGGCGCAGACCAGAGCATGATCAGATTCCAGATAGGTACTCCAAAAGGAGCGGCAGTCTTGTACACAACCGCGCCAGCGGTAGCTGATCGCGATGTGATCAATCTGTGTCCAGGCTTGAGATGCAGAAGGGGGACGCCAGGTGGCACATCGGCGATGACTGTGCCGAAAGTTAGTGCTAGCCAGAAACAGGTTGTGGTCTGTGCATAGTTGCAGTAGACGTTCCCCGTTATCTGTCCTGCGACCAACGAGTCCCCATCGGCCACCTAAACGACTCTCTTCTGTGCCTAGACGCCCGACCTGAGCATTCAAGTCTCCAGCTAGTACTACAATATCTGTCGAACGCACTTTCTGGAGAAGAACAGTTAGCTGATGGTAGAACTCGTCCTTGATTGCATCCGGGCTGCAATCTGTCGTGGCATAGGCGGAGATGACGAAAAGACATCGTTTCTCACGCCGATTTCTTCTCACTTTGATGGAACTTTCTAATCTAACAGCACATAACCGACTGTTAATGGGGATCCAGTCGACTAGTGCTGCCTCAGCTCTTGCGCTTAGTGCGACACCAACGCCAGCAAGACCAGACGAAGATGCCACAGGGTCCCCGGATAAACGCACATAAAACAAGCTTTTTGAAGTGACAGATGGAGAGCGAACTTGTAGTACTTCACCAGAGTCTTGAATACGGGTCTCGGATAGACAACACACATCAATATTAAGACTTTCCAAAGACATAGCCAGTCCTATCTGTTGTCCGACCTGCATAAGTGTGCGAACGTTGAAGGTAGCCAGTTTGAATGGTGCACGCGGTTTCAGAAAAACTGCTTCAGTACTCATGTTCGGTAGTAACATACAATTTTCAACCAGGCAGTGACTCGGGAACGTTTAGATAAAGCTGAATTTTCACCATAGGTGAGCTGCTGTCTAGGTCGAAACGCATATATAAAGTAGGAATAAGAGAGGGTGAATAAATGACGTGGTAGAGTAATAATAATAATAATAATAATAATAATAGTAATAATAATAATAATAACAATAATAATAATAGTACGAGTTATTTCAATGTTAATCAGATAGAAAGGAATATTTTCCATAAGCAAATTGTTCATCATAGTTTTAGTGAGTGGGCTGGGATACTGCCCGGGTGCCCAGACCGAAGCAGGTGGTTTTCTTAGGGGGCCACACCCCGAGCCTTTGACCTAAAGGTCTAGTCCACAAGGCAGTGGAGCATCGTGAGGAGATGCAGTCCCATGGAAGCCGGTGACCAAAAGTTGGTTCATACGCCGTTTGTTCCCGCAGGATACTGGAGCCCATGTGCACCATAGAATTGGGATCCGGTTATAGCGCCGGACATTCGCTTTTCGTCCTCTCATTTTCGTAAACAACACCCCCGCCACGAGAAGGCAGTGAGTAGGACTTCCCTGGCAGAGGCTGTATACGCGTGGCCGTGTGAGAGTATTTCGAGAGGGAGGGCGAACCCTCCCCGCTCTCGGCCATACCAGGGCATTTGGGGGCACACATCGATATTATTACAGAAAGTTTATTTAATCAACTGAAAATCTCATCTCTTCCACTTATTCGAAATAAAATTAGTTACTATTAAACTTATCCTTTTATTTCATCGGTTGACATCATGAGTCAATTAAACCTAGACCAATATGGAAAACTTGGAAGCACTGGACGGCCGTTTCATCCTATTGTTGGTCACCGGCTACCATGGGACTGCATCTCCTCACGATGCTCCACTGCCTTATGGGTCAGACCTTTGGGTCAAAGGCTCCGGGTGTGACCCCCTAAGAAAACCATCTGCATCGGTCTGGGCATCCGGGAAGTATCACAGCCCACACACAAATAAAACTGTGTGGCGCGTATATATTTGGTGCCCTCTTGTACCAATATTTATGTGTTCAAATAAATAAGTAAATAAATTCATCCTAATATGGAACTCCTCAGCAGTGTATGTATGTGTATACGTGTGATGTGTTCGTATAATGTTTTAAAATATTCATCATACACGTTTCCATGCCATTGTGCATTTTAGAACAGAATAAATGCTAATATCATGGTAAAATTTAAAATTACACAGAGTAAGTTGTAATTTATTTTTTGATTCAAAAAGCAATGGGATTGCTGACTGATTCAGTAACAGATACGTATCCTTGTCTTCATCTCTCAGTTTATTTGTTTATTTTGATTTGACAGAACCCCTCCCCCATGAAAAAGACAAATGGGCACGAAAATATATATACGTCATACAAATCACTAAATTTATGTGAGGTGTGGAATACTACTGAGATGCTAAAATCTAAGCAGGTGGTTTTCTCAGGAGATAACTCCCTGAGGCTTTAACCTAGAGGTCTTATGCACAAAACAGTGTAGCAACATTGTGAGTTGCGATTACATGGTAGTTGGTGATCAAGATTGGGGTTTGTACTCCGTTAGTTTCTTCAGGATTCTGGTAGCCAATGTTTACCATTGGTTTGGAATTAGGGTTTTCCAACATCTCTAGATGGATCCTCCATGTTTAACGTCCCGTTTAAGGCGCCGAAAATTTGCTTTTTCACCCTCACGATTTCGTGAACAGCAGCCCCTTCTCGAGAAAGCAGTGAGTAAGACTAGTTTGGTAGTGGCTATATATGTGGGATCATGTGAGAGCATTTGAAGAAGTGCGGACTTTCCTCACCCTCTGTCTTTCCAGCTCATTTGGAGATAGGTCATCAACTGATTTTATCTAGTTCTCTTTCGGAAATGTGGGAGAGCTGGATCACCATTCCGTCCAAGTATAGGATTCTTAACTAAGAACACACATCTGAGAACTGAACCTACAACATTTGGTCTTATGCGTGAACTCTCAACGTCTATACTAATGAGTCGGCATCCAAAAGTGTTACTGTGTAATTTCAATCAATTCCAAACGTTGCTTAACTTTGATCTATTGACTGTGGAGGATGACTTTCATACACTCGATATGGTTGAGCTGCACTATTCATGGTTTCTCACTAGAACTCCAGAAGTTGCTTATTGAAGTTAGTCCCTATTGAGGACATAATAATAATAATTATTATTATCACTTGTTATTTATTAATTATTGTTATTATTATTCTATTCTTTCTCTGTGTACATGATATTACTTTCGATGAAAGCATCATTTTTTAAATTTTTTTTAAATATACGTAGTTGTTGTGGCTGCTTTGGTCAACGGTCTAAAAATCGACGTCTTCGATCTCAATTTATCTAGTATTTTTACTATCAGCTGGTATTCATGCCTGTCACATCCAGAAAAAAGTTATGCTAACAACGATGATGCTCATGTTTGTATGTGTGTGTTCATACGCGTATGTAATTCCAGTGTGTTATTATTGTTTTGATACACTTTGGTATTTTCCGTTAATTAATTTGAACGGTGTATTATTATGATTATTATTGTTGCTATAGCTACTATTGTATTATAATAATGTATATGTGTTTGTACACATGATATTTGCTTCGCCTTTTTCTCGTTTTGTTCCTTTCGTGTTTTGTTTTTTCTCACATCAAAGTACTTATAATTGTGACATAATCGTATCGTGTAATGAATTATTCCATGTCCTGTTCTGGCCTCCTCACCGTTATGTTATCGTATAAGCATTTACTGGATACTACTACTGATAACAACAATGTAGTAACCACCGACATGTTGGACAAGAGAATTAATAATGACCGGATAACAATTCATTCGATACATAAACGTTTTTTTTGCTAATAATAAAAATCTCAGGATTTATCTATTCATCGTGTTTCTTTTCCCTCCTCCTTCCCCCCTGTTTTCCCCCTTTTTTAATTTTATCTCAGCAATAAGTCTTTGTAATAATTAATTATTTCTTTATCCATTTGTGTTGGTTTTCTTCTTCTTTTTTGTTTTCTTTACCGAACAGCTTTTTATTTTTCAATAATCTACGTATAGATGATGTAATAATGATATCGAGTTGTTTTTTTCCCTTCTTTCTTTCTTTCTTTCTTCCTTTCTCTCTTTCTTTCTTTTTATAGAGATCGGTGAAATAGTGTTGGTGTTTTTTTTTATACGTACATATATATATAATTATTTTGTGTGCCCATTTATAATTTATACATCATTAACCCTATTAGTTGTGTCTTTCAAAGTGGCCTTTTTCATTATTATCTTATTATTATTATTATTATTATTATTATTATTATTATTATTCTATACATGTACATATATAAAGGATAGATGAACATTAAATAAGATAGTTTATAATATGAAAGAATGACCTCTTCTATTTCTTCACTTTTAATTTTTCTTGTTTTTTTTTCTTTTTCTCCCTCTCTTTTCTTCTCTGTTACGTCATAATTCCAAACTTTCAAACATCTAATATGTCCTATGTGTAAAGTCTCATTGTTCAATACCGAAAAATTAAGTATAGATAAACATACAAAAAAATGTAATTACAAAGAACTATTCTTTTCCTCTCTTTCTTTCTGTTTAGGAGTTTTCAAAGTGTGTGTGTGTGTGTGTGCGTTTCCACTTAACCACTCAATCACTCACTCATACACACACACACAAGTAAATAAACAAACAAACAAACATTATTCTTGAATATTATTTTGACTACCGTTGTTTATTGTTATTATTATGTAATCCGATGTCTTTGTTCTATACTTGTATTGTTTTTTTTTGTAATAATTTCTAAACATAGAAACGACTACATTTCATTTTTCAGTAGTGTCAATGTGGTTTTATGGATTAATTCTTGTCTAAGGAGGGGATGTTGTTATGTTTTTGTATTTTTTTTTCCACCCCCCTCATCTCTCGCTTTCTCTTTTAACCGATTGACAATTCTCTCAATACGCTTTTTTATATACATACCCATAGTGTTTAACTAACGGCTTTCTTTAAGGATAATGAATACAATCATCTTATTATTGTTTCCTTTGTTTTTTTCTCTCTCTCAAAAAGATATCATTGTTATTTTGTTATTGTTGTAAATCAATTTATGCTTTAATGAATGAATAATATCTCTATAGCTCATTATAAAAGAAAAAAAGGAATTGATAGACGAACTACTATTACTACCGCCATTGATATTGCTATGAATACACAATCTCTTCCTTTATCCCAGGGTCCATTTGTGACCAATATTGAAATTCCAGAATTATATTGGTTAATATTTATATATATATATATATATATATATATATATGTTTGTGTATTCATGTGCCTGTACATAGTTTTATTGTTTAAATTCTGTACATGGCTAGGTAATGGATTTTCACTTCTCTCTGATAGACATAAAAAATATATATAAAATCTCTTTATTATTCAATAATCGCTTCCAATTTTATTATAATCAACTGGTTAAAATGTATCAGTGAATTGTATCTCCTTTATGTATATTTATGTATATCTGTAGTTGTGCTTATAGCTGCAACATATTATATACATATTAATTTCCAATGATTTTGTCTTGTTGTATCTTGTTGTTTTTCTTCTTCACCTTCTTCTTCTTCAATTTTTCTCTTTGTTCAATTCTGCTGTTTTTTTTCTTTCTTTTTGCTGCATATGTTTATCGTAATGTTATCATCATTTTGATTTGTATTGTATCCAATACATAAACTTAAGTGCGCTGATCTGTATTTATATCTATGTATTATTGTGTGTGTGTGTATGTGTGCGCTTTCCTTAGCTTCTTTACACCGTATACAATAAAATGAGTGTTCTTATATTTGCTTTCTTCAAAAGTGCACAAAGGTCTGTCTACTATAATTTTCATTATATGCAACAATCAACCGTTCTTGATCTTCACACACACACACATATATATATATATATATATATACCTCTCCTAACGACATTATCAATGATAAGCGTTGTCACTCGTCTTCTAATCCAAGAGTAAGCATAGAATAAATCATGTTGACCTTTAATATCTACCATATGATAAAATGAAAATTTGAATGATAGTATTAGTAGTAGTAGTACTAGTAGTAATGAATAAGCGCTTCCAATAAATTTAACTTCCATTCTCTTTATGTTATTAAGTTATTCTCACCTTTACAGGTAATGGATGACTATGTGTCGTACAAAGTGTTTATGCATAGATATATATATCCGATTGTACTCATTCGATTATGCTTCCTTTTCTTCTTTTCAATAATTTCGTATTTCATTTAATCATTATTCTGACACTTGATGATATAACATGTTTTAATTTGATTGACAAATGAATCATCTAATGCTAAAGTTGATTTGAATGTATAACTAACTATGTTGTTAATATTACTACTACTGCTACTACTACTACTACTACTACTACTACTACTACTACTACTACTACTACTACTTAAATAATAGTAATTACATATTTTCTCTGGTATGTAAAGTCCTTCAAATCATGGGGGCGGTATATATATATATATATATATGCTTATTATAGAATGATTTGTGTGTGATGGCGCTATTGTGCCTGCTTGTTTCTTTCTATTGCATAAAAGCTTATTATTTTTCATGTCCTTTAATTGATTGTCATTCCCTTATTCATAATAATGATTACTGATAAGTTTGACAGTAGGGTTTTTATGTAACCTGTTTGTTTTTGTTTTTGTTTTTTTCAAACAAGCAAACAAACAGAACAGAAAAAAAGGGTGTTTTCCTTTACACATTCACATCTGTATGTATACATGTTAGATACAAAGAAAAAAAATTCTTTTTTTCTGTTGTAATTTGATGCAATTCAGGCTAATGTTTTTTTTCTTTTTGCGGGTTGTTTTTCTTTTCTTTGTCTTCTTCTTTTCAATATTATGATGGAATATGATGGAATTATTTCTATGATATAATGTTAATTGTACTATGAAAGGATATATGTGACAAAATGATGAATATCCTTTCAGTATTTAAGAGCTTATATCCGACTATGGATTATCAGTCAGTCAGTCAGTCAGTAACAACGTAGAACTTTGTACGTACGTATGTACATACATCAATTCGAGCAATTTTAAAGGTAACACATGTGTACATCCGTTTTGGTTGGTGTATTTCATAGTACAATAAGACGAAAGTGTTCTCACATATCTTAGAGTGGCAGAGTTATCGAAAGGAGTCATAATAATAGAAAGGATAAGGCATTCAAGATATAATTATACGAAAAGTAAACAGTGACTCAATTTCGTGAATTGATTGATATTAGACATTTATGCCGTTGAATTCCGACCGTCTCAGTGGTCTACAGTTTAAGCGTTCACGCACAAGACTGATAAATCCTGGGTTTAAATCTGGCGAGGTGGGATCGTTGATGCGCATTGCTGAGGAGTCCTATCCTAGGACGAAACGACCACCCAGTACTTCCAAGTTTTCCGTTGTCGTCTAGCTTGAATGGACTCATCAATTCAATCATTAAATAGTTACAAATTAGTGAGAAAAAAATATTTATGAAGAGATTAAAATATAAGGGAAAATGGGAAGTGAATGCGCGTACATCATTGCGAAAGAGTCATATCATTCAAAGTCTCTAGAGTTTGGTCACGATGATAACCTGAATTTCAACAAGGTAGTTTACACGTATATATATGGCAAAATATAACAGTATAAAACAACTTAAACGCAAAATATCAGGAAAAAAAATTGAATGCATTAGCGTCATTGTAATTGATTGTGAACGTTTCTAATCTTGGTGATCCATTAGCATTTTACAAATATACGCCTAAGTTTATATTTAAACTGATAAAGACCACGAAATTTTTTCAACTGAAATAACAAGCGTCACACTTAGGTTGCACGAAAATGAACAATAACGGGTCTGTGTTGCCCTTAGATGTCAGGGTTTGAGGTGCGCTACAGTGACAGTTCCAGCGAGTTTGGAAACCTGACCCGAATATGGTTTGGCAAGCTGTTTCGTCATCGTCAGGACTTGCAATTATTCCTCGTGAACTAGGATTTCCTTGGATTTTCCGCTCAAATAATACTGCGATAACCTAATTTGACCATCTAGATTAAGTAAAGGTCATAACAGGGTTTCCGTAGGTAAACGTCCGGAAGGATTATTTTCATGACATAAAAATATAAGAGGAAATATGCACTTAACTTCGTGCTGGTCCGCATGTACGCTGCTTTAGTGGTATTTACCATGGACTTCAGCGGTAACTTACATATGCTTGAGTAAGTCGATAAGAATATTTTATACATACATTAAACATAAATTAAGAAAAAAACGTGATTCTTGCCTTCAAAAAATACCTTAGACCCATTGATTCTCTGTTTTAGTAGCTAATCACCTCTAGACAATCTATAATTGAAAATTTTTTAAACACTTTCTTGTAAGATCAGCTTTAAGTAAATAGATATGATTCATTGTCTAATAACTAACTGTTTCAGTTACAGAGTTGTAAAGATATGAGGAGATATAATGTCAACATAAAAATACTATTAGTCAGTCAGCTACAACGTACGACTAGGCATATATGTATCCATCGGTCCAAGTTGCTACACTTCATTAGCACAAACAAGATGATCACCAAATTCATAGAAGCAGTTACTTGAATGGTAGTAATATATATAAAAAGATTGTGGGAAGGCAGCTTCGCCGTTATGTTGGTTGTCTGAAGGAAACATCTTACTGCCGTCCCACTTCTGTACAGTCAGCAGCACAACTTCAGTTTGCTGCCTTTAAACTTACCTCTATTCAACCAACCTGTCTGGCATAGCAAATTCTTAAGTAACGATTGGTTCATTAAAATAGGTAAGCTCGATCACCACATAATGGTATTGGCAGCGGTCGGGTATCTCTAACAGCACAAAAATAGTATTAATTTGTCCACCAATCAATATCATTATATTGCATCTGGTAGTATTTATCAAAATGTGCTATATTTAATAAATATTCATAAATCCGATTTTCAATGTGTGCTGTATGCGAACACTTGTCTATCATCATCTCATGATGCTATAAAGAATAGTGGTGGACAGAATAATTTACATTGAATCTGTTAGTATTCATTCAGTTATAGGTGAAATATTTGTATGCAAAAACTAACCAATTTGATATAGTTGTACACTCAGTTTCTGAAATCATGCTGACACAAAAGATATTTATTTAAAATGGGCACGTAAGATCAAAGATCCTAATTCTCAGATGTACACACTAATGAATAATCTCTCCTAGGAAGAACGATCTATTAACAACGTCATGGATTCCAGTGGTTATCTCAATAAGTTCAGTAGTTCATGATGAAAATGCAGAAGAATTTCTTAAATAAACTAACAAAAATAGAAATTTCCCACTATAATAATCAATAAATGGTACTAAGTACTTGTAAATAGTTTACCGATTTGTTATGTAATGTGTTACATAGTCAATTTACGTAAATTGAATTAGTTCTTAGTTTGTTTGTTTATGAAGTAAGAATACATATCTGTTATCTAGTGAAATATGTATTCATTATTTTTGTGATAGATAGATAGATATATGAATTCTGTATACTGTGGAGATGGATACTGTGGTTTGTGCTATTGATGTGGATATATATAAGTAGTATATATCAACTGCCAATCGAGAGTGAAATGCTTGACGGTAGAAGGTTAAGAAGATAGAAGAGAACGAGAACAGTGAGTGACTAGTGTGGAAACGAAGGCACAATGAAGTATTTACTGTATAGTTCCCAGAGTTTATCAAGATATTCCGTAATGTTTTTTGTATTGGTTGTGCTCACTTGTGTTCTCATTCACTACAATACAACAAAAGAGATTGTTGTGCATCGTGAAAACATCTCTGTTTGAGTGATTTCGTTCTACAAGTTGAAGAAATGTAAATGTTTGTTGGTTAGTGAAGATTGTGTGCGTGTGTGTGTGTAGAAGTGGATAAGGACTGTTCTCCATGTTTTGTAAGTGATGACTGCATACCATTATTGAATTACAGCTGCTTTCATTTCGTGAAGAAAACATTAACTGTAATTGCTATCCCTTACTTTCAAATCTGATTTGTTACGTCAACTCCTAACTTTCTTTCTCATATAATATGTAGGTGGAACCTATCGAGATCAGTTTTAGGATTGATCTAGGTTATCCACAACTTCGACGATTTGATGAAATGAAATAGTTGAAACCGAATTTCTTCTCTATATCGTTCTTCAGTTTTATATCTCAGTAAGTGATGTGTAGCTTGTCTCTTATTCTACTAAGCTACTATTTTTTTACATAGACAGCTGAATTTCAATTCATATTTATGAAATAGTGTTTAGTACGTGTTGATGTTTTCTTCTATTTGATAAAAGTATAGTCGAATGTGACAGTGGATAGAGAATTCTGACATGAAGTATAACGCAATTATTGGTTGATCACTAAGTTCACGTTGTGTAGATTTGATACTTACTTACTTACCTACTTACTCACTTACTTACGCCTGTTAATCCCAATGGAGCATGGGCCGAGTTTTTTATACTAGTCACATTTTATCGATCATGCTGTTTTGTGTAAACCAAACTAATAGATTTAACACAGTGATTCAATTATTCATTTATTGTCTAAATGTTGACTCGGATATCTTGGAAAAAGTACATAGAAAAGGGGCCTACGTAATTTAAAAACCATACAAAGTGTGTTTTCAGAAGCTGAACCTCCTTACTCTGTCCTACCAAGAATTAAGAGTCGACCTGATTTTGGTATATCGAATAACTAGAAACGATCTTGAAACTAATATAACCTCTCTTTTTTTCTTACTACATAAGGACAACTTAGAGGACATATCAGTCAAGTACAAAAGTTACAAACACAGAAAATACCAGTGGCACACAGGTTTTCACACCATGTCATCCTTTCTTGTATCCTGTTACCCGAAGTTGTGGTATCCTGCCCTCTAATTTACCTATACAAAAGAGGACTAGATACCCTCAGGATTTTACCAGGAAGCGGCTAACACAGACCATAAGCCTTCTGATCTCAATACATAAATATGAATTAATCAACAGAAAGCTTTGTACCAAGGTTTCATGTTAATGATTACTTAACAATCAGGTGTATCTGATATTTGAGGAAATTATAAATTCATATGAATCTTTTATAAAATAAACCAGTCTCTTATATAACAGATATCTTATGCTTGTATTACACATAGATATTCTAACCTATTACATCTAGATAGCTTTCAGTTTTGAACAAATTTTGTGGATATCTAAGTAATACATACAAGTAAATACATTATAATTTGGATTATTCAAGCTTTTAATGTTTTCACAAATAACACGTCACTATTCAATTTGAGTATGGAAATCCATCGTCATAATAATATTCATTACAGTAAATATTTCCGGTTTCAATGTGTTATAGCTATTTACGACCGCCTAAAATTACGTGACAAAACCACCAATTTGAATCCTGACTTCTGCAACTTATTATCTCTGAGTTGATCAGTTATCTGTCTAACTAGAGCTGACAACCTTGAGTCAACCACTAGGTCTGCATTGGTCTTCGATTCTGTAGCTTCCCTTTCTTCCTTGCCATTGAGTTTAGAAGTTGGTGATCAGTCTGAGCTAATATTATATTTTAAGAAGACTTAGTTTATATACATAGATACTAAACCACATCATACCATGAAGTGAAAAAAAAAATACATGAACGCACCAAAAGTGGCTGTGATAAGAGGAAACTGAATAAAAACTTGGAAATAAATTAAGAACAGTGGTCTAGACGTTAAGCGTTCGCGCGCGAGACTGAACCTCGTGGTTCGAATCCCAGCAGCAAGATCGTGAATGCGCACAACTCAGGAGTCCCATACTAGTGTGAGACGGCCTTTCAGTGCTTTCAGATTTTCCATGTTGTTTTAGCTTCAATTGACTCATGACCCCAACACTTGAAATTACTACAATCTCCGAAACAACCCTTTCTGATATATATATATATATATATATATATATATATATATATATATATATATATATCCTTGTTTCACCCATCTAAGTAGTTTGTATTTTTGTAATGGCTACACTGTGTTTAAATAAGTATTTCATTCGTTGAATTTGGCTACTACAGTCCTTACTGGTGACTGTTTTTAATTATGATAGTCACGCGAACACCAACCAAGTAGTCTGCATCTACGAACATTGAACAGGAAATAACCTTAAATGAACAGTTCCCAGTTGATATCATTCATCGTTGTAATACATGTACAAAAATGTATTATCTAAACAATTTTTAGAGTAAAACACTTCAAGCATTCTAATACCTCATATTTGTTCTCCCTATTTAATACTACTCCTCTATATCAAGCTGATTATACATGTAAACTGGCATGAATAAGATGATTGAATATCGGTTAACATAAAAAAAATACATAATGAATGACAAATCTAGAGTGTAACTCTCCTATAAGACCTAAATGCTTTATAGCATAAATCAAGAAAACTGAATATAATCAGTTGAGGATCACGTTCTTATTTCTTCGTATTTTAAAAGAAAAAGACAAAACAAAACACAATTTATTTACTTTGATCTAAATTGGTCTACAGGTAAATGATGTCTTTGTTTTTCTATAAGTAAGATGATAGTGACTGGAGGCTATATCGAGGCATCACACACAGTATACACATATGCCATTAAGAGACTGGTCAATTTCAGTCCGAAACATCAATGGAAAGATCCAAATAAACAATACCAAGTGAGTGTAAAATTCACCCTATTGCACAAGCAAACTGGCTATCAGGACTCTGTAGCTAAATGGATAACGTGATAGTGCTTGAAGCGAACGGTACTGAGTTTGAGTCACAGAGTGAGCATCAACTCTGAAGTGCAGGTTCATCTAGCTGACAAGTCTCAAATAGAACGAAACGGGCGTCTTGGATTCCACTACTAGCCACTATTCATCTTTTTATATAAAGCTTGTGAACTAAGGCTATATCAAGGCAACACGCACAGTATACACATATGCCATTAAGAGACTGGTCAATTTCAGTCCGAAACATCAATGGAAAGATCCAAATAAACAATACCAAGTGAGTGTAAAATTCACCCTATTGCACAAGCAAACTGGCTATCAGGACTCTGTAGCTAAATGGATAACGTGATAGTGCTTGAAGCGAACGGTACTGAGTTTGAGTCACAGAGTGAGCATCAACTCTGAAGTGCAGGTTCATCTAGCTGACAAGTCTCAAATAGAACGAAACGGGCGTCTTGGATTCCACTACTAGCCACTATTCATCTTTTTATATAAAGCTTGTGAACTAAGGCTATATCAAGGCAACACGCACAGTATACACATATGCCATTAAGAGACTGGTCAATTTCAGTCCGAAACATCAATGGAAAGATCCAAATAAACAATACCAAGTGAGTGTAAAATTCACCCTATTGCACAAGCAAACTGGCTATCAGGACTCTGTAGCTAAATGGATAACGTGATAGTGCTTGAAGCGAACGGTACTGAGTTTGAGTCACAGAGTGAGCATCAACTCTGAAGTGCAGGTTCATCTAGCTGACAAGTCTCAAATAGAACGAAACGGGCGTCTTGGATTCCACTACTAGCCACTATTCATCTTTTTATATAAAGCTTGTGAACTAAGGCTATATCAAGGCAACACGCACAGTATACACATATGCCATTAAGAGACTGGTCAATTTCAGTCCGAAACATCAATGGAAAGATCCAAATAAACAATACCAAGTGAGTGTAAAATTCACCCTATTGCACAAGCAAACTGGCTATCAGGACTCTGTAGCTAAATGGATAACGTGATAGTGCTTGAAGCGAACGGTACTGAGTTTGAGTCACAGAGTGAGCATCAACTCTGAAGTGCAGGTTCATCTAGCTGACAAGTCTCAAATAGAACGAAACGGGCGTCTTGGATTCCACTACTAGCCACTATTCATCTTTTTATATAAAGCTTGTGAACTAAGGCTATATCAAGGCAACACGCACAGTATACACATATGCCATTAAGAGACTGGTCAATTTCAGTCCGAAACATCAATGGAAAGATCCAAATAAACAATACCAAGTGAGTGTAAAATTCACCCTATTGCACAAGCAAACTGGCTATCAGGACTCTGTAGCTAAATGGATAACGTGATAGTGCTTGAAGCGAACGGTACTGAGTTTGAGTCACAGAGTGAGCATCAACTCTGAAGTGCAGGTTCATCTAGCTGACAAGTCTCAAATAGAACGAAACGGGCGTCTTGGATTCCACTACTAGCCACTATTCATCTTTTTATATAAAGCTTGTGAACTAAGGCTATATCAAGGCAACACGCACAGTATACACATATGCCATTAAGAGACTGGTCAATTTCAGTCCGAAACATCAATGGAAAGATCCAAATAAACAATACCAAGTGAGTGTAAAATTCACCCTATTGCACAAGCAAACTGGCTATCAGGACTCTGTAGCTAAATGGATAACGTGATAGTGCTTGAAGCGAACGGTACTGAGTTTGAGTCACAGAGTGAGCATCAACTCTGAAGTGCAGGTTCATCTAGCTGACAAGTCTCAAATAGAACGAAACGGGCGTCTTGGATTCCACTACTAGCCACTATTCATCTTTTTATATAAAGCTTGTGAACTAAGGCTATATCAAGGCAACACGCACAGTATACACATATGCCATTAAGAGACTGGTCAATTTCAGTCCGAAACATCAATGGAAAGATCCAAATAAACAATACCAAGTGAGTGTAAAATTCACCCTATTGCACAAGCAAACTGGCTATCAAGACTCTGTAGCTAAATGGATAACGTGATAGTGCTTGAAGCGAACGGTACTGAGTTTGAGTCACAGAGTGAGCATCAACTCTGAAGTGCAGGTTCATCTAGCTGACAAGTCTCAAATAGAACGAAACGGGCGTCTTGGATTCCACTACTAGCCACTATTCATCTTTTTATATAAAGCTTGTGAACTAAGGCCTATATCAAGGCAACACGCACAGTATACACATATGCCATTAAGAGACTGGTCAATTTCAGTCCGAAACATCAATGGAAAGATCCAAATAAACAATACCAAGTGAGTGTAAAATTCACCCTATTGCACAAGCAAACTGGCTATCAGGACTCTGTAGCTAAATGGATAACGTGATAGTGCTTGAAGCGAACGGTACTGAGTTTGAGTCACAGAGTGAGCATCAACTCTGAAGTGCAGGTTCATCTAGCTGACAAGTCTCAAATAGAACGAAACGGGCGTCTTGGATTCCACTACTAGCCACTATTCATCTTTGTATATAAAGCTTGTGAACTAAGGCCATATCAAGGCAACACGCACAGTATACACATATGCCATTAAGAGACTGGTCAATTTCAGTCCGAAACATCAATGGAAAGATCCAAATAAACAATACCAAGTGAGTGTAAAATTCACCCTATTGCACAAGCAAACTGGCTATCAGGACTCTGTAGCTAAATGGATAACGTGATAGTGCTTGAAGCGAACGGTACTGAGTTTGAGTCACAGAGTGAGCATCAACTCTGAAGTGCAGGTTCATCTAGCTGACAAGTCTCAAATAGAACGAAACGGGCGTCTTGGATTCCACTACTAGCCACTATTCATCTTTTTATATAAAGCTTGTGAACTAAGGCTATATCAAGGCAACACGCACAGTATACACATATGCCATTAAGAGACTGGTCAATTTCAGTCCGAAACATCAATGGAAAGATCCAAATAAACAATACCAAGTGAGTGTAAAATTCACCCTATTGCACAAGCAAACTGGCTATCAGGACTCTGTAGCTAAATGGATAACGTGATAGTGCTTGAAGCGAACGGTACTGAGTTTGAGTCACAGAGTGAGCATCAACTCTGAAGTGCAGGTTCATCTAGCTGACAAGTCTCAAATAGAACGAAACGGGCGTCTTGGATTCCACTACTAGCCACTATTCATCTTTTTATATAAAGCTTGTGAACTAAGGCTATATCAAGGCAACACGCACAGTATACACATATGCCATTAAGAGACTGGTCAATTTCAGTCCGAAACATCAATGGAAAGATCCAAATAAACAATACCAAGTGAGTGTAAAATTCACCCTATTGCACAAGCAAATTGGCTATCAGGACTCTGTAGCTAAATGGATAACGTGATAGTGCTTGAAGCGAACGGTACTGAGTTTGAGTCACAGAGTGAGCATCAACTCTGAAGTGCAGGTTCATCTAGCTGACAAGTCTCAAATAGAACGAAACGGGCGTCTTGGATTCCACTACTAGCCACTATTCATCTTTTTATATAAAGCTTGTGAACTAAGGCTATATCAAGGCAACACGCACAGTATACACATATGCCATTAAGAGACTGGTCAATTTCAGTCCGAAACATCAATGGAAAGATCCAAATAAACAATACCAAGTGAGTGTAAAATTCACCCTATTGCACAAGCAAATTGGCTATCAGGACTCTGTAGCTAAATGGATAACGTGATAGTGCTTGAAGCGAACGGTACTGAGTTTGAGTCACAGAGTGAGCATCAACTCTGAAGTGCAGGTTCATCTCGCTGACAAGTCTCAAATAGAACGAAACGGGCGTCTTGGATTCATGACAAGTCTCAAATAGAACGAAACGGGCGTCTTGGATTCCACTACTAGCCACTATTCATCTTTTTATATAAAGCTTGTGAACTAAGGCTATATCAAGGCAACACGCACAGTATACACATATGCCATTAAGAGATCTGGTCAATTTCAGTCCGAAACATCAATGGAAAGATCCAAATAAACAATACCAAGTGAGTGTAAAATTCACCCTATTGCACAAGCAAACTGGCTATCAGGACTCTGTAGCTAAATGGATAACGTGATAGTGCTTGAAGCGAACGGTACTGAGTTTGAGTCACAGAGTGAGCATCAACTCTGAAGTGCAGGTTCATCTAGCTGACAAGTCTCAAATAGAACGAAACGGGCGTCTTGGATTCCACTACTAGCCACTATTCATCTTTTATATAAAGCTTGTGAACTAAGGCTATATCAAGGCAACACGCACAGTATACACATATGCCATTAAGAGACTGGTCAATTTCAGTCCGAAACATCAATGGAAAGATCCAAATAAACAATACCAAGTGAGTGTAAAATTCACCCTATTGCACAAGCAAACTGGCTATCAGGACTCTGTAGCTAAATGGATAACGTGATAGTGCTTGAAGCGAACGGTACTGAGTTTGAGTCACAGAGTGAGCATCAACTCTGAAGTGCAGGTTCATCTAGCTGACAAGTCTCAAATAGAACGAAACGGGCGTCTTGGATTCCACTACTAGCCACTATTCATCTTTTTATATAAGCTTTGTGAACTAAGGCTATATCAAGGCAACACGCACAGTATACACATATGCCATTAAGAGACTGGTCAATTTCAGTCCGAAACATCAATGGAAAGATCCAAATAAACAATACCAAGTGAGTGTAAAATTCACCCTATTGCACAAGCAAACTGGCTATCAGGACTCTGTAGCTAAATGGATAACGTGATAGTGCTTGAAGCGAACGGTACTGAGTTTGAGTCACAGAGTGAGCATCAACTCTGAAGTGCAGGTTCATCTAGCTGACAAGTCTCAAATAGAACGAAACGGGCGTCTTGGATTCCACTACTAGCCACTATTCATCTTTTTATATAAAGCTTGTGAACTAAGGCTATATCAAGGCAACACGCACAGTATACACATATGCCATTAAGAGACTGGTCAATTTCAGTCCGAAACATCAATGGAAAGATCCAAATAAACAATACCAAGTGAGTGTAAAATTCACCCTATTGCACAAGCAAACTGGCTATCAGGACTCTGTAGCTAAATGGATAACGTGATAGTGCTTGAAGCGAACGGTACTGAGTTTGAGTCACAGAGTGAGCATCAACTCTGAAGTGCAGGTTCATCTAGCTGACAAGTCTCAAATAGAACGAAACGGGCGTCTTGGATTCCACTACTAGCCACTATTCATCTTTTTTATATAAAGCTTGTGAACTAAGGCTATATCAAGGCAACACGCACAGTATACACATATGCCATTAAGAGACTGGTCAATTTCAGTCCGAAACATCAATGGAAAGATCCAAATAAACAATACCAAGTGAGTGTAAAATTCACCCTATTGCACAAGCAAACTGGCTATCAGGACTCTGTAGCTAAATGGATAACGTGATAGTGCTTGAAGCGAACGGTACTGAGTTTGAGTCACAGAGTGAGCATCAACTCTGAAGTGCAGGTTCATCTAGCTGACAAGTCTCAAATAGAACGAAAAGGGCGTCTTGGATTCCACTACTAGCCACTATTCATCTTTTTATATAAAGCTTGTGAACTAAGGCTATATCAAGGCAACACGCACAGTATACACATATGCCATTAAGAGACTGGTCAATTTCAGTCCGAAACATCAATGGAAAGATCCAAATAAACAATACCAAGTGAGTGTAAAATTCACCCTATTGCACAAGCAAACTGGCTATCAAGGACTCTGTAGCTAAATGGATAACGTGATAGTGCTTGAAGCGAACGGTACTGAGTTTGAGTCACAGAGTGAGCATCAACTCTGAAGTGCAGGTTCATCTAGCTGACAAGTCTCAAATAGAACGAAACGGGCGTCTTGGATTCCACTACTAGCCACTATTCATCTTTTGTATATAAAGCTTGTGAACTAAGGCCATATCAAGGCAACACGCACAGTATACACATATGCCATTAAGAGACTGGTCAATTTCAGTCCGAAACATCAATGGAAAGATCCAAATAAACAATACCAAGTGAGTGTAAAATTCACCCTATTGCACAAGCAAACTGGCTATCAGGACTCTGTAGCTAAATGGATAACGTGATAGTGCTTGAAGCGAACGGTACTGAGTTTGAGTCACAGAGTGAGCATCAACTCTGAAGTGCAGGTTCATCTAGCTGACAAGTCTCAAATAGAACGAAACGGGCGTCTTGGATTCCACTACTAGCCACTATTCATCTTTTTATATAAAGCTTGTGAACTAAGGCTATATCAAGGCAACACGCACAGTATACACATATGCCATTAAGAGACTGGTCAATTTCAGTCCGAAACATCAATGGAAAGATCCAAATAAACAATACCAAGTGAGTGTAAAATTCACCCTATTGCACAAGCAAACTGGCTATCAGGACTCTGTAGCTAAATGGATAACGTGATAGTGCTTGAAGCGAACGGTACTGAGTTTGAGTCACAGAGTGAGCATCAACTCTGAAGTGCAGGTTCATCTAGCTGACAAGTCTCAAATAGAACGAAACGGGCGTCTTGGATTCCACTACTAGCCACTATTCATCTTTTTATATAAAGCTTGTGAACTAAGGCTATATCAAGGCAACACGCACAGTATACACATATGCCATTAAGAGACTGGTCAATTTCAGTCCGAAACATCAATGGAAAGATCCAAATAAACAATACCAAGTGAGTGTAAAATTCACCCTATTGCACAAGCAAACTGGCTATCAGGACTCTGTAGCTAAATGGATAACGTGATAGTGCTTGAAGCGAACGGTACTGAGTTTGAGTCACAGAGTGAGCATCAACTCTGAAGTGCAGGTTCATCTAGCTGACAAGTCTCAAATAGAACGAAACGGGCGTCTTGGATTCCACTACTAGCCACTATTCATCTTTTTATATAAAGCTTGTGAACTAAGGCTATATCAAGGCAACACGCACAGTATACACATATGCCATTAAGAGACTGGTCAATTTCAGTCCGAAACATCAATGGAAAGATCCAAATAAACAATACCAAGTGAGTGTAAAATTCACCCTATTGCACAAGCAAACTGGCTATCAGGACTCTGTAGCTAAATGGATAACGTGATAGTGCTTGAAGCGAACGGTACTGAGTTTGAGTCACAGAGTGAGCATCAACTCTGAAGTGCAGGTTCATCTAGCTGACAAGTCTCAAATAGAACGAAACGGGCGTCTTGGATTCCACTACTAGCCACTATTCATCTTTTTATATAAAGCTTGTGAACTAAGGCTATATCAAGGCAACACGCACAGTATACACATATGCCATTAAGAGACTGGTCAATTTCAGTCCGAAACATCAATGGAAAGATCCAAATAAACAATACCAAGTGAGTGTAAAATTCACCCTATTGCACAAGCAAACGGCTATCAGGACTCTGTAGCTAAATGGATAACGTGATAGTGCTTGAAGCGAACGGTACTGAGTTTGAGTCACAGAGTGAGCATCAACTCTGAAGTGCAGGTTCATCTAGCTGACAAGTCTCAAATAGAACGAAACGGGCGTCTTGGATTCCACTACTAGCCACTATTCATCTTTTTATATAAAGCTTGTGAACTAAGGCTATATCAAGGCAACACGCACAGTATACACATATGCCATTAAGAGACTGGTCAATTTCAGTCCGAAACATCAATGGAAAGATCCAAATAAACAATACCAAGTGAGTGTAAAATTCACCCTATTGCACAAGCAAACTGGCTATCAGGACTCTGTAGCTAAATGGATAACGTGATAGTGCTTGAAGCGAACGGTACTGAGTTTGAGTCACAGAGTGAGCATCAACTCTGAAGTGCAGGTTCATCTAGCTGACAAGTCTCAAATAGAACGAAACGGGCGTCTTGGATTCCACTACTAGCCACTATTCATCTTTTTATATAAAGCTTGTGAACTAAGGCTATATCAAGGCAACACGCACAGTATACACATATGCCATTAAGAGACTGGTCAATTTCAGTCCGAAACATCAATGGAAAGATCCAAATAAACAATACCAAGTGAGTGTAAAATTCACCCTATTGCACAAGCAAACTGGCTATCAGGACTCTGTAGCTAAATGGATAACGTGATAGTGCTTGAAGCGAACGGTACTGAGTTTGAGTCACAGAGTGAGCATCAACTCTGAAGTGCAGGTTCATCTAGCTGACAAGTCTCAAATAGAACGAAACGGGCGTCTTGGATTCCACTACTAGCCACTATTCATCTTTTTATATAAAGCTTGTGAACTAAGGCTATATCAAGGCAACACGCACAGTATACACATATGCCATTAAGAGACTGGTCAATTTCAGTCCGAAACATCAATGGAAAGATCCAAATAAACAATACCAAGTGAGTGTAAAATTCACCCTATTGCACAAGCAAACTGGCTATCAGGACTCTGTAGCTAAATGGATAACGTGATAGTGCTTGAAGCGAACGGTACTGAGTTTGAGTCACAGAGTGAGCATCAACTCTGAAGTGCAGGTTCATCTAGCTGACAAGTCTCAAATAGAACGAAACGGGCGTCTTGGATTCCACTACTAGCCACTATTCATCTTTTTATATAAAGCTTGTGAACTAAGGCTATATCAAGGCAACACGCACAGTATACACATATGCCATTAAGAGACTGGTCAATTTCAGTCCGAAACATCAATGGAAAGATCCAAATAAACAATACCAAGTGAGTGTAAAATTCACCCTATTGCACAAGCAAACTGGCTATCAGGACTCTGTAGCTAAATGGATAACGTGATAGTGCTTGAAGCGAACGGTACTGAGTTTGAGTCACAGAGTGAGCATCAACTCTGAAGTGCAGGTTCATCTAGCTGACAAGTCTCAAATAGAACGAAACGGGCGTCTTGGATTCCACTACTAGCCACTATTCATCTTTTTATATAAAGCTTGTGAACTAAGGCTATATCAAGGCAACACGCACAGTATACACATATGCCATTAAGAGACTGGTCAATTTCAGTCCGAAACATCAATGGAAAGATCCAAATAAACAATACCAAGTGAGTGTAAAATTCACCCTATTGCACAAGCAAACTGGCTATCAGGACTCTGTAGCTAAATGGATAACGTGATAGTGCTTGAAGCGAACGGTACTGAGTTTGAGTCACAGAGTGAGCATCAACTCTGAAGTGCAGGTTCATCTAGCTGACAAGTCTCAAATAGAACGAAACGGGCGTCTTGGATTCCACTACTAGCCACTATTCATCTTTTTATATAAAGCTTGTGAACTAAGGCTATATCAAGGCAACACGCACAGTATACACATATGCCATTAAGAGACTGGTCAATTTCAGTCCGAAACATCAATGGAAAGATCCAAATAAACAATACCAAGTGAGTGTAAAATTCACCCTATTGCACAAGCAAACTGGCTATCAGGACTCTGTAGCTAAATGGATAACGTGATAGTGCTTGAAGCGAACGGTACTGAGTTTGAGTCACAGAGTGAGCATCAACTCTGAAGTGCAGGTTCATCTAGCTGACAAGTCTCAAATAGAACGAAACGGGCGTCTTGGATTCCACTACTAGCCACTATTCATCTTTTTATATAAAGCTTGTGAACTAAGGCTATATCAAGGCAACACGCACAGTATACACATATGCCATTAAGAGACTGGTCAATTTCAGTCCGAAACATCAATGGGAAGATTCAAGTAAAACAAAACCATGTGAATTTAAGTAAGATGTTCATTATTATTATTTCCTTGAAAGAATAAAGAAAGAATAATACAGATTTCTTTCAAGTGTGCTAACACATCAACCGTTAGTTATTTAGCAAATTGCTAATAAGTTTAACCTGTGCAAAATTTAGGTTTATCATTTTCTACTAACTACTTTCAATCATTATTTAACATAACTTAATATAGTAACCATAATGTTAAGTCATTTAAGTAAGTAAGTAAGTAAGATTCAACATAAACAAAGGAAAAACTAACATCCTCAAATACTGAACGAAAAACATCAATTCAATCACATTTGATGGAGAAACTCTAAATCACACGGAATCTTTCACGTGTCTGGGTAGCATCATCGATGAATATGAAGGATCCGATACAAACCTAAAGGCGACGATTGACAAAACAAGGACAGCATTACTAAAATTGAAGAATATATGGAACTCAAAACACCAATCTGTCAACCAATATCAAAGTCACAATCTTCAATACGAGAGTCAGGACAGTTCTACTATACGGAGCTGAAACTCACAGAACTAACACAATCATCATCAAGAAGGTACATGTACTTGTAAACAATTCACAACGTAAGATACTGAATGTCCATTGACCGGATACCATCAGCAACAGTCTGCTGTGCAACACAACAAACCAACTTCCAACTGAGGTGGAAATCAGGAAAAGACGATTTAGGTGGATAGGACAAACATTAAGGAAATCATCAAACTACATCACGAGGCAAGCCAAAACTTGGAATCCTGGAATGAAATAAAAAAGTGAAATACCAAAGAACATACTGAGTCGGGAATTTGAAGCAGACATGAAAAGGATGAATAGCAACTGACCGGTACACAGTTGGATGGAGAATACTGATAAACGATCTATGCTTCTCCATAAGGGGTAACAAGCATAAATAAGTAATGACCAATCAATTGTAAACAAAATTCAATCCATTTCTCTCTTATTGTTTAATAGTATCTAATTCCTAAAATAATAAACACCTAAACTTATCGAGGAACAAGTGCCGATGGATTGGAAAGAAGGACACCTCATCAAGATTCCAAAGAAAGGAGATCTGAGCAAGTGTGAAAACTACAGAGGCATTACACTACTGACTTGCCTTTTTAATTTAAAACATGTTAAATTCTTTGTTTTATTATTGATAATGCTGAAAGCCCACACTGATTTCTCCCATTAATTAGTTAAAAATCTACTTATGTGTCCTCACTTTAGATAGTTACTAAAAGAGTAGTAAAAAACATTCCTCTCTCCGACTTAAAATAAAAGTTATGGATTTTGCTCGAATGACAGGAGACTAGTAGCACTGCTTCAACTACCATTTAAGCTATTGCAAAGCCTCGTGGATGAACAGATGAGGAAGTCTATTAAGCAGAACAAGATTTTCCATGTAGCACGACATGACTTCAGAGAAAGCGAAACTTATAGCACAAACACCTTACTATAGCGAAACAGTAGGCCAGGTTTATAGAATCAAAGGCTCTCCATGAATGCACAGTGCCCCAACTTCTCGAAAGTTTTTGGCAGTGTAACTCACACTGTCCTCTTAGCCTTAACAAAACAGATAAGTTCCGATATTTATTCCCTTTCTGTTGAAATGATTTTGTGCAAAAGCGGTCGTTCTACATGAAAGTAAACGGAATTTACTCAAATCGCATAGCGTTAATGTCCGGATAATCATAAGGAGCTTTACTTAAATTCCACTGATCTTACGTTCATTAAGGTTATGTCAAGAAACTTCAGGTCATCAGTTCTCATCTATATGGACAGCAGCAAACTACTAAACAGAAAGACGATTCACAAGGGCTCCAAGAGGACTTAGTTATGTCCTTAGAATGAAGATACAACAACGGCCTAAGAGTTAGACGCAATATCGAGCTATGAAGAAGCACAATTTGACAGCTGAGGACAACTTTTGCGGCGATGCAACAGAAGCTTACATCATTCTTCCCCACGTTTGAAGTTAACTAGGCTTGATCTTATCTGTTCTCTTCTCGGCCCCATTTACGTACTAAGTCGTCTCGCGCCTTAAAACACAAAATGTTGTTGGAATCTTTATTCAAATGGTGAAGAAGCCAGTAACGCTTGAACTTTCTCCATTATTATAATTCAATAATTGCAGGATTATCACCCATCAGAAACATCTTTCTCTCTAGAATCTCTGTTCAGCTTTTTCCTATTTCTTTACTCTTTTACTTGTCTAATCAATGATTAACATATTTATTTGCCGCATACACTCGTCTTTTTATTCAGATTCTAAGGATTCCCACAATCCAGGTAACAGGCTGACTGCTTTTAAGTGTGATAACTGGTGTTTGTAGAACTTTTCAGCTGTAGAATAAAAGGATTCATTATACTAAAGATTCACTGACCTTTATCGAATTCTCTAGTCCTTGTGCTTTTAAGTAGACTGCTCACACTGAACCAAATCAAAATGTTCTGACAATATTCTTATGCCTAGAAGAGACTCGAAAGGTATAAACTAGTTTATAGTAGATCAGCACAACTAATTCGCCTACTGAATTATACTTTCGTTTGAAGGCTTCGAAAATCAAGGTCATAGTCAAGTTGGTTTTTTAAGTATTCGTTTATAATCATGAGAAGGGACTCACATATGGGTTTACTTTTCAAAAGTGAGATGGAAATTTAGCATTTTTCACTTTAACAGTTGTTTTGATAGGTGATTCAGGAGTTGGAAAAACAAATTTGCGTTCGCGTTTCACAAATGATGAGTTTAATCTTGAAAGTAAAAGCACGATTGGTGTTGATTTCGCCACAAAGTAAATAGATGAAATTTAGAAATAATAATTCAAAGGAATGTCAAAGTTGACGGAAAAGTTGTTAAGGCTCAAATATGGGACACAGCTGGTCAGGAGAGATATCGGGCTATAACTTCGGCGTATGTACTTTCAATGCAAATTTTAATGTGTTCAAATGTTTAAAGTATTTGAAGTTAATGGAGCTTACTCCCGATATTCGACAGCTACACTTAGTCGACCGTTTGCAAATTTTACGATATTGTGTTTGTGATTTAGTTCAGTTATTATGTACAAACCGTAGTTTGTTTCACATGCAGGGTTTACAATTATCTTCATAAATTCGTTTTCTGATACATATGCACATACAGCATTATTTGTGCAAGTATCGACGAATGAAGCTTAATAGCTTCAATGCTAAGGATGAGGGTCTGGCCTTAGGAATTCTACGTAACTATTCAGCTTTGATCAGTGCGATTTCTGAAATGTAATCGTGTATCGAGTGTTTTTTAGTCAAAAGGTTTCCTTATTTTGTGGCCAATTGACGTGAATAGAGTTTTCAAACTAGTAAATGCCACAGTACTGAGAGAAAATACATTGATCTTTGTGGTAAATAAATTTGTTTATTCCTTAAAATGAGAATCTTCATTTTCATACTGTGATTGCTCGTTAGTTGTATATAGATAAAAATCATCAGTTTCTCATTTATCTGATTCTTTAATATGTGATTCATAAGTATGGTATTGTGTTTGGTCGCGTCTATACTCTATTTTGGCTTGTAATATGTACAAGATATCTTTGTAGTATAGTCGATGAAAAGGCCATAATTAGATTTACTGTCATATTTTGACATCGCTTTCTAATATAGTCGTACTCTTGAGTAACTTTTAAATAGATGATAAAGTATATATCCCATATCCGTCACTTGTCCATTAAAATGGACTATAATATTCCCTTATATATAGATATACAAAGCTTTCTTAAGGTATTAATGAACGCAAAAAACTGTTTACACTAAACCATCTCAAGTTGTACGTTAAATTTCTGCTGTTCATGGAAATTATGATTAATTAACACAACTATACGAGTATCGTAGATTAGTTTACACAATAACAATTATCGTCCTAAATATAACCTTAATAGCTCCTCCATTTCAACCGACTTTGTATGTCAAAAGTTATGATCTTTTAAACAAAGTAGTTGTTTTAAAAGTTCGTATTGGTATTTATTAGTTGTTCTGTTCAAAGTTTATAAGTGAACTTAAGTTTCATCTGATATCCAGTAGCTACAAGAATTATTTGACATCACTGATTACTTGATACTTGAACATATTGTTTTAAAGCCATAAAAAGATATATTTATAAACTGCAGTTAATTCCTGACATAAGTTAATTTAGAACATTCATATTTGGATCATCTGTAATGTAAATACTGCTAAAATATTTGTAGGTATACGATAACTTTAAGTTGTTGAACCAATCCTATATCTTTTTTATTTAATGTAAGCTAAACAATGGTACATAATTAGGTTATTTAAAAGGCTGACTTCTCAGTAGAACTTGAAAATAATGAATGATGGAAAAATAAAAAAACACGCTTCTACGACCCATGAAAGGCGAAAATTGCATGTGTTTCATTTTCCTGAAGGTTTGACTTCATATATCTGGCATACACACCACTGAATTTAATATACATGGCTGAAACAAATCATGTCCTCCTAAACAATTAATGGTACTATGGCTCATTTCATTTGCGGTTGAATCAGTATACTAACAAGTTACTCGAAAACATATTAAAACATTGTGTTCCTACTTTCCTGTTACTATCAATTTATTTTCATAATATTAGTGTACGATAAGACTTTTTTTAGTCACGCAAGTTGGTACAAACTACTGAAAAGAAAATCACGAAACGGCTTTCAACTATGTCATTTATTGTAAATCTCCGATGATGAATATAATGCCACAATTCTAAATAAGAGCTAACGACAAATATTTCCTTATTACAAACGCTAAGGGTCATAAACTTTGTTTTGGTCGACTATATTGTATATTTGCCTGACTATTATTTAATTGTTATCGCACCTTTTTAATACTAAACGTAACGTAACGTCTCACATTGTGAAATTATATGGTCCAGGTTCGATTCCCTCAGGGAAGGCATGTTCCCTTATAATTACAAGTCTACCGTAAGTAAAGCTTCTGTTTAACTAACAGATATAAAAAAGCAACTAATACCATGTCGATTTATTTTGACTTGTCGCCATATCGCAACCTGATTGACAGAATTCGACCAGTTTTAGACAAGACTAAAAAAATGATATTTACTATTTAGCAATAAATTAACGTACATAGGGGCTTGGTTTCTTAATTAAAGATTTATCAAAATTAAAATACTGTTTTTAGTTAGTCATAACCAGTTAATTAGACTTTATGGATTTTGTGAACTAAAGAGATGACTAGTTAATGAATTAAGATAGATGATCAAAGTACAATAATTCTCTCTCCTTTTTTTTCTTCTTCCTTCTAACAACATTTCATCTAAATTTAAACTTTGTATCTTGATTATTATCAGTGGTCTATTTGACTAAACCATTTTAAGTTATCTCACTTGAATAAATTGATAGATTAGAAGAAATTTAGCCGGAAATAATGAATTATTCTTGCATTTTACACGTTTTCTCTCACATGGCCATGTACACAAAGTCATACTCACTACCTTCTTGCGGCGGTGGCGTTTTTTATGAAATTAAGAGGACGAAAAGCGAATGTCCGGCGGTTTAACCGAGTTGGTGGATATGGAGGATCCACATAGGAGATTTGGAAAACTCCGATTCCAAACCAATGGTACATATGTTCTCCAGGATCCTGAGAGAACAAATGGCGTGTGAACCAATTGTTGATCACCGGCTATCATGGGACTGCATCTCCTGACGTTGCTCTACTACCTTGTGAATTAGAGCTTTAGGTGAAATTCTCCGGTTGTGGCTCCCTAAGAAAACCACCTGTTTCGGTTTGGGTAGCCGGTCAGTATCCTAGCCCTCACACAAATTGAATGATTTGTGTTGCGCATATCTATTTGGTGCATCCTTGTACCAATATTTATGTGTTGAAATAAACAAATAAATCCCGACAGATCTCAGTCATTTGTATGACTATATAAAGCTCAAAGTTTTAAAAATAATATTTATTTTATTGTAAGAGCTTAATGGAGGTCGTTTATAGTTTGAAGGTTGGATTATGAATTGACTTTAGCTAATAACAACGATGATAATCATGTATTGACTAGTGAGGAAATTCAAAATATGACCATCAGTGTTCAGTTATGTTTAGAGTAAGACAAGTCTCATCAATGAAAATGAATGATACTTTTGAACTGAAACACAATGTAAATGAATTCGCAAACATAAACCATCGTATGTAAACTTTGTCAAATGATTGTCGTGAAACTTAAAGCTCTTTTGTTTCGATCCTCCGACAGTATCCTGAATAATTTTAAGATATTTATAACTTTGATCGTTTATTTTATTTGATCACATAAATATTGGTAGAAAAGGGACACCAAATACATATGCGCCACAAAAGTTTCCTGATTTGTGTGTGGACTGTGATACTGCCCGGTGACCCAAACCGAAGCAGGTGGTTTTCTTAGGGGGCCACACCCCGAGCCTCCGACCTAAAGGTCTGATCCACAAAGCAGTGGAGCAACGTAGAGCGATACAGTCCTATAGTAGTTGGTGACCAATAATTGGTTCATATGCCATTTGTATACGCGTGGCCGTATGAGAGCATTTTTAGAGGGAGAGTTGAGTCTCCCCACTCTCGGCCGTACGAGAGGATTTTGGGGCAATTAGCATATATCTCGCACTAAATGTGATTCACTGATGAAGTATAGATTCGTGTGTTTGGTTTGTCTAACACTTTATGAATGAAAGGTAGTAATACTCTCTGGTCTTCCAAGTCAAAATATCATGAGCGAAACTTAAACCTACGACTCTGTATTTGAAAATTAAAGTCTATGACAACTATGCCCTCGCTTTCATATAGTTGTTTTTGGAATGTCTGTTACTCAAACGATTTATATTGACTTCCTAACTACCTTCTGGATTCTCAGAACTATCTGATACATTAGTTACAAGCGGTTGTAAAGAGTATGAAGTAAGAAAACAAGCTTTACTAGAAGATTCGTTAGTGTGTATGAAATAAGAGTATTTGTTGATTTAATGTTAAATTCTAGTCTCTGAAAACCTCTGGAACCATGCTAAGTGTAATAACAGAGTGAGTAACCATTCAATTACAGAGTAACGAACAGTTTGTCAGTTCTTTAAAAGTTTTGTGGAGCATGCCGATTGAACTAACTGTCCTCGGAATTCTGAAGAAATTATCACGAAGTTCTTGACGGATCCCAACAGTGTATTTTATTACCAGTTATGTTTTGGAAATCACAATCAACCTAGAGCAGTAAATATTCAAATTTCTAAAGTTGGGCTCCATCGAATAAGAGGAGATATCTAATGAGTTCTTTTTATACTTGAAATGAAAGAATCCCAATAGAAGACATAACTGACAAAAACATGAGTCAAATCTAACAATACATATAGAAAGTAGATTTCCACTTGATAACTTAATGTCTCGAAACCAAGACCCAAAAGTTTAAGAAACCCCACAGTGCTCAAAAAAGTTTTGTTCATGAACATAAAACTCCGGAAGTATAAAGCTTTAGAGATCTTTAGAAAACGATTACCGAAATCCCTGAGAGATCTTTTCTTTGTCTAAGCTATAACTTTCATTCTCTAATGAATACCTGATCCAAGGATGTATGAAGAATAAACTGGGACATTGAACATCTCAGTGTTTATTTACTAGTTAACATGTTTCTATAGTCACAATTGATTGATCACTGGGTGGTGATCAATATCATGTGTGTCGAGTCCTTAGTGAAGATCGAATGCTATCGACCAAGTTGCAATGTGGTCACTAGTCTAGGTGACTCGACATTGCGTGCACTATGCTGAAATAAGATGGTGGTTGGAAGTAGTCAGCAAGAAACCCTGGACCCGCGTTTCGTGCTACTTGACATTCGTCAGTAAGGTATATCTGTAATCTTGAAGGAACTGGTGCTCCCTGGGTGACAGGGGATCAAATCCGTCAGAGAGCACCAGTTCCCTCAAGATTACATATATACCTTGCTGACGAGTGTCAAGTAGCACGAAACGCGGGTCTAGGGTTTCCTGTTGACTACTTTCAACCACCATCTTATGTTCCTATAGTAAATGTCATATTATCTACAATACATCTGTTCTAGCACGGTTTACTAAATATGAATACAAATTAATCAGTGGATATAGCATTGAATGTCTAATTTAATCCTAGTCATTTATCTCCACCAGAAATTTCATTCAAAACTATTCACAAAATCAGACAAACTAGATCCAGTTTGAACTTGGTAAGAAATCTGTGCATAGTTGAGACTTTAATATTTCATCGATTCATGTCTTGTCTTTATGTTCAAAAGTAATAGATCCAATCTTTAATTTTATCCTAATCCTATTATCACCACCCCACGCTTGTATTATTTCATAGGTTGTTTTGACACTGATTCATTTCTTCTTTATCTTCTTAAAGTAAACAATTACCTTAACTATGTATATAGAGTTTAAGTGGTTTGAATTATATTTTCTGATTAGTGTTTTTTCTAGAGAGTTAGTTTTCTACGGGATGAGGTCGGTAACCTCATACCTAACTCTCCTCCTTTATCCGGGCTTGGGACTGGCCGTAGCTCCAGAGGGGCTTTAGGCGGAGTTATATATATATATATATATATATATATATATATATATATATATATATATATATATATATATATATATATATATATATATATATATATATATATATATACTATCATCTTTATAGCTCCCTATCATTATGATGTAACTTGTAATTTATTATTGAAAATATTTTGTACTTCATTTTGTTAACCTTATTATTGACATAATAAACATCTAATTGATTAATAGAATGAGAAGACTAAAGTTATTAGAACTATATGATAGATCAGTGTAATACATTTGAAACAATCTGATCATATATGTACTTGTTAAGAGCATTTATATATAGTAATATAGATATATAATATGACATAATTCTGATCACCTACATCTTCTTATCACATTATCCAACTTAATTAATGAGTATCTTGTATTAGAGATAATTATGCATTGATATTATGAATAAGAAACTTTTCTTCTCTATAAACTATCTTTATATAATCCAGTTGAATTAAGTATTTAAGTAATATATACATAATAATAATGATAATAATAATAATAATATTATTATTATATCTGTATGTAATCATTGAATATATAATAAACATTCAATGTTTGATTGACTCGTCTCCATAGTATGTAAAACTAACTATTAGACATTTTTAAAATTATTTTATTATTATCAAAAGGGGTTTTTTGTGAATATTATAGTAATTTCAATAGTTGAGATGATGAATCAATTGAAGCTAGACCACCATGGAAACCCTGGAAGCATTGGAAAGCCGTTTTGTCTTACTATGGGACTCCTCAGAAGTGCGCATCCACGATGTCGCCTCGCGAGACTTCAACCCAGGACCTATCTGTCTTGCGCACAAACATTTAGCCCCCAAATGCCCGGGTATGGCCGAGAGTGGGGAGAGTTCGCTCTCCCTCCCGAAATGCTCTCACATGGCCACGCGTAATTAGCCTCTACCAGGGAAGTCCTACTCACTGCCTTCTCGTGGCGGGGATGTTGTTTACGAAAATGAGAGAACGAAAAGCGAATTTCCGGCGCTTTAACCGGACCCCAAACCAATGGTGCACATGGGCTGGCTCCAGTATCCTGCGGGAACAAATGGCGTATGAATCAATCGTTGGTCAGCGGCTGGCTACCATGGGACTGCATCTCCTTACGATGCTTCACTGTCTTGTGGGTCAGACGTTCAGGTCGAAGGCTCAAGGTGTGGCCCCCTAAGAAAACCACCTGCTTCGGTTTGGGTTACCGGGCAGTATCACAGCCCTTACACAAATCAACTGAGATTCGTGTGGCACATATGTATTTGGTGCCTCCTTGTACCAATATCTATGTGTTAAAATAATAAATAAATAAATACAAACACTTAACCTCTAGATCACTTAGTCGGTATCCAATGCTGTTAATGATTCTGCCTAGTCGTCCATACCTTCCAGATTTTCCATGGTAGTCTAACTTCAATTAACTCATGATCTCATCTATTGATATTTCATCATTATTAAGTTATTTTATTTTAATGTAATAAATATTGAAATTTTAGCATTAGATGTAATCAAAAGTTTTGTAAAGATGATAGAATTAAAGTCAAGGTGTATGAAGAATATATATATATATATATCCTAATAAGTAGGACTAATTGTATTTTTGATGTTTCGTAACTTAATATAAGCCTCTTCTTCAGTGTAAATAAATAAATGAAATTAGATTAATACAAGTTTAAATAGTAAAAAAAAGTTTCATTAACTCTACTAAATGCTCAATTTATTTGAAATTATCTAGTGTAATTTTGTAAGCAATGATGGATAGTGGCTAGCAATGGAATCCAGGATGCGTGTTGCGTTCTATTTGGGATGAGTCAGTTGGGTGTATCTGTATTTCAGAGTTGATAGTCACTGTTGGACTCGAACTCAATACCATTCGCTTCAAACGCCATCACGTTATCCACTCAGCTACAGAGTCCTGATAGCCACTTGCTTGTGCAAGTGTGTCTTAGATTCCACTGCTAGCCACTAATCATTATTGCTTACAAAAAGCTTGTGAATTAAGGCAATATCGAGTCAATACGCACAGTATGCACATATGCCAATAAGAGATTGATCAATTACAGTCTTAAACCTCAGTGGTAAGATACAAGCCAAACAATACCAAGTGAATTTATCTAGTGTAATCTTGACATTGTTCAGTGATATTTTCAACAAAGAAACGATCAGAAAATATCGATAAGTTTAGGTGTTTATTATTTTAGGAATTAGATACTATTAAACAATAAGAGAGAAATGGATTGAATTTTGTTTACAATTGATTGGTCATTACTTATTTATGCTTGTTACCCCTTATGGAGAAGCATAGATCGTTCATCAGTATTCTCCATCCAACTGTGTACCGGTCAGTTGCTATTCATCCTTTTCATGTCTGCTTCACATTCCCGACTCAGTATGTTCTTTAGTATTTCACTTTTTTATTCCATTCCAGGATTCCAAGTTTTGGCTTGCCTCGTGATGTAGTTTGATGATTTCCTTAATGTTTGTCCTATCCACCTAAATCGTCTTTTCCTGATTTCCACCTCAGTTGGAAGTTGGTTTGTTGTGTTGCACAGCAGACTGTTGCTGATGGTATCCGGTCAATGGACATTCAGTATCTTACGTTGTGAATTGTTTACAAGTACATGTACCTTCTTGATGATGATTGTGTTAGTTCTGTGAGTTTCAGCTCCGTATAGTAGAACTGTCCTGACTCTCGTATTGAAGATTGTGACTTTGATATTGGTTGACAGATTGGTGTTTTGAGTTCCATATATTCTTCAATTGTAGTAATGCTGTCCTTGTTTTGCCAATCGTCGCCTTTAGGTTTGTATCGGATCCTTCATATTCATCGATGATGCTACCCAGACACGTGAAAGATTCCATGTGATTTAGAGTTTCTCCATCAAATGTGATTGAATTGATGTTTTTCGTTCAGTATTTGAGGATGTTAGTTTTTCCTTTGTTTATGTTGAATCTTACTTACTTACTTAAATGACTTAACATTATGGTTACTATATTAAGTTATGTTAAATAATGATTGAAAGTAGTTAGTAGAAAATGATAAACCTAAATTTTGCACAGGTTAAACTTATTAGCAATTTGCTAAATAACTAACGGTTGATGTGTTAGCACACTTGAAAGAAATCTGTATTATTCTTTCTTTATTCTTTCAAGGAAATAATAATAATGAACATCTTACTTAAATTCACATGGTATTGTTTTACTTGAATCTTCCGATTGATGTTTCGGACTGAAATTGACCAGTCTCTTAATGGCATATGTGTATACTGTGCGTGTTGCCTTATTTATTTATTTGAACACATAAATATTGGTACAGCGGGGCACCAAATATATATGCGCCACACAAAACAATGATAATTTGAAGAGAAGGAGGAAAGAGAAAAAAAAAAGGTAATGAACGTGGGGAATTATAAAAAAAAAGGGAGAGAGAGAGAACAATGGTGGGGGAAACGGAAAGGTACAATCAGAAGAGATCTTTCAGTTAAGGAAGATATAAACACTTTTTATGAAGAAAGTAAGAGGTTACAGCACGATCGCCACTGGCTTCTATTCTTAGCCATATCTGATAACGTCTCTAGCCACTGCGTTACACCGTCTCTCGGACCCCAACCAGGGAGTCGTGAAGGACCAACAGAAGCTAGCCCTTTGCAGCTTTCTTTCATACCACGACACCATGTCATATACTGACCACCTCTCCGCTTTTTCCAACCAGTCCCAGAGTCGGCAAATAATGCACGACGTGGAATTCTCTGGGACGACATTCGTAGAACATGTCCAAGCCACCGAAGTCGGTGTTTCAAGATGGTGACACCAATTTCATTATCGTCTCTGTGACCGAACACTCGATGCCGAACCTCTGCATTACTGACATGGTGTTGCCACTGGATGCCAGCAATCCTTCGGAGACAACGATGATCGAACACAGAGAGTCGTCTAACATCCTCAACTCGGAGAGGCCAGGTTTCACAAGCATAGAGCAAAACTGCTCTCACCGTCGCGTTGTAGATCCGACCTTTTACAGCCAGACTAACATCACGAAGGCGCCAAAGGTGGCCCAGATTGGCATAAGCCGCTCTGGCTTTCACTATACGAGCATTGATCTCATCACTCACACCACCACCAGCACTTATGCAGCTACCTAGATACACGAACTTCTCGACTACTTCAATCTGCTCACCATCCAGAGTGAGTACAGGATTAGAATCCTGCCAGTCTTGTAGAAGTACTTTGCACTTCGAAGGTGCAAAGCACATACCATACCTACGGACATTGATTGCCAACTGATTAAGTGCGGATTGCATAGCTTGGGCATTCTCGCACAGTAAGACAATATCATCCGCATACTCAAGGTCGAGAAGTCTTTCTCCAGGCAACAGATCCACACCACCATTACTTACATCCGTCAGAGCTGTTTCCAGAATGTCATCGATGGCAAAGTTGAAGAGGAATGGTGAGATTGGGCAACCCTGCCTAACCCCACTGCTCGAATGGAATAACGGAGAAAGGTGGTTGTATGCCCTCACTCTGCCTGAGGTGTTTGTGTATAGGGCTTTTAGGATGTTAATAAACTTCTCAGGCACACCCTTCTTCAATAGACAATCCCAGAGAACAGTTCTGTCCAACGAATCGAAGGCAGCCCTGATATCAAGAAACACTACGATTGTTGGCCTTTGATAAGTATGGCGGTGTTCTAACACTTGGCGGAGGGTGAAGATATGATCAATACATCCTCGACCAGAACGAAACCCAGCCTGCTCCTCGCGAGTCAATCCTTCTCGGGTCCTGAACAACCTACGAAGTATGACGGAAGCCAATAGCTTGGACGCAATCGGAAGTAGACTTATCCCCCGATAGTTGTTACAGGAACAACGTGAACCCTTTTTAAAGATAGGGACAACTATCGACTCATTCCATGACGTTGGTACACTCTCTAGTTCCCAGATCTTTGTAAACAACGTCGTCAGTCCCTTAGTCAAAAAGTCACCACCATCTTTAAAAAGAGCCGGAGGTAAGTCGTCTGGGCCCGGTGATTTGTAACGTTTCAAGAGTTGGAGTTCCTTGCGGACTTCCGCCTCATTTGGTGGATCAGTCGTCACCGGCCATGGAGGGCAGGACAGTCTGACCGATGTTGCCGGAGCAGCAGGCCAGTTAAACTGCCCTTCAAAGAATTCTGCCCATCGTCCAAGACGTCGATGGATGTTAGTGATTGGCGTTCCGTCATCCTCGCAGATTGTTTCGCTCACACCAAACTTCTTGCTGCCAGTGGCTCGGATGAGTTGGAAGAGCTTACGGTAATTACCAGATGCAGCTGCTGCTTCCAACTCACTGGCACGCTCCGACCACCAGGCTTCTCGGTCCTTACGCAAGCTTTGCCCGATTTCATTACGTAACATCCTTCGTCTGTGGTCAAACTCACGGTCACCCGGAGTAGACCGATGGGCTTCAATCAGTTGCAAGGAACCAGAAGAAACCCAGTGCTTGTAAGCGGGACGTTTCGCAAACCCACAACAGACTTTACCCGCCATTTTCATGGCGTCATGCAATTGCAACCAATGCTCATCTATACTTTTCGGTGGAATGGTAGCTAGCCTAGAAGCTAGCTCGGTTCGGTACTTACTAGCAACAGAAGTTGCAACCAGCTTGCTAACATCAATCCTTTGGTGGCGGTCACTTCGTTGTCCACTGAAAAGTAAGGTAAGATTGGCGCAGACCAGAGCATGATCAGATTCCAGATAGGTACTCCAAAAGGAGCGGCAGTCTTGTACACAACCGCGCCAGCGGTAGCTGATCGCGATGTGATCAATCTGAGTCCAGGCTTGAGATGCAGAAGGAGGACGCCAGGTGGCACATCGGCGATGACCGTGCCGAAAGTTAGTGCTAGCCAGAAACAGGTTGTGGTCTGTGCATAGTTGCAGTAGACGTTCCCCGTTATCTGTCCTGCGACCAACGAGTCCCCATCGGCCACCTAAACGACTCTCTTCTGTGCCTAGACGCCCGACCTGAGCATTCAAGTCTCCAGCTAGTACTACAATATCTGTCGAACGCACTTTCTGGAGAAGAACAGTTAGCTGATGGTAGAACTCGTCCTTGATTGCATCCGGGCTGCAATCTGTCGGGGCATAGGCGGAGATGACGAAAAGACATCGTTTCTCACGCCGATTTCTTCTCACTTTGATGGAACTTTCTAATCTAACAGCACATAACCGACTGTTAATGGGGATCCAGTCGACTAGTGCTGCCTCAGCTCTAGCGCTTAGTGCGACACCAACGCCAGCGAGACCAGACGAAGATGCCACAGGGTCCCCGGATAAACGCACATAAAACAAGCTTTTTGAAGTGACAGATGGAGAGCGAACTTGTAGTACTTCACCAGAGTCTTGAATACGGATCTCGGATAGACAACACACATCAATATTAAGACTTTCCAAAGACATAGCCAGTCCTATCTGTTGTCCGACCTGCATAAGTGTGCGAACGTTGAAGGTAGCCAGTTTGAATGGTGCACGCGGTTTCAGAAAAACTGCTTCAGTACTCATGTTCGGTAGTAACATACAATTTTCAACCAGGCAGTGACTCGGGAACGTTTAGATAAAGCTGAATTTTCACCATAGGTGAGCTGCTGTCTAGGTCGAAACGCATATATAAAGTAGGAATAAGAGAGGGTGAATAAATGACGTGGTAGAGTAATAATAATAATAATAATAATAATAATAATAATAATAATAATAATAATAATAATAATAATAGTAATAATAATAACAATAATGATAATAGTACGAGTTATTTCAATGTTAATCAGATAGAAAGGAATATTTTCCATAAGCAAATTGTTCATCATAGTTTTAGCGAGTGGGCTGGGATACTGCCCGGGTGCCCAGACCGAAGCAGGTGGTTTTCTTAGGGGGCCACACCCCGAGCCTTTGACCTAAAGGTCTAGTCCACAAGGCAGTGGAGCATCGTGAGGAGATGCAGTCCCATGGAAGCCGGTGGCCAAAAGTTGGTTCATACGCCATTTGTTCCCGCAGGATACTGGAGCCCATGTGCACCATAGAATTGGGATCCGGTTATAGCGCCGGACATTCGCTTTTCGTCCTCTCATTTTCGTAAACAACACCCCCGCCACGAGAAGGCAGTGAGTAGGACTTCCCTGGCAGAGGCTGTATACGCGCGGCCGTGTGAGAGTATTTCGAGAGGGAGGGCGAACCCTCCCCGCTCTCGGCCATACCAGGGCATTTGGGGGCTTGATATAGCCTTAGTTCACAAGCATTATATACAAAGATGAATAGTGGCTAGTAGTGGAATCCAAGACTCCCGTTTCGTTCTATTTGAGACTTGTCAGCTAGATGAACCTGCACTTCAGAGTTGATGCTCACTCTGTGACTCAAACTCAGTACCGTTCGCTTCAAGCACTATCACATTATCCATTTAGCTACAGAGTCCTGATAGCCAATTTGCTTGTGCAATGGGGTGAATTTTACACTCACTTGGTATTGTTTATTTGAATCTTCCCATTGATGTTTTGCACTGCAATTGATTGGTCTCTTATTGGAATATGTGTATACTGTGTGTGATGCCTCGATATAGCCTCCAGTCACTATAATCTTACTTATAAAAAAACAAAGACATCATTTACCTGTAGACCAATTTAGATCAAAGTAAATAAATTGTGTTTTGTTTTGTCTTTTTCTTTTGAAATACAAAGAAAAAGAACGTGATCCTCAACTGATTATATTCAGTTTTCTTGATTTATGCTATAAAGCATTTAGGTCTTATAGGAGAGTTACTTTCTAAATTGGTCATTCATTATGTATTTTTTTTTTATGTTAACCGATATTCAATCATCTGATTCATGCCAGTTTACATGTATAATCAGCTTGATATAGAGCAGTAGTATTAAATAGGGAGAACAAATATGAGGTATTAGAATGTTTGAAGTGTTTTACTCTAAAAATTGTTTAGATAATATATTTTTGTACATGTATTACAACGATGAAAGATATCAACTGGGAACTGTTCATTTAAGGTTATTTCCTGTTCAATGTTCGTAGATGCAGACTACTTGGTTGGTGTTCGCGTGACTATCATAATTAATGGTTGGAAACACTAGGTGACATGGCTCAGAATCCATCACAATGGCGTAGGTGTATATACTCTTTATCTTATCTTATAATATACTATTAAGCCCCCAAATGCCCTGGCCACACGTATATAACCTCTACCAGGGAAGTCTTACTACCTTCTCGCACAACGGACGAAAAGCAAATGTCCGGCGCTTTGACTGGGTCGGTCGACATGGAGATTCCACCTAGGGAAGTTGGAAAACCCTCATTCCAAACCAATGGTACACATGGGCTCCAGGATCCTGAAAGAACAAATGTCGTATGAACCAATCGTTGGTCACCGGCTACCATGAGACTACATTTGCTTGCGATGCTCCACTGCCTTGTGGATTAGACGTCTAGGTCAAAAACTCCGGTTGTAGCCCCCTAAGAAAACCACCTGTTTCGGTTTGGACACTCCCAGCCCTCACACAAATCGAATGATTTATGTGGTGCATATTTATTTGGTTCCTTCTTGTACCAATACCCATGTGTTCAAATAATAATAATTACTTACTTACTTACTTACGCCTGTTACTCCCAATAGAGCATAGGCTGCCGACCAGCATTCTCCAACCCACTCTGTCCTGGGCCTTCTTTTCTAGTTCCATCCAATTCTTGTTCATTTTTCTCATATCTATCTCCGTTTCTCGGCGTAATGTATTCTTTGGTCTTCCTCTCCTCCTTCGGCCTTGAGGATTCCATATGAGGGCTTGTCTTGTGACGCATTTCGTGCTTTCCTCAATGTGTGTCTTATCTACTTCCAGCGCTTCTTCCTGATTTCTTTCATCGCTGGGATCTGGTTTGTTCTCTCCCACAGTAGGTTGTTGCTAATAGTGTCAGGCCAACGGATCTGAAGTATTTTGCGTAGACAACTGTTATTAAACACTTGTATCTTTTGGATGATGGATTTCGTAGTTTTCCAGGTTTCCGCCCCATACAGTAGGACTGTCTTGACATTTGTATTGAAAATTCTGACTTTGGTGTTGGTTGCCAATTGTTTTGAGTTCCAGATATTCTTGAGTTGTAAATATGCTGCTCTTGCTTTGCCAATCCGTGTCTTCACATTTGTATCAGATCCACCGTGTTCATCGATGGTGCTGCCCAAATATGTAAAGGTTTTCACATCTTCCAAAGCTTCTCCGTCAATTGTGATTGGATTGGTGCATGCTGTGTTGTATTGGAGAATTTTACTTGTCCCTTTGTGTATATTGAGACCTATTGCTGCTGAGACTGCAACTACACTGGTCGTCTTCTCCTGCATTTGTTGTTGCGTATGCGATAGAAGAGCCAGATCATCTGCGAAGTCTAGATCATCCAATTGCATCCTAGCTGTCCACTGTATCCCGTGCTTCCTTCAGATGTTGACGTTATAGCAACTCAAGTTCAATTGAGTTTGCTCTCACCTAATTCGGTTAAGCCCTTTTATTAACTTATTAAACGGACAAAGTCACCTGCTTTATAATAACTTATTGTATCCTTATTACTGTTGCGAATGTAAGTACCTTTATTATTGTTATCCTTGTATGAATATGTATGCTCGGCAAGCCTTACTGCCTACGCATTTATTCACGCTACTAGCTTTACTATTAACCGCTTAATTGACTCGATGATTCATTAATTTCACTATGTATATATATGTCCATGTTATTCATATTCATGACTCGCTCGCTCGTTCATTCACTCGCTCGATCGCTCGCTCTTGCCCTTGCTCTCTCTCGCCCGCTCGCTTGCCTGTTTGCCTTTCGGCATAACTATTTCATGCTCGCTTAACGCATCTGTAATTTTGGATATCTGTGTGTGGTCCCTTAATAAACGTAATTAACGTTTCGTATTCGCCTTCTGATTAATATACCGTTGGAGCATTATTTGGTGACGGTTACCGAGACGAACTGTATACGGAGTTTAAAGAATATATCGAACACCGACCACCACAACGTCTTCATGATCCAGTCGATCACCAGGAGAAAGAGAAAGGGTGAGAGTAAGCAACCTTGCCTGACACCGGTCTTTACTTCGAACGACTTTGTCAACTGTCCTCCATGAACGATTTTGCAGTTTAATCCATCGTAGGAATTCCGTATGATATTGACTATCTTCTGAGGCACGCCGTAGTGTCGAAGAAGCTCCCATAGGGTTGTTCTGTCCACGCTATCAAATGCTTTTTCGTAGTCAATGAAGTTGATATAAAGTGATGAATTCCATTCAATTGATTGTTCCACAATGATCCGTAGAGTTGCGATTTGGTCTGTGCACGATCTATCCTTACGGAATCCTGCCTGTTGGTCTCGAAGTTTGGAGTCTACGGAGTCCTTCATCCTGTTTAACAATACCCTGTTGAAGACTTTTCCTGGTATTGAGAGAAGAGTGATTCCTCTGTAGTTGTCACAGTTGCTGAGATCGCCTTTCTTTGGTATTTCGACCAGGAGTCCTTTCCAGTCGCTTGGTACTTGTTCCTGATCCCAAATCTTATTGAAGAGAATGTGGAGTATCCTTGCAGTTACCGCTACGTCTGCTTTCAGTGCCTCTGCTGGAATGCTGTCTAGTCCTGCTGCTTTGCCACTCTTGATTTGTCTGATAGCCATGATGATCTCTTCAATTGTTGGTGGGCCAACATCGATTGGGAGGTCCGTGAGTGCTGCTTCGATGTTGGGTGGGTTCAGTGGGGCTGGTCGATTCAAGAGTTCTTCGAAGTGTTCTACCCACCTGTTCCGTTGTTCTTCAATGTTGGTGATTATCTTGCCTTGCTTGTTTTCCACTGGTCGTTCTGGTTTACGGTGATTTCCAGAGAGTTTCTTTGTTGTGTCATACAGTTGTCTCATGTTTCCTTCTCTGGCAGCCTTTTCCGCCGCCATTGCTAAATCTTCCACATATTTACGATTGTCGGTCCTGATGCTCCTCTTCACTTGCTTGTTTACTTCTGTGTATTCAGCCTGTGCCTTGACTTTTTCTGCTCTTGTTCGGCTGGTATTAATTAATGTCTTCGTGTTCCTCCTTTCTTGAATCTTATCCAGTGTATCGATCGTGATCCAATCCTTGTGATGGTGCTTCTTTTGGCCCAGAACCTTATGACATGTTGAAGTGATTGCCTCTTTTATCTCTTTCCAGTTGCTCTCCATAGTAGTTTCTTCTCCATTGAGTACATCATGAAAGGCCTGGAACTTATTGCTGAGGGTTATCTTGAATTTGTTGAGTTTGTCATTATTACGAAGAAGAGCCGTATTAAACTTTTGTGATATTGTCCTCCCCTTTGTCCAATGCTTCTTGAGTTTCAATTTCATCTTGGCGACCAGCAAGTGATGATCTGATACTAAATCAGTTCCTCTGTTTGTTCTCACATCCTTCATTGTCCTCCTGAACTTTTTGTTGATGCAGATATGGTCGATTTGATTCTGCGTAGTATGATCCGGTGAAGTCCATGTGGTTTTGTGTATGCGTTTATGTGGGAATATAGTGCCGCCTATGACCAGTTTATTGAAGGCACATAGGTTTGCGAATCTCTCACCATTTCTGTTCCTTTCTCCCAGTCCGTGTCGTCCCATGATCTCTTCATATCCGGTGTTGTCAATTCCAACCTTGGCATTAAGGTCTCCCATCAGAATGGTCAGGTCTTTTGTTGGGCACTTCTCGACGATTGACTGCAGCCTATCGAAGAATTGATCTTTAGCGTCTTCATTGTAGTCGTTGGTAGGCGCGTAGCATTGGATGACGTTCATTGTGATCCCTGTTTTCTTTGTTTTGAAGGAGGCTTTGATGATCCTTGGTCCATGAGATTCCCATCCTATAAGTGCATTTTGTGCTTGTTTGGACAGCATCAATGCAACTCCTTGTGTATGTGGGGCATTTTCTTCTTCATGTCCGGAGTATAACAGCAGCTCCCCTGAATCTAGTCGTTGTTGTCCAACTTGATCCCAAGCACTTCTAAATTGTATCTCCTCATTTCTGCAGCAATTTGGAAAACTCTCCGAGTCTCCCAGATTGTGCCAGCATTCCATGTACCTAAATAAATGGTTGCTCTGGTTGTCAGAAGGGGCATCGGCCTCGTGACTTCCGAAGAAACTCGGCTTTCATCATGAGGCGTCATAATTCTTCTAAACGAAGACCTGACTCCCAAGGCAGAGTTTAAATAGTTTTAATAATTTTTTCTGGTTAGCGTTTTTTTAGCGAGTTGGTTTTCTACGGGATGGGTTCGCTAACCCCATGCCCAACCCTCCTCCTTTATCCGGGCTTGGGACCGGCAGTAGCCCTCCGAAAGGGACTCCAGGCGGAGTTATATAATAATAATAAGATTAAAATCGCGTCATATACTTTCTTTCTACCAACTTATTCTTTCTTACTGCACTATATCCTTATATGCATTATTTTTTTATATATTAACAACATTAAAGTAACTGTTTCTATGAATCTGGTGTTCATCTTGCTATGCTAATGAGGTGTGGCAAGTTGGACTGATGCATATATATGTGCCTGGTCCTACGTTGTAGCTAACTGATTAATCTGCGCCATAAACAATTAATTATAATCATCTATAACTATGGAATGTAAAATAAGAACAGAAATCATGGAACAACAAAGCAATAATTATCAAAATATGTCAATCAGGTCTACTATAATTCATGTGTCATGTGACTCAGTAATATACTGTTCATGTTGGATATAATTCAAATTAATTAAGGTTGCTTTAGACGGTGTAAGTGTAAAATGACAACAGATAGGTAGGTTTACTTAATGAATTCAGTTACAAAAATTGCTAAACATATTATTATTATTTAAACACTTAGATATTGGTACAACGAGGCACCAAATAGATATGCGCCACAGAAGTCTCATTTGATTTGTGCGAGGGCTATGATACCGTCCGGGTGCCCAAACCGAAGCAAGTGGTTTTCTTAGGCCACACCTAGAGCCTTCGACCTAAAGGTCTGATCCACAAGGCAGTGGAGCATCGCAAGCAAATGTAGTCTCATGGTAGCCGGTGACCAACGATTGGTTCATACGACATTTGTTCTTTCAGGATCCTGGAGCCCATGTGTACCATTGGTTTGGAATGAGGGTTTTCCAACTTCCCTAGGTGGAATCTCCATGTCGACCGACCCAGTCAAAGCGCCGGACATTTGCTTTTTGTCCTCTCAACTTCGCAAAGAACACCGTTGTGCGTGAAGGTAGTGAGTAGGACTTCCTTGATAGAGGCTACATACGCGTGGCCATGTGAAAGCATTTCGAGAGGGTGGGCGGACTCTTTTCACTCTCGGCTGTACCAGGGCATTTGGAGGCTGCTTAACATAAAGTTTCTATCATCTCATTTTTGAAATAAGATACACTTACAGCAGTGTTAAGAACATTTAATATATTTTCAAAGGAGAAGTAAACATCAATGCAACGAGCTAAGGATGAGAGTGACAGAGAGATTGTGATAGATTATTTCAATGTCTGTAAAATTAATTGATAAAGTAATTTCTATAGAGAAATGAACTTATAGTGTAGTGAACGAATATTAAGGTGGGGAAGACTGATTTATTGTTTAGGAGTGCACGATCATACATCATTTATGAATTGTCTCTTACAAGCTTTAATATTCTTTTATTCCTGATTTTATCTTGATCTCTTTCAGTTTCCTTTTCTCTCTCTCTCTCTCTCTCTCCTCTTCATTTCAATTTTCTTAATCTTGTTCTCGTAGACATTCTTTTTCCGACTAGTGTTACATACTACTTATATCTGCAGACATAAGTAGTATACACCACAACAGTATTTACAGTTTTAAAGAATTTTTTTCCTAGTATTTACATGATTTTTTTGCTTTGTTCATGTTCAGGATAATTAAATCTTTATAATTGATATTAAGTAGTATATTCAATGACTATATTAATGTTTATCCATGATTCGTTAATTTAATGAATAACACAATGGTTCCGAGTTCATATCTTTACTATCCATGACATAATCAATTTGTAAATATAAGTAGTATGAATGGTAACTGTTGAGATCTATTTATGGATTAATATTATGCTACTGTATAATTGTTAAGTAACTAAACTATCTGCATATTCATATTCCTCTTATTATAAGCTTTCATTTGACTCATAGACTATTATTATATGATATACCATTCTTGAATTATGCCCTGTCTATTAATTACAGTCTTCCACGTTCACAGCCACTTTGGGTTAAATCTTGTACAAATGTTGTTTCCTATTTCATTAGTAAAATGTGATCTGTTTGATTGGTATATAAACCCAGTATGTTTGAAATAAATTATTCATATTGCAGAGGCTGAGATTGGTATTCTGGACTCGAACAAGCAGGGTTAGTCAGGAAGAAGGATCGATTAGAAGTGTAGACTACTCGTACGGTTTTACCTTAGACCAAATATATACACTAGATTCCCTTCCAGTGTCTATATTCTACAGGATATTAACACAGCTCAGATCAAGAACATGTGATTAGCCTGACCACAACGTAAATATATTTCCATACCATAAACCCAACACAATCCAGTAACAATGAACAATCAATAATAAGTGAGTAATAATAATAATTATAAGGATAAAGGAATATATAATTCACCTGACACCTGTCAGACTATCTACATGTCTGACCAAGCAGACAACCAATCATTATCATTCTTTCATCCACTACCGATGGTTAGAGAACCTGAACGACATGACTCAAAATCGTTTGCAATGGTGCAGGTGTATCCACTCTTTGTGTTTTCCCAAATTCTAATCTTCTGAATTCTTCATGTCCCTAATTTTTTTCCCTTTCCAAATTTATTTCACTGGATTATACTCATTGAAGAACATCTTCAAACCCTAATCTTTCCTATTACTACTTATACCTCTACCACAATAGGATTTGAATCGACAACTACATCTCTGTGTTAATGTGATATGACAACTTGAACTAATGTACGTACGTTCTAACGAAGTTCTATGTTGTTACTGATTGACATCCACACACCATCATCTTCATTTTTCCTTAATCTAAATTTAGAATAGAATTTGTTTCAAATAGTTTACTTTACGTGTTGACTACTCTCTAATTGTTAATTACGATATATGCCCTGGTATGGCCGAGAGTGGGGAGAGTCCGCTCTCCCTCCCGAAATGCTCTCGTATGGCCACGCGGATACAGCCCATGCCAGGGAAGTCCTACTCACTGCCTTCTCGTGGCGGGGGTGTTTTTTGCGAAAATGAGAGGACGAAAAGCGAATGTCCGGCGCTATAACCGGACCCCAAACCAATGGTGCACATGGGCTCCAGTATCCTGTGGGAACAAATGGCGTATGAACCAGTCGTTGGTCACCGGCTACCATGGGACTGCATCTCCTCACGATGCCCCACTGCCTTGTGGATCAGATCTTCAGGTCAAAGGCTCGGGGTGTGGCCCCTAAGAAAACCACCTGCTTCGGTTTGGGCACCCGGGCAGTATCACAGCCCTCACACAAATCAACTGAGATTCGTGTGGCGCATATGTATTTTGTGCCTTCTTGTACCGATATCTATGTGTTAAAATAAAAATAAATAAATAATTACGATATCAGCTGATGTATCATAGAAAATAGTTTTTTTTAAAAAGAAGACTCATTAGGAAGCTGTTTCGTGCGAACACGGAAGTTGTCAGCTGTACATGACGTACAACTTAACGAGGTGTTAAAGTAAAACAAACAAACAAACAAACAAAACAGTCATCATTAATGATATCGGATGATTATCATGTTATTATTATGAATTAAAGGTGAAAATAGGAATTATTGAATTAAAACTTAATTGTTTCAAGGTTAAATTTTTACTACCAGATTAGAAGGTCTAATAGATCCTTCGGAGTTTTTGAGATAGGAACTACTTTGGGCTGCCTTACCGAAATGAAATGACTGTCAATTATTGTCTGATCTTATATGCTATCCTGACTAATGTCAGTTTATGATGAATTTTTTCCTAAAAATGAAAAGAATGCATACAATACCCTGTATTATAAATATCCGTTTGTCAAACAGTAACTCATATTTTAATAATACCGGTTTATTTGTCTATTTATTTGAATGCCTAAATATTGGTACAAAGGGGCACCGAATATACATGCGCCGCACAAGTCACTTGATTTGTTTGCGGACTATGATACTGCCCAGGTGCCGAAACCGAAGCAGGTGGTTTTCTTAGGGGGCCACACATGGAATCTTCAATCTAAAGGTCTAGTTTACAAGGCAGTGGAGCACCGTAAGGAGATGCAATCACATGATAGCAGGTAACCAACATAGTTTCATACATCATTTGTTTCCTTAGGATCCTGGAATCATGTACACCGTTGGTATGGAATGAGAGTTTTCCAAATCCCCTAGATGGACTCTCCGTGTCCACCAACCCGGTGAAATCGTCGGACATTTGCTTTTTGTCCTCTCAATTTCGTAAACAACACCTCCGTCACGAGAAAGTAGTGAGTAGGAATTCCCTATCAGCGGTTGTGTGCACATGGCCTTGTGAAAGCATTTCGAGAGGGTGAGCTGACTCTACCCACTCCCGACCGTACCAGATCATTTGGTCTATAGTAAAATAGAGGAGTGTTACAAGATCGTCAAATGTACAACATCGAGGTGTACAGAACAAGCTGCGAACCACATGTGGGGAAATTCGAACACTTGACTTCTACCTGAAGTTTGTGCTGATAATGTCGTTCAGAAGAACGATGAAAGCTCCACGACCAAACCATCCATGTCAGAGAACAAAACTCTATCAAAATCATCCACTTTAGCTTTACTCTAATATACAGTAATATTTATATGCATATACGAAACTATTAAACCAATCAAGGTAGTTTATGAGTCAATGATAACAATGGAAAAGATTAAATAAATAAATCTAAGAAGTGAAATGTACAAATTGGTTAGTAAGAAACCTCTCTTCTTGAAACTGCAATTCAATGGAGATGTAGCTGGTTGATGTACTACATGATAGACTGACCAGATCAGTGAAGAGAACGTTTAATGCAGCCGACCTTTGTCTATCGTATTCAACCCGATTTGTGGTGATTCCCCAACTGAAGGATGTTACCTGGTTATGCCGCTTCTATGTATATCTGAGAATTCAGCCGCTCCTGTGGAGAAAGCTATATTGGGCACATCACCAGACTTCTGAACCAAACAGTTAGTGAATACCTCCCTTCGTGGTTAGAAAAAAGTACTGTCAAGACAATACGCAGCTCAGTTCTATCACATTTGATCGATTGCGATCATGCAGTAGACAGAAACAAGTCATTTAAAGTTCTTTATTGTGTTTCTATTAGTTTTCCTTATGGGGTTCGATCTCATCTCTTAAAAATAGTAGAAGCTATAGGAATTCGAACCAATAATCTAAGTCTTGTAACACCTTTATCTCTCCCTTGGCCTTAATAAATGATTATATTTATTATTATTTTCCATACTCTTTGTTCGTTTATTTTTCTTCACCCCTTCCTGTCATCACACTACTAATTTGTACTTTATGTAACCTATTCCAATGTTATCATTGACTCATAAACTACCTTGATTGGTTTAATAATTCCATATATTTCAATATTTGAAATCATGCGTCAATTGAAGCTAGACCACCATGGAAAACCTGAAAGCAATGGACGGCCGTTTCGTCCTATTATGGGACACCTCAGCAGTGCGCATCCACGACCCCGCGAGATTCAAACACAGGACCTACTGGTTTCGCGCACAAGCACTTAACCACTGGACCACTGAGACAGCTCTCATCCAACAATGTTAATGTCTGACTTCAACTAATCCACAAAATTGAGCGACACATCCACCATTGTCATCAATAAGTTACTATCTGACAACAGACCTGGTTGAACTCCACTGGTCACTACTTCTCACTAGAACTCCAGTCAATAGAGATTATATGTTGATTAGTATCAGAAAGTGTTTTTTGTGGATACTATAGTAATTTCAATAATGTATGTGCACTTTTGAGGAGTCCCACAATAGGATGAAATGGTTGTTTAATGCTTCCAAGTTTTCTATGTTGGTCTAACTTCAATTGACTTATGATCTCAACTTTAAAAAGAAAGATTCATAACTTTAATGATGATGATTATGATATTATCGAGAATGACAATAAAATCTATCTAACTAATTAATTAAACTATCTAACTCAAGGAACACAAATACTACTAATAATATCACAAGTATTGATTGATATATGTTAAAAATTAACCAATCATTAGAGACTTTAGATAACATGGTTCAGAATCGATCACAATAGTGTAGATGTATACCGCTTTTTGTCTTCCTTTAAACTATGAGATTAAAATGATTTCATTACAATTTTAATAGTTAAGATCATGAGTCAATTGAAGCTAGATCACCATGGAAAATCTGGAAGAACTGAATGACTGTTTCGTCTCATTGTGTGACTCCTCAATGGCAATATGCATCCACGATCTCTCCTCGTGAGATTCGAACCGAGGATTTATCGGTCTAACGAGCGAACACTTAATCACTAGACCACTGAGCCAGCTTCAATCAATTTAACTATAATATTCATAAAACCTCTTCTATTACTTTATTACCTTTCTTTCTACGAACTAATTCTTTCTTCCCTGTATTATATCCTTATATACAATCATCTTTGTTATATGTATATTACTATCATTAAAGTAATTACTTCTATGAATTTAATGATCATGTGTTATAATCAATAAGGTATGACAACTTGAACCAATGTTTATATATATATATATGCCTGATCCTATGTTGTAGTTAACTGATTAACTATATTAGAAACTAACTACTAATAATAATCATCACCTATACAACAAAAAAACTGATCACATGAACTCAGGTCATTTATTCTTCTCATCTGTTATGATTTTTTGATCCGATTTCTTACGTCATTTATTATTATGGTAGATCAAATTTGGGTTTTGTTGAGTGGATCAATCCTTTAGTACTATTTTATATAAGTGTATATATATATATATATATATGTTTGTATGTATCATTAATGAATAGTATTCAGGTATGTTTGTCTAATAGTTTATGTATTTAAATGACACATGATCTATTAATAGTGTAAAATGTAAACCTCTACTACTGTCCATCAACATTATTGTGTTATTCTGTATGTTTGTGTGTTGCTATGAGAAAGATGATAACAATAATAATAATAATAACAACAATTGAATGTTGTAAATGAGATTGTGTTGAGTTTGATTGATCAACTAATAACCAATGATTTGGGTAATGTTGATTCAGTCAGTCAGCTGCAACGTAGGACTAGGCACGTATATGCATCGGTCCAAGTTGCCATACCGTATTAGCACAACAAAATGAATATCGGATTCATAGAAGTAGTTAATCCAATGGTGGTAATATATAGAAGAAAGATTGCATATAAGGATATAGTACAGGAAGAAAGAATTAGTTCGTATAAAAAAAGATATGAAGCGATTTTAATCTCATAGTTTAAGGGAAGACAGAGAGTGTATACACCGACGCCATTGTGATCGATTCTGAGCCATGTCACCAAGTCTCCAACCATTGGTTACGATAGTCACACGAACCCCAACCAAGTAGTCTGCATCTACCAACATGGCTCAGACCAGAAGTTAGTAACTTTAAGCACTGATGTCATGTTTTGGTTTGGCCGCCCCTAACATTCTTCCAACCATTCCCAACACTAGTCAGCATTGCGCATCGTGGTAATTGGTGTTTAGGCATACGCAACACGTGGCTCAACCATCTCAGTCGATGAAGATTCATAACTTCATCAACTGATTTACCATCATCTCCTAATACCCTACGTCTAACCTCACTATTACTTACCCGGTGATCCCAGCAGATACCAGCAATATTTCTAAGGCATCTGTGACCAAATACTTGTAGATTACGCGTATCTTCTTCTCTTAAAGGCCATGTTTCACAGCCGTATAGTAGAACGGAACGAACTGCCGCGCAGTATACTCGTTCCTTAATTGATAGACGGATATCTCGCCTCCGTGCTGAGATTTCGTCAAAAACCAACCCATTATTATTGATTCACATATTTATTGATTAGCACTGATGACATTACTTAGATTTGAGAGTTGTTTTTAGGAAAGGTAATGAATTAGCCGGATTATTAGAGATCTCAGTAAATTTTGCACATTTCCAGTTAGAAAAATGATAGTTGATAAGTGGGGGTTTTTGTTTTTGTATGAAGTTATGTTCCAAAACGTAGTGGGTGATTCAATGTCCTTTTTTATTATTTGAAAGTTCTTCATTAGACAGTTAATGCGATCCCAATATAAGGTTAATAATATGAAGTAATCATTTCTATTCATTCAATACTCTTCACTTATATATACTCTTCAAATCCTGTTCAATAACTACATAACTCAGGAATCTTATATAAACCCTTTATAACTTTTAAAATTCTCATAGTGATCTTGAGTGCTTTTAAAGGTTTGAGAGCAGTTATCACTTCCTGGTTGCCCACACTGTGGAAAGGTTCTTGTGGAGGTGCCTGAAAAGAAAATTGGTTTCGGTTGATCCCCAAATGCCCTGGTATGGCCGAGGGTGGGGAAAGTCAGCTCTCCCTCTCGAAATGCTCTCACATGGCCACGTGCATACAACCATTGCCAGAAAAGTCATACTCACTACCTTCTTGCGGAGTTGGAAAACTCTTATTCCAAACCAATGGTGCACATGGACTCCAGGATCCTGAGAGAACAAACGGCATATGAACCAATTGTTGGTCATCGGCTACCACGGCACTGCGTCTACCTACGTTGCTCCGCTGTCTTGTTGATCAGTCCTTTAGGTCGAAGGCTCTGAGTGTGGTCCCCGAAAGAAACCACCTGTTTCGGTTTGGGCACCTGAGTAGTCTCCCAGCTCTCACATAGATCGAATGATTTATGTTGCGCAAATCTATTTGGTGCCTCCTTTTACGAATGTTTATGTGCTTAAATAAGTAAATAAGTAACTTTTATATGAGTAATTTTCGTGTTAGCTCCGTATTTGTTGAGACCTTATCACCGGAGACGGATATCCGTGGGATAAGGCAAGGTGTGCACTTTTAGGGTCAACATTTTTTAATTTCACCTTTCCTTTATGGGAAGGTAGCATCGCTATTATGCTGGTTGTCTGAAAGAAATACCTTGCTGCCGTCACACCACTGTTCAGTCAGAAGTACGACTTCACCCTCGGACCATGGGGTTGCTACTTTTATTCTTACCGCTCTTCAATCAACCTGCCTGACATGGTAGGACTTTGAGAAACGATTGTTCCAGCCAGTATAGCTCGATTGGTTCTTCACAATAGGTAAGCTCGACTACCATGTCAAGGTAGCAGCAACAGTCGGGTTATCTTATCTGTCTTTGAACCTCACTTAATTAATGCTTCACTTACCCCTTATGTTTTGTTTGATTCCAACACCAAATGACCTCCGACCTGTCTCTGCATATATATGGTTGTAAGCATTTTATAAGAAACCATGATTTATAATGACTTCATATTATTCTTCATTCATGTTTGTTCTGACCTTATTTAAATTCATAAAAGCAACTAATTGCGTGGAATGTGTGTTTATACCTGAATAAATAAACAATAATGCCATGCTAACTAGGTTTTCAATTTGAGATAAATTCCGCTAGTATATATATGAGAAAACATGTAATGTGGTAAAGTTTAACCATGTCAGAAATAATAAGATAGGTATCCATGACGACAGTGAATGATCGTAGTGATTGATATTTTACAAATTGACTAAAGTTGAAAATATACTCCACTGAATTCGAAATGAGTAGTTTAAATCTAGTATCCTATCTATATAACCTGAATAGTTTGGGTTAGATCCCTGGAGGGATAGTGATATTAAGAAGGAGTAAAGATCTACTTCAAACAGGGTTCTTTATCGATTCAGTCAGTCATAAGTAGCTTAGAATCTGGTATAAATATACATCGGTTGACATTGTCACATTACATTAGCATACCAAGATAAAAATTATAAAGAGACAAATGCCTTAGACGTAGATGTAATTACATTATAAGTTGTCGTAGTGAACACTACGCATAGACCATAAAATGTGACAGAGTATAAAATGACTTCATGGATTGATGCTGTGTCTCTTAAACTGCTGAGAACAACAAGACAGAAAAACGGGACTTTTATTACTGCTTCATCAGACGATGGTACAATGTATTGATGACACATTTTAATGTATCCTTGAGAATCATCTATTGGAGATGTAGTTTTCAAAGCTCAGTGTATAGCTTAAATGACTCTGCAGAATAATAATAAATATATCGTGTTTTAGGGGCGGCCAAACCAAAACGTGGCATCAGTGCTTGAAGTCACTAACTTCTGGTCTGAGCCATGTTGGTAGATGCAGACTACCTGGTTGGGGTCCGTGTGACTACTGTAACCAATGGTTGGAGACTCTTGGTGACATGGCTCAGAATCTATCACAATGGCGTCGGTGTATACACTCTCTGTCTTCCTTAAATTAAGAGATTAAAATCACTTCAAATCTTTCTTTTTGCGAACTAATTCTTTATTCCTTTACTATCTCCTTATACACAATTTTTCTTCTATATATTACCACCACTGAATTAACTACTTTTATGAATCCGGTGTTCATTTTGTTTTGCTAATACGGTATGGCAACTTGGACCGATGCATATACGTGCCTGGTCCTACGTTGCAGCTGACTGACTGACTGATATCGTGTTTGTTATACCCTAATGAGTAGAAAGTTTGTTTCTGACGTTTCGTAACTTAATGTAAACCACTTCTTCAGAGTAAATAAATGACTGTCATTAAATTAATACAAGTTTAATAAATAGTACGAAGGAAACAATAAAGAATACAAAATCAGAATAAGTCTGAATATGTCAATGTCACGTTATTCTTGATCAAGGTGAATTTGTATTGACCTATCATTGTATTGATTTGTGCGTTAGAATGTGGGTATGAAAAATGTACTCATTTGGAATCTGAAATAGTGAGGTTGAAACTGTGTTTATATGTGTGTATACAGATTATGTAAAAAATAAATAGGGTCAAAATATGGTTGGTTGAATGAATATTCAAGCCTTCTTTCTTATTGAGAGCGTACTGCTATTGCTGAACTAGCCGGTCAATTTTCCAATCTTACTGGATTATTATGAAGTCTTTTTGTGTAACTTATGTGTTCTTTGACAGGAGTTGATATTTCACTGGAAGACTCTTTAATAAATAACGCATCATAATCAACTCAATCTAATCTGTAGATATAATTTTGTGCAGAAGTGAACGGGACCTTATCTTTTATTCTAACTAAGGCGTTTCTTGGTGTTATTGTAGTGAACAAGAATACGAGTGGGAACAATCGAATGTGTTTGACACGAAATTACAGTGCATCTCAATAAAATCTGCAAACCATACAGTAAACAGTTAATTTGCAAAATATCAATCCATCATATCAAACTTGACTGTTCTTGTTGCCAACATCAACCTGTTGTTATCAGAAGGGGTTTTGTGGAGATTGTAGTAATTTCAATGATTAAGATCATGAGTCAGTTGAAGCTAGACCACCATGGAAAACCTGGAAGCACTGGACGGTCGTTTCGTCTTATTATGGGACTACTCAGCAGTGCGCATCCACGACCTCGCCCCCTGCGAGGTTCGAACTCAGGACCTACTGGTTTCGCGCGCAAGCACTTAACCACTGGATTACTGAGCCGGCATCCAACGGTGTTAATGTCTAGTGGTTAAGTGCTCGCGCGCGAAACCAGTAGGTCCTGTGTCGTGGATGCGCACTGCTAAGGAGTCCCATAATAGGACGAAACGGACGTCCAGTGCTTCCAGGTTTTCCATGGTGGTCTAGCTTCAACTGACTCATGATCTTAATCATTGAAATCAACCTGTTGTCTCAGATTTTATTGTTTATACGTTTTCATACCAATTGCATTCTGTTCCCGTTCTTTCTTCATCGAACTTCTACTAAAATACATTCCTTGCCTGACCATCGTCATATACTACTTGTGTGAATATAAGTAACCTATATCATATTAGTTGTCTTATAGAAAGTTTTAATTTTGTATGTTTTCAATATCTGATGTAATTCTCCTGTCATACCTTGGCGGTAAGGTAAAACGGAAGGACAGTTTAGTGTTAATATGCTTTTAATAATATTTTTTTTTATCAAAATTATTAGAACGTCGGATGTTGATTATAATCTCTTTTTGTCTTACAGCTTATCTTCGTTTAAGATAATCATCTTGGTTTCTCTTCTGAAAAGATATAGGGCTCGAGAAATCTTTGCACTGAAAGAATTTGCAGAGTTAAACATCAATATACCAATTTGAATGTATCCGTTTTTGGTATATGGTTAGATCTAGATTTCCATTAGAATTCCTTTTAACTAAACATTCCAAGAAAGGTGGATCATTATGTTCATCTTCCTTTCCCAAAGTGAATTTGATGTGTTCGGGAAAATTCCTAAGAAGAGTCTTTTAAATAATGACAAATGTGTCATCTACATATCTCAGCCAGATGCGTGGTCTGATGGTACTGGCAAAAATAAGCGACTCAATGTGAGACATAAATGAATTTGCCACAATCGGTGATACTATAGATCCTATGGCTACTCCACTCGTTTTTTTATATTAAGTCCTTTTAAAAGGGAATAGTGTTAAATTTAAGCATAGTTTCAGGGATTTCATGATGGGACTATTGCTTAATGAACATCTGCTAAATAGTCTCTTCATTATCTAGTAAATCATTAACGACGTCTAGACATCTATCAATTGGAATATTAGTGTACAAAGTTACATTATCATAGCTTACCTTTATTTGGTTCTTGTTAATGGATAACTACAAGATCTTTAATTTGAATCCATATGAATCCTTTACGACATTGACTAGATTATGTTGAAGTGGCTTCAGTATGTTGCTTAGATATTTCGATAAAGTATATGTTGGAGTATTTGTGAAGTTCACTATGGGTCTTAGAAGAATGTCATGTTTTTGAATGTTTGGTAGCCCATAAAATAGTGATATGTTGTTAGATTTTTAGGATATAAAGTAAACCTATAGGGAAATACTAATCAATGTCTTTAGTTCTTTTAGAAGTTCACTTGTCTCTGATTTCACTGTATTTTTATCCACTTGTAATTTTATTTTGAAAATCAATCTTCAAAATATGGTCCTTGAATCTTTCCATTGATGTTTGGGACTGCAAATAATCAGTCTCTTATCGGTATTTTTACGTATTGCCTTGATATAGCCTTAATTCACAAGCATCACATACAAGGATGGATAGTTGCTAGTAGTGGAATCCAGGACGCATGTTTCGCCGATTTGGGACTCGTCAGCTGAATGTACCTGCACTTCAAAGTTGATGTTCACTCTGAGACTCGAACTCAGTACCGTTTGCTTTAAACACCATCGCGTTATCCACTCAGCTAGTGAATCCTGATAGCCAATTTGCTTGTGCAATGGGGTGAATTTTACACTCACTTGGTATTGTTTACTTGGTTCTTTCCAGTCTCATATTGGCATATGTGCATCCTGTACGAATTGCCTTAAATTATAAGGATTATAAAAAAAGGTGGAGTCCTGGAGTGAACGTCAACTTTTAGATGTAGGTAAATCCAGCTGACGACTCCCAAATAGGATGAAACACGCGTCCTGGACTCCATTTCTAGCCATCACCCATCAACTCTAATTTAATTCTAAGATCAACAGATCCAACTGAATTTTCATATCCCTTGAAATTAATTCAGGTCAATGTTTGCCTCATTCTTCATGTGAATCTTCATTTATGCCTGAACATCGATTACAACGATGCGCAATGCTAACTAGTATAGGAGATGGTTAGATGAAAGTTAGGGGCGGCCAGACAAAAACATGGCATCAGTCCTCGAAGTTATTGACTTCTGGTCTGACCCATGTTGTGGATGTAGACTACCTGGTTGGGGTCTGGGCGACTATCGTAACCAATGTTTGGATAATCTGGGTTATATGGTTCAGGATGGATCACAAATGGCTTCGGTGTATACACACTCTGTCTTCCCTTAAACTTTAATATTAAAATTATTTTATTACCTTTCTTTCTACGAACTAATCCTTATACAAAATCTTTGTTTTATATATTACTACCATTGAAGTAACTGATTCTATGAAGCTGGTGTTCATCTTGTTGTGCTAGTGAGATATGCCAACTTTGATTGATGCCTATAGGTGTGTCTGGTCCTACGTTGTAGCTAACTGTTTGACTGAATTATTCTTCTTTGTTCTTTAAATTTCCGAAGTTATTTGCCTTTTTTCAATTTTTTTTTTTTTGCTTTTCGTGGATATGTTGAAAGAATGAATTGTTTTAACAGTTAAACTAGAGCCCTTTATTTTGTTTAGAATGAAAGTAATACTTTCCAAAAAGTTTCAACCCTTTATATATATTGATTGATATCCTTAAGGTTCTTATGTGGTTTTAATCAAATTGTTGACATTGTAGTATTCGTTACTATGTTAAGCCCATATAACTTATTCTAACTTCTTGAACAGGCCAATTTATCCATTCTTCTTGAGTTACGTTTGAACCTTGTTAATTATTCATTTATCAACCCTGATTGTTTTTATATGAGCGTATGTGTGTATATGTGTATACTTCTTATTCTATTTATCACATATCTCTAACCTATTTGTATCCAGCTATAAATATCGATTATTGCTTGATTAAAGGGAGTTGACTCACATGCCTTCTCCACCGCATGTCATTTCGCTTCATTCCTTTCATTTCCTATCCAGATCAATGAGTGTACAAAATATAGGTATTCAAAAATCCTCTCGTATTCGGCTTATTTAATTTCGTTATTCACTAATATGGATTAAGTAGATAATAATATACAAGAATAATTAGGATGATGTGTTTCGACAGTGTTAGTGTTTTTTCAGCGAGTTAATTTTCTACGGGATGCGGTCGCTAATCCCATGCCCAACCCTCCCGGTTTATTCGGGCTTGGGACCGGCAGTAGCCCCAGGGGGGCTCCAGGCGGATCTGTGCCGAGAAATGGAGACAGACATGAGAAAGATGAACAAAAGTTGGATAGAACTGGAAAGGAAGGCCCAGGACAGAGTGGGTTGGAGAATGCTGGTCGGCGGCCTATGCTCCATTGGGAGTAACAGGTGTAAGTAAGTATCCCGAAAGCAATCATTCTATAATGATCATTTGTCCGATCTTACTAGAGTCAAATATAGGACCATAAAAAACAATTTATAGACTTAAAGACAAATTAGTTCACTTTTAAAACAACTCCTTTGATAAAATGTCGTAAAATAATTGAGTTTTGGATGTAAAATGCATATGACATTGACTACTATTCCATTTATTGTACTCAAAAGCTGTGTATGTATGTATGTGTGTGTTTACTGAAGGAAATCTGTATAACAGAAGGGTTTTTGTGGATATTATAGTAATTTCAATGGTTGAGATCATGAGTTAATTGAAGCTGGACCACCATGGAAAACCTAGAAGCAATGGACGGCCGTTTTGTCCTATTGTGGGACTTTTCAGTAGTGCGTATCCATGATTCCGCCTCGCGAGATTCAAACCCAGGACGTATTAGTCTAACACATGAGCGCTTAACCTCTAGACCACCGAGCTGGCAGGCATCCGATGGTGTCAATGTCTAACTTCAACCAATTCACGAAATTAAGCGCTTACATTCACCATTATCTTACAATAGACCCGGTTTAATTCCACTGATCACTGCTTCTTACTAGAACTTTAGGAAATACCTCTTGAAGACAGTCACTAATGAGCATATGTTGATTCATATCAGAAGAGGTTTTTTGTGGATATTATATTAATTTCAATGGTTGAGATCAGCAGTGCACACCCCATATAATAACAACCAGTATCATATTTCTATACTGACTAGTCAATTATAGTTCTTAATATCAACAACAGAGTAGTAGAATCCTGTAAAATTATAATGTATGATTCATTGATCAACTCGTTTTTTTTTGTCCTATGTAAATGGTACTGGTGTGGTGTGTACTACTTATATCGACATAATTAGTATATAACGATATTGAGGATTAGAATGTCTGACAGCATAAGGTCGAGAAGGAAAAAAAAAACGGGAACAGAAAGCAATTGGTATGAAAATATGCAGGAACAGTGAAGTCTAAGACGATTGATTGATATTTTGCAAATTAAGTATTTACTGTATAATTCTCAGATTTTACTAAGATATACTGTAATTTATGTTCAAATACATTTGATTGTCCCTACTGGTGTTCTCGTTGACTACACTTGGTTCTAGTTTTGGTGAAAACATTGACAAATAGAGGTAAGTATATTCAGCTGTATGAATTGGAATACAATAGTACAGAACATCTTAATCAAATCTGAGAATTATACAGTTGATACTTCCTTTTTCAAAATGTCAATCAATCGTCTTAAACTTTGTTGTTCCTTCCTTTCCACAGCAACCATTCTCTGTTCTCATTGTCTTTATTTTCAATCTTTTTAACCGTCTGCCGCCAAATATTTCACTTTTGATTGATGATACATACCACTTATATCTGTCGATATCAGTAGGACATTTATTTATTTATTTATTTGAACACATAAATATTGGTACAGGGGGACACCAAATATATATGCGCCACACTTTTTTTAATCACTATTGTAGTGAACAGAAAACAGGTGGGGACAATCAAGTTAATCTTGATCGACTGAATTAGTTGGACCATGTGCTACGTATGCCTAAACACCAATTACCACGATGCGCAATGCTGACTAGTATTGGGAATGGTTGGAAGAATGTTAGGGGCGGCCAAACGAAAACGTGGCATCAGTCCTTGAAGTCACTAACTTCTATTCCGAACCATGTTGGTAGATGCAGACTACTTGGTTGGGGTTCGTGTGACTATCGTAACCAATGGTTGGAGACTTGGTGACATGGCTCAGAATCGATCACAATGGCATACGTGTATACACTTTCTATCTTCTGTTAAACTTTGATATTAAAATTATTTTGTTACCCTCCTTTCTACGAACAAATCCTTGTACGAAATATTTGTCCTATATATTACTGCTATTGAAGTAATTACTTTATGAATCTGATGATCGTCTTGTTGTGTTATAATGAATGATGTATGTCAACTTGGATTGATGCCTATATGTGCCTGATCCTACGTTGTAGCTGACTGACTGACTGAAATGAAATATTGAATGAGTTTTTACAAGATGTAGTTTATTTGTAACTTTCATAGGAAGAAATTTTTATCCTTTAAAATAAACTGTTGAAGATGATAGATCCCCAGAACTCAATTGGCAGACATCTTATTTTGGAAATTTGAATTTCTTGCACCCGTTTTTACCTACAGATTGTATTTTCCACTTGACAGGACCTTAAATGTCATTGGTTCATTGTCTCTTTTAATATTCTATTTTGTGACCTTTCTCAAGGATATTTTTTATGCTGTATGTGTATACGCTTGAATTGTATACTTGTTGATGTCCATGCTTCTGGATGCTTGTGGAATGTACTTCCCCTCTTCTGTAACTGGACGTCTCCCTCTAGATAGGGGGGGCCTCTACAGCCAAGAGTGTGGGAAGTCCTCTTTCCCTCTCGAAATGCTCTTATAATGCCAAGCGTATACAGACTGCCAGGGAAGCCCTAATCAATACCTTCTCGCACCACGGGTGTTGTTTACGGAATTAAGAGGACGAAAAGCGAATGTCCAGCGCTTTAACCGGTTTGGTGGATATGAATGATTCACTTAAGGGATTTGAAAAACCCTCATTCCAAATCAATAGTCTACATGGGCTTCAAAATCCTCAGGGAACAAAAAGCGTATGAACCAATTGTTGGTCACCGGCTACCATAGAACTGTATCTTCTAAAGTTGCTCCTTTAGGTTGAACGCTCCGTGTGTGACCTTCCCCCCCTAAGAAAATCACCTTCTTCTATCTGGGCACCCAGTCAGTATCCCATCTGTCATACAAATCGGATGATTTATGTGACGCATATGTATTCGGTGCCCTTTTTTTTTAAATATCTAGTTGGTAGGAACAAATGGGTCAGATATTCAAACAAGCCGGTATCTTTTATTCTTTTTGTTCTTATTACAAATTGATTATCTTTATTCCCTAACTATCAATGATCTATTTAACTGAATCTATTAAAATGATGTTTATTATTATTATCTATCTATCTATCTACTATTTAGTTATTATCGTGGTGCAGTTGGTGCTATTCTTGTTTATGATATATCAAAACCGCATACATTTTTAAATGTAGATAAATGGTTAGATGAATTAAGAGAATATGCATCAGATGATGTTGTAATTATGTTAGTTGGAAATAAATGTGATTTAAAACATTTACGTTGTGTATTAACAGAAGATGCTACTCGTTATGCTAAACAACAAGGTATATCATTTATGGAAACATCAGCATTAGATTCAATTAATGTTGAAGAAGCATTTAATCAAACAATCAAAGGTAAATGAATGAATGAATGAATGAATTTTCTTTATTGATATCATGAACTGATCTAAGTAAGATCATGTGATGGAAGCAATGGATGACTATTTGTGAGATTATGAACATACCATTGCTAAAGAGTCCTACACTAGAATGAAACTTTTATTTCATGATTTCAGGTTTTCAATAATAGTCTAACTTAGATCTGTTCATGATTTTAGTGAAATTTAACAATGTTCATAACCTCTTACTGACGCCCCCAAATGCCCTGGTACGGCCAAGAATGGGGAGAGTCCGCTCTCCCTCTCGAAATGCTCTCACATGGCCATGCGTATATAGCCTCTGCCAGGGAAGTCCTACTCACTGCCTTCTCGTGGCTGGGGTGTTGTTTACAAAAATGAGAGGACGAAAAGCGAATGTCTGGCGCTTTAACCGGACCCCAAACCAATGGTGCACATGGGCTAGCTCCAGTATCCTGCGGGAACAAATGGCGTATGAACCAATCGTTGGTCAGCGGCTGGCTACCATGGGACTGCATCTCCTCACGATGCTCCACTGTCTTGTGGGTCAGACGTTCAGGTCAAAGGCTCGGGGTGTGGCCCCTAAGAAAACCACCTGCTTCGGTTTGGGCACCCGGGCAGTATCACAGCCCTCACACAAATCAATTGAGATTTGTGTGGCGCATATGTATTTGGTGCCTTCCTGTACCTATACTTATGTGTTAAAATAAATAAAAAAAAACCTCTTACTGACAATTTAATTTTTATTGGTTATTTATTGATTTAAGCATATAAACATTGGTACAATGAGGCATCGAATACATGTACGCCACACAAGTCATTTGATTTATGTATGGGCTATGATACTGTCCGGGTAGTTATCTTAGGGAGCCACACCCAGAGCCTTCGATCTAAAGGTCTGATTCACAACGCAGTGGGGAAACTTAAGGAGATGTAGTCTCATGGTAGCCGGTGACAAATAATTGGTTCCTACACCACTTGTTCCTTCAGGATTCTGGAGTCCATGTGCACCATTGGTTTGGAATGAGAGTTTTTCAACGCCCCTTGACGATTCATTCGTATCCACCAACCCGGTTAAAGCGCTGGACATTCGCTTTTCGTTCTCTCAAGTTCATGAACAACATCCGTGGTGCGAGAAGGCAGTGAGTAGGACTTTCTTGTTAGTGGGTATATACGCGTGGCCATGTGAGAGCATTTCGAGAGGGAGAGCTGACTCTCCTCACTCTCGGTCGTACCAGGGCAATGTAATTTTATTTAAAATTACATTATATACTACTATTATCCTGATAAATAATGATACAGTTATCCCTTTCAAAACGTTTTTTTATCATAATATTTTGACAATTCAATTCATGCGTTGATGTAATCTAGACAATTATTATTTAAACTCTGGACAACTATTTCGTCTTAGTGTAAGTCTTCTCAACAATACATATCCATAATTGGCGAGACTAATTTATGGACGACCTTTGAATAAATCTTAAGTGACCTTGAGAAATGTTAGTCAATCAGCAAACACATGGTGGAGAGGATTTGTAGCTCAAGTGCACAGAACCAGCTGTGAAACGCATATGGAGAAATTCGAACACTTCACTTCCATCTGAAGTTTGTGCTGATGATGTCGTTCAGAAAAACGATGAAAGCTCCACGACCAAACCATCCATGTCAGAGAACAAAACTCCATCAAAATCAGCAAACAGTCAGTATAGAGTAAAAATATATTATAAAGAACCAAGCAAATAAACTGGATACACTTCTTATACATGGTTCAAAAACTTGTCAAGGTTAGAAAGAGGTTTAGAGGTTCTAAAATCGTAATGCATACCAGTAGAGGAAATCATCCGTACGGTTAAAAAATAGTCGGTATCTGGAGCCATGATAAAGTCATGAAAACTCTTTCAGCCTCGATCACATAGCTTCAATATTGTTTGTGTTCACTCCGGTTGTTGAGTACACAAAATGCTACTTGTGGATAACGACACGATGCACATAACCAAGCCTATGTAGGCATCTGTACGCTCTTCAAATCATCCGTATCTATTTTAGTACCTGGCTGCAACGAGTGTTACTGGTGCCTTTATTATTCAGTTCGCAATAATTGTATATATATATAAAGTTTTCATCACAAACTGACATCAGCTATAATGCCAGAAATCTATTTAACCAAATGGATGAAAGGCTTTCGCACCTAAATCTGAGATCTGTTAACTTATACCTGATTAATTCGTTCACAAATTATAGTCTCGCCGTTTTATTTTTTTTTTATAGCCGCTCAATAATCACGTTTTGTACAAAATTCCCTGTGAACCAACCGTACATTAGCATTAAGCATTGAAGTTAGCGCCGTGACCTTGAAACCGGTAAAACGCTTCTGATTGGCTCATTCATAATTTACAGTCTCGCTCCCGTCCATAATCTTCTAAATACGGGACTCGAACCTTAAACACTTTCGATCTCATTTAGATCAACACATTAAGTTAACTTTGAATAAACAAAAACTATTACAGTCTCCATATTCATTAATAATAATAGTTTATTTTTTTTTCTTTTTAATTTTTCATTAAGATATATATCAACTTATTAGTAAACATCCATCATTCAATTCTAATGAAACGAATATTATACCAACAAATAATTTACCAGTTCCAGAACCAGAATTAAAACAATCAACAAAAAGAAAATCTTGTTGTACATAGAATAAATTGTGAATTTTCTTTTGTTGTTTTTTCTTCTTTTTTTCTTTTCTTTTTTTTCTTTTTTTCGTTTCTTTTTGTTTTATCTACTTATTTCCTTATGATTAGAAATTGTTATTCAATTGTCAATATTTATTAAAATTAATACAGATTTTTATTTTAATAGTTGAAATTAGAAATCTATTGAATATAGATCATTATGGAAAATCATGAAAAAGTATATTGGACCCTTGGTTTCGTCCTATCATAGGACTCTTCAACAATGTACATCGAAGTTTTCTATGGTAATCTATGTCAACTATTTTAAAAAAAAATTACTATCAAATATCTATGCACAAACATACACACACACACACAAAACCCCCCTCTCTGCAGACTTTTATTTGTTTATATATATATTTTTTTTTAAAGGATAATTTATATTTTCTACGATTTATTTATTGTTTATGATTTTGATAGAACAAAATATTTAAAAACACACACACACACAATGACTTGTTTATTTTATATTTTACTAATTTAAATGAAACCCATTTTACAATGAATTTTGTACTCACTTACTTACTTACCTACTCTCTTGCTTACTTACTGACCTACTTACTCACTCACTTACTTACTTACTTACTTACTTGCTAACTTACTTACTTACTGACCAACTTACTTACTTACTTACACACTCACTCACTTACTGACCTACTTACTTACTTACTTACACACTCACTCACTTACCTACTTACTTACCTACTTATTCACTCACCTACACTTTTTCTTACTTACTTACTTACCTACTCACTTACTTACTTACTGACCTACTTACTCACTTACTTACTTACTTACTTGCTAACTTTCTTACTTTTTTACATAACTACTTATTTACTTACTCACTTACCTACTCACTTACTTACTGTAAGGGTTTAGCTATCACTAGTTCACGTAAATCTGCGAACGAGAACGAGATTCGGTGATCAAGGTCCAGTAAACTAGTTATTGCTGCGCCCCACCCCCAGCTATCTAGAAGGAGAAGTCCACGCTTGAAATGAGCGAAGTGTATTCTGCAGCAACCAGAGAAATGAGAGAAGCATGTTTAGTAGAAAATATACCCGTTTATATATTGATTGTACACCCATTTTGATTAATAATTAGAATACAATCACATACATGAAAAATACTCACAGTGATAACAAATCATGTACTAAGTATAGTTCATAGTCAATGGAATACAAGAATAAGGTATATGATACAGAAGAAAAAGATCATACGAGAAAGAAAACAATTACTATATTGCGTAATCATTACATTGAATCAAAAAGGATGTAATAATGAATAAAACTCATATTGAGTAAATCAATCGAATATTGATTTTTCCTCCCATCATATCACTTACTTAATTACTTACTTTTCAAGTTCTCAGTCAGTCAGAAACAACGTGGAACTTCGTACGTACGTACATCAGTTCGAGTTGCCATACCACATTAGCACAGAGATTCAGTTATCGATTCAAATCCCATAGTGGTAGAGGTAGTGAAAGTATAAGTAGTGACAGGGAACGTTAAGGTTTGATGATGTTATTTAAGGAGTATAGTTCATTGGAATAGATTAGGAAAGAAAATAAAGGACATGAAGAATTCAGAAGATTAGAGTTTGAGAGAACACAGAGAGTGGATGCACCTGCGCCATTGCAAACGATTTTGAGCCATGTCATTCAAGGTCTCTAACCATCGGTTGCTATCATCTCGCGGTCCCCAACCAGGTAGTCTACATCTACCAACATGACTCAGACCACTTGTCAGTGACTTCATGGATTTGTGCCATGTTTTGGTCTGGCCGCCCCTAGCTTTCTTCCAACCTATTCCAACACCATAAAACATCGCACGTCGGGGTAGTCGGTGGTCTGGCATACGCAACACATGTCTCAGCCATCTCAACTGATGAAGTTTCACTACTTCCTCAATTGATTTGCCATCCTTATCTAGCACCCATTTCATAACAACTGAGTTACTCGGTGGTCCCAGGATATACGAGCAATGTTTCGAAGACACCTATGATCAAATACTAGTAACCTACGAATATCCTCTACTCTTACCGGCCATGTTTCACTGCCATAAAGTTGAACGGAACGAAATGCTGCGCAGTAAACTCGTCCTTTGGTTGATAGACGGACATCTCGCCTACGCCACAAATCACGCAAGTTGGCAAAAGCTAGTCGAGCCTTCTGTATCCGTGCTGAGATTTCGTCACACCAGACCACAAGGGTTGATGAGACTTCCAAGATAAGTGAAGCGGTCGACAAGCTCAACTTTTTTTTATTTTAACACATAAGTATAGGTACAGGGAGGCACCAAATACATATGCGCCACACAAATCTCAATTGATTTGTGTGAGGGCTGTGATACTGCCCGGGTGCCCAAACCGAAGCAGGTGGTTTTCTTAGGGGCCACACCCCGAGCCTTTGACCTGAACGTCTGACCCACAAGACAGTGGAGCATCGTGAGGAGATGCAGTCCCATGGTAGCCAGCCGCTGACCAACGATTGGTTCATACGCCATTTGTTCCCGCAGGATACTGGAGCTAGCCCATGTGCACCATTGGTTTGGGGTCCGGTTAAAGCGCCAGACATTCGCTTTTCGTCCTCTCATTTTTGTAAACAACACCCCAGCCACGAGAAGGCAGTGAGTAGGACTTCCCTGGCAGAGGCTATATACGCATGGCCATGTGAGAGCATTTCGAGAGGGAGAGCGTACTTTCCCCACTCTCGGCCGTACCAGGGCATTTGGGGGCACACGCTCAACTACTTCACTCCCTATCACTAGTTCGGGTGCCGATGCAACCCATTCCTGAAGCAACACTTTGCATTTCGAGGGAGAAAATCGCATGCCGAACATGCTTGCATTGGTGCTTAGAGTGGTCAGCAGACTGCATTTTGTCAGTGTCTTCACCAAATAGAACTATGTCATCGGCATATTCTAAGTCAACAAGTGAATCTTTCGGTAAAAGTTCAACTCCTGGAAATTTAAATGAGGAAAGTGTCATCTCTAAAAGGACGTCAACGACAAAGTTAAACAGGAATGGAGAAAGTGGTCAGCCCTGACGAACACCACTTGAGGTAATCAGTTCTGATGACAGTTCGCCATAAGCTTTCACTCGACCAGTTGTGTTCGAGTAGAGAGCCTTTATAGGGTTAATGTACTTCTGTGGTACTCCTTTCAGTAACAAACACTACCATAGAACCTCACGATCAACTGAGTCAAATGCCGCCTTAAGGTCGAGAAATACTACCATTGTGGGGCTTCTGAATGTGTGTCTATGTTCTAGAATCTGACGTAGTGTGAATATCTGATCTATACAACCACGTCCAGGTCGGAAACCAGCCTGGTTTTCTCTAGTCTGCTCTTCACGAGGTTTGGTTAGACGTCGAAGTATTATTGAAGCTAATATTTTAGACACTATATTAGTCAAACTAATTCCTCTGTGATTGTCACAATAGGACTTTTGTCCTTTCTTATGACTGGCACAATCAGTGATTGAGACCAGTCAGATGGGATTACGTCCAGTTCCCAGATTCTACCTAAGACCTCAGTCAATCTCGCTGCTAATACTGGACCGCCATCCTTAAAAATCTCAGGGGTAAACCTGTCAGGGCCTGCTGCTCTCCCTCGCTTCAGATTTCCTATAGCTTTTTCAACTTCGTAAAGAGTCGGAGGACTTACATCAACTTGCCATTCAGGTCGACTGGGGATCGTGGGAAACCGAAGTGTGGCTGAAGGCCAGTTGAACTGATCCCTAAAGTATTCTGCCCATCGATCCAATCTCCTGGATTGAGAATGAATAATATGTCCATCTTTCTCTGAGATTGTTTCGCTAACAGTTGGGTTCCTAATACCGGTTTCCTTAACAAGTCTGAACAGTTACCTGCTGTTACCTATTGCCGCTGCCTTTTCCATCTCTCTTGTTTCGCTACCCACCATTGTTCACGATCATTGCGTGGGCTTCTGGTCAGTTTACGCTTAAGCTGACTCCGCTCTTCGTTATGTTCAGAGCCAGATGGAATGAGTTTTCGAGCATCTATCAGTGCGGTAGATGCTGCTGAGATCCAGTGTTTCTCCCTAACCTTATGATTTACCGTACTTGCAGACATCACTGCTGTTTTTACAGCCTTTCGGATGTCATTCCACGCTACTTCGGGGTGAGCATCAGTTACATAGCTGCCTAACTGTTTTTCTAGTTGTTCCTGAAATATATTCTTAGCTTGACTATCATTAAGTAGGACCCTAAGGGGTTTCTTTGCAACATCTTTCCTACGTCCAGTAAGGAGTAGACACATACGCGCTCGCACTAGAGCATGATCTGAGTCTAAGCATGTGCACCAAAATGAGCGACAGTCTTCTATCGAGCCCCTCCATCGGTGACCGATAGCAATGTGATCTTTTGGGTCCAGCGTTGGGACGAATTAGGGGGTCGCCATGTTAAAAGATGTTTTTCCTTATGCTTAAAGTTAGTGTTTGCAAGAAACAGGCGGTTATCTGAGCATAGCTGCAACAGACGGTCACCGTTATCTGTTCTTCGAGCCGCGACACCATAAGATCCACCCAGGTGTCTTTCCTTTTCGCTTAGTTTACCTACTTGAGCATTAAAGTCACCAGCCACTATTACTACATCTGAACGTCTAGCTTTTCGGAGAAGGTCGAAAAGATTTCTGTAAAACTCATCTTTCACATCATCTGAGCTGCAGTCAGTGGGAGAGTAGGCAGAGACGACGAAGAGGCAACGAAGAGTGTCCCTATCTTTCCGAGTCCTTACTGTTCCGTTTAGTCGAACAGCGCACAAACGACTGTCTACTGGGATCCAGTCTAAGAGAGCTAGTTCCACCCTAGGACTCAATGCTATACCTACGCCAGCGAAGCCACGGGAAGCAGCATCAGGGCTTCCAGATACACGGAGCGTAAATCGAGTTGCTTAGTTACTTTGACATGGTGAGGTCAAATAAATGACAGTACTCGGATCCTGTATGCGCGTGTCGAAGACACAGCTCACATCTATGGAGCAAGATTCTAAAGTTCTACCTAAAGAAGCCTGTTGTCCTATTTGGCATAGTGTTCGAACGTTGAATGATCCTCTATGTAGTTTAGAGCGTGATTTCAGGAGACCAGGAAAAACGTCCCGCGTACTCGAATCGTTCGCACCATCGGAGCGAGGTCATTCACACTGACAATTCTCACAACCACAAACACAACCACAACCACAACAACAACAACCACAACAACAACAACCACAACAACAACAACAACAACAACCAAAACAACAACAACTACTACTACTACTACCACCACCACCACCACTAACTGCTCCACATATCCATTCAATGCACCGACCACATACACTGATCAATTACACTCCAGTCTGTATCGCTCATTCATAGAAACACAGCCAACAGATGATATCAGGCAACATCAATCAACACATACATACAGGTGAATCCAGTGTCTGTCTGATTATCACCAGATTGCTTGTTCACAACTCGAGTCCAATGGAAATCCGCATTGTCAATTAGTCATTGCACTTTTCCACTCACTAGTCATCATCAACAGATTGAACGTGGTGTACATGTGTACTGGTCGACGATAGTGATATGTTTAATTGAATGTGTGTTTGTTCGTGTATCTGGTTGTCGATTTGCACGTGATATTGTGACTGTGTGTGTGTTTGGTGTATGCTAATGTTTGACTGGCAATATGACTGACTGGTTGGTTGTGTTGATGCAGAGTGTGGGTGAATGTGTTTCATGTGGACTGGTTGTATGTTGTAGAGTTGATGTGAAATAGACTGACAGTGTGTTGGATAATGGTGATACGAGTTGATCAAGTGTGTGTGTGTGTGTGTGTGTCTGAGACGGTGTGTCCATAATAACAATAATAATGATCATAATAATAATAATGAATTAGATGTGAATGGGAACAATGTGTATAATTGTAGTGGCGGTAGTTTCGGTCAGTGGTATTGATCGATGTAGTAGTAGTTGTTGTTGACGATTGAGAAATAGATTGTGTGTGTGTGTGTTGGTGTAGTGGGTGGGTGGGTTGTTAAAAGCCGGCGACACCCGGTATTCCCAGCCGGTCACCCATGCAAGTACTGACCGGGCCCAACGTTGCTTAACTGCGGTGATCGGACGAGAACCGGTGCTTTCAACGTGGTATGGTCGCCGGCAACCCCACCACCACTCAAACTACACATCAACACAACACACACTCACACATACTAATCAACTACTTACCACTACTCGTCAACATACACAATCACTAGTCATTCACTCAATCTCTCAAACTAAACAAATTACCACAGTCATTCACACTGACAATGCTCACAACCACAAACACAACCACAACAACAACAACTACTACTACTAATACTACTATTACTACTACCAACACTACCACCACTAACTGCTCCACATATCCATTCAATGCACCGACCACATACACTGATCAATTACACTCCAGTCTGTATCGCTCATTCATAGAAACACAGCCAACAGATGATATCAGGCAACATCAATCAACACATACATACAGGTGAATCCAGTGTCTGTCTGATTATCACCAGATTGCTTGTTCACAACTCGAGTCCAATGGAAATCCGCATTGTCAATTAGTCATTGCACTTTTCCACTCACTAGTCATCATCAACAGATTGAACGTGGTGTACATGTGTACTGGTCGACGATAGTGATATGTTTAATTGAATGTGTGTTTGTTCGTGTATCTGGTTGTCGATTTGCACGTGATATTGTGACTGTGTGTGTGTGAGTGTGTGTGTTTGGTGTATGCTAATGTTTGACTGGCAATATGACTGACTGGTTGGTTGTGTTGATGCAGAGTGTGGGTGAATGTGTTTCATGTGGACTGGTTGTATGTTGTAGAGTTGATGTGAAATAGACTGACAGTGTGTTGGATAATGGTGATACGAGTTGATCAAGTGTGTGTGTGTGTGTGTGTGTCTGAGACGGTGTGTCCATAATAACAATAATAATGATCATAATAATAATAATGAATTAGATGTGAATGGGAACAATGTGTATAATTGTAGTGGCGGTAGTTTCGGTCAGTGGTATTGATCGATGTAGTAGTAGTTGTTGTTGACGATTGAGAAATAGATTGTGTGTGTGTGTGTGTTGGTGTAGTGGGTGGGTGGGTTGTTAAAAGCCGGCGACACCCGGTATTCCCAGCCGGTCACCCATGCAAGTACTGACCGGGCCCAACGTTGCTTAACTGCGGTGATCGGACGAGAACCGGTGCTTTCAACGTGGTATGGTCGCCGGCAACCCCACCACCACTCAAACTACACATCAACACAACACACACTCACACATACTAATCAACTACTTACCACTACTCGTCAACATACACAATCACTAGTCATTCACTCAATCTCTCAAACTAAACAAATTACCACAGTCATTCACACTGACAATTCTCACAACCACAACCACGACAACAACCACAACCACATTAACAAAAACAACTACTACTACTACTACTATTACTACTACTTCTAACACCACCACCACTAACTGCTCCACATATCCATTCAATGCACCGACCACATACACTGATCAATTACACTCCAGTCTGTATCGCTCATTCATAGAAACACAGCCAACAGATGATATCAGGCAACATCAATCAACACATACATACAGGTGAATCCAGTGTCTGTCTGATTATCACCAGATTGCTTGTTCACAACTCGAGTCCAATGGAAATCCGCATTGTCAATTAGTCATTGCACTTTTCCACTCACTAGTCATCATCAACAGATTGAACGTGGTGTACATGTGTACTGGTCGACGATAGTGATATGTTTAATTGAATGTGTGTTTGTTCGTGTATCTGGTTGTCGATTTGCACGTGATATTGTGACTGTGTGTGTGTGAGTGTGTGTGTTTGGTGTATGCTAATGTTTGACTGGCAATATGACTGACTGGTTGGTTGTGTTGATGCAGAGTGTGGGTGAATGTGTTTCATGTGGACTGGTTGTATGTTGTAGAGTTGATGTGAAATAGACTGACAGTGTGTTGGATAATGGTGATACGAGTTGATCAAGTGTGTGTGTGTGTGTGTGTGCTGAGACGGTGTGTCCATAATAACAATAATAATGATCATAATAATAATAATGAATTAGATGTGAATGGGAACAATGTGTATAATTGTAGTGGCGGTAGTTTCGGTCAGTGGTATTGATCGATGTAGTAGTAGTTGTTGTTGACGATTGAGAAATAGATTGTGTGTGTGTGTGTGTTGGTGTAGTGGGTGGGTGGGTTGTTAAAAGCCGGCGACACCCGGTATTCCCAGCCGGTCACCCATGCAAGTACTGACCGGGCCCAACGTTGCTTAACTGCGGTGATCGGACGAGAACCGGTGCTTTCAACGTGGTATGGTCGCCGGCAACCCCACCACCACTCAAACTACACATCAACACAACACACACTCACACATACTAATCAACTACTTACCACTACTCGTCAACATACACAATCACTAGTCATTCACTCAATCTCTCAAACTAAACAAATTACCACAGTCATTCACACTGACAATGCTCACAACCACAAACACAACCACAACAACAACAACTACTACTACTAATACTACTATTACTACTACCAACACCACCACCACTAACTGCTCCACATATCCATTCAATGCACCGACCACATACACTGATCAATTACACTCCAGTCTGTATCGCTCATTCATAGAAACACAGCCAACAGATGATATCAGGCAACATCAATCAACACATACATACAGGTGAATCCAGTGTCTGTCTGATTATCACCAGATTGCTTGTTCACAACTCGAGTCCAATGGAAATCCGCATTGTCAATTAGTCATTGCACTTTTCCACTCACTAGTCATCATCAACAGATTGAACGTGGTGTACATGTGTACTGGTCGACGATAGTGATATGTTTAATTGAATGTGTGCTTGTTCGTGTATCTGGTTGTCGATTTGCACGTGATATTGTGACTGTGTGTGTGTGTGAGTGTGTGTGTTTGGTGTATGCTAATGTTTGACTGGCAATATGACTGACTGGTTGGTTGTGTTGATGCAGAGTGTGGGTGAATGTGTTTCATGTGGACTGGTTGTATGTTGTAGAGTTGATGTGAAATAGACTGACAGTGTGTTGGATAGTGGTGATACGAGTTGATCAAGAGTGTGTGTGCGTGTGTGTGACAGTGTGTCCATAATCTTTTTTTTTTTTTTTTTTTTTTTTTTTTTTTTGTGTGTGACAGTGTGTGACAGTGTGTCCATAATAACAATAATAATAATCATAATCATAATAATGAATTAGATGTGAATGGGAACAATGTGTATAATTGTAGTGGCGGTAGTTTCGGTCAGTGGTATTGATCGATGTAGTAGTAGTTGTTGTTGACGATTGAGAAATAGATTGTGTGTGTGTGTGTGTGTGTTGGTGTAGTGGGTGGGTGGGTTGTTAAAAGCCGGCGACACCCGGTATTCCCAGCCGGTCACCCATGCAAGTACTGACCGGGCCCAACGTTGCTTAACTGCGGTGATCGGACGAGAACCGGTGCTTTCAACGTGGTATGGTCGCCGGCAACCCTACCACCACTCAAACTACACATCAACACAACACACACTCACACATACTAATCAACTACTTACCACTACTCGTCAACATACACAATCACTAGTCATTCACTCAATCTCTCAAACTAAACAAATTACCACAGTCATTCACACTGACAATGCTCACAACCACAAACACAACCACAACAACAACAACTACTACTACTAATACTACTACTACTACTACCAACACCACCACCACTAACTGCTCCACATATCCATTCAATGCACCGACCACATACACTGATCAATTACACTCCAGTCTGTATCGCTCATTCATAGAAACACAGCCAACAGATGATATCAGGCAACATCAATCAACACATACATACAGGTGAATCCAGTGTCTGTCTGATTATCACCAGATTGCTTGTTCACAACTCGAGTCCAATGGAAATCCGCATTGTCAATTAGTCATTGCACTTTTCCACTCACTAGTCATCATCAACAGATTGAACGTGGTGTACATGTGTACTGGTCGACGATAGTGATATGTTTAATTGAATGTGTGCTTGTTCGTGTATCTGGTTGTCGATTTGCACGTGATATTGTGACTGTGTGTGTGTGAGTGTGTGTGTTTGGTGTATGCTAATGTTTGACTGGCAATATGACTGACTGGTTGGTTGTGTTGATGCAGAGTGTGGGTGAATGTGTTTCATGTGGACTGGTTGTATGTTGTAGAGTTGATGTGAAATAGACTGACGGTATGTTGGATAGTGGTGATACGAGTTGATCAAGAGTGTGTGTGTGTGTGTGACAGTGTGTGACAGTGTGTCCATAATAACAATAATAATAATCATAATCATAATAATGAATTAGATGTGAATGGGAACAATGTGTATAATTGTAGTGGCGGTAGTTTCGGTCAGTGGTATTGATCGATGTAGTAGTAGTTGTTGTTGACGATTGAGAAATAGATTGTGTGTGTGTGTGTGTTGGTGTAGTGGGTGGGTGGGTTGTTAAAAGCCGGCGACACCCGGTATTCCCAGCCGGTCACCCATGCAAGTACTGACCGGGCCCAACGTTGCTTAACTGCGGTGATCGGACGAGAACCGGTGCTTTCAACGTGGTATGGTCGCCGGCAACCCCACCACCACTCAAACTACACATCAACACAACACACACTCACACCTACTAATCAACTACTTACCACTACTCGTCAACATACACAATCACTAGTCATTCACTCAATCTCTCAAACTAAACAAATTACCACAGTCATTCACACTGACAATGCTCACAACCACAAACACAACCACAACCACAACCAAAACAACAACAACCACAACAACAACCACAACAACAACAACTACTACTACTAATACTACTACTACTACTACTACCACCACCACCACTAACTGCTCCACATATCCATTCAATGCACCGACCACATACACTGATCAATTACACTCCAGTCTGTATCGCTCATTCATAGAAACACAGCCAACAGATGATATCAGGCAACATCAATCAACACATACATACAGGTGAATCCAGTGTCTGTCTGATTATCACCAGATTGCTTGTTCACAACTCGAGTCCAATGGAAATCCGCATTGTCAATTAGTCATTGCACTTTTCCACTCACTAGTCATCATCAACAGATTGAACGTGGTGTACATGTGTACTGGTCGACGATAGTGATATGTTTAATTGAATGTGTGCTTGTTCGTGTATCTGGTTGTCGATTTGCACGTGATATTGTGACTGTGTGTGTGTGAGTGTGTGTGTTTGGTGTATGCTAATGTTTGACTGGCAATATGACTGACTGGTTGGTTGTGTTGATGCAGAGTGTGGGTGAATGTGTTTCATGTGGACTGGTTGTATGTTGTAGAGTTGATGTGAAATAGACTGACAGTGTGTTGGATAGTGGTGATACGAGTTGATCAAGAGTGTGTGTGTGTGTGTGACAGTGTGTGACAGTGTGTCCATAATAACAATAATAATAATCATAATCATAATAATAATCATAATCATAATAATCATAATAATGAATTAGATGTGAATGGGAACAATGTGTATAATTGTAGTGGCGGTAGTTTCGGTCAGTGGTATTGATCGATGTAGTAGTAGTTGTTGTTGACGATTGAGAAATAGATTGTGTGTGTGTGTGTGTGTTGGTGTAGTGGGTGGGTGGGTTGTTAAAAGCCGGCGACACCCGGTATTCCCAGCCGGTCACCCATGCAAGTACTGACCGGGCCCAACGTTGCTTAACTGCGGTGATCGGACGAGAACCGGTGCTTTCAACGTGGTATGGTCGCCGGCAACCCCACCACCACTCAAACTACACATCAACACAACACACACTCACACATACTAATCAACTACTTACCACTACTCGTCAACATACACAATCACTAGTCATTCACTCAATCTCTCAAACTAAACAAATTACCACAGTCATTCACACTGACAATGCTCACAACCACAAACACAACCACAACCACAACCACAACAACCAAAACAACAACAACAACCACAACAACAACAACAACTACTATTACTACTACTACCACCACCACCACCACTAACTGCTCCACATATCCATTCAATGCACCGACCACATACACTGATCAATTACACTCCAGTCTGTATCGCTCATTCATAGAAACACAGCCAACAGATGATATCAGGCAACATCAATCAACACATACATACAGGTGAATCCAGTGTCTGTCTGATTATCACCAGATTGCTTGTTCACAACTCGAGTCCAATGGAAATCCGCATTGTCAATTAGTCATTGCACTTTTCCACTCACTAGTCATCATCAACAGATTGAACGTGGTGTACATGTGTACTGGTCGACGATAGTGATATGTTTAATTGAATGTGTGCTTGTTCGTGTATCTGGTTGTCGATTTGCACGTGATATTGTGACTGTGTGTGTGTGAGTGTGTGTGTTTGGTGTATGCTAATGTTTGACTGGCAATATGACTGACTGGTTGGTTGTGTTGATGCAGAGTGTGGGTGAATGTGTTTCATGTGGACTGGTTGTATGTTGTAGAGTTGATGTGAAATAGACTGACAGTGTGTTGGATAGTGGTGATACGAGTTGATCAAGAGTGTGTGTGTGTGTGTGTGACAGTGTGTGACAGTGTGTCCATAATAACAATAATAATAATAATCATAATCATAATAATAATCATAATCATAATAATCATAATAATGAATTAGATGTGAATGGGAACAATGTGTATAATTGTAGTGGCGGTAGTTTCGGTCAGTGGTATTGATCGATGTAGTAGTAGTTGTTGTTGACGATTGAGAAATAGATTGTGTGTGTGTGTGTGTGTTGGTGTAGTGGGTGGGTGGGTTGTTAAAAGCCGGCGACACCCGGTATTCCCAGCCGGTCACCCATGCAAGTACTGACCGGGCCCAACGTTGCTTAACTGCGGTGATCGGACGAGAACCGGTGCTTTCAACGTGGTATGGTCGCCGGCAACCCCACCACCACTCAAACTACACATCAACACAACACACACTCACACATACTAATCAACTACTTACCACTACTCGTCAACATACACAATCACTAGTCATTCACTCAATCTCTCAAACTAAACAAATTACCACAGTCATTCACACTGACAATGCTCACAACCACAAACACAACCACAACCACAACCACAACAACCACAACAACAACAACCAAAACAACAACAACAACAACCACAACAACAACAACTACTACTACTATTACTACTACTACCACCACCACCACCACTAACTGCTCCACATATCCATTCAATGCACCGACCACATACACTGATCAATTACACTCCAGTCTGTATCGCTCATTCATAGAAACACAGCCAACAGATGATATCAGGCAACATCAATCAACACATACATACAGGTGAATCCAGTGTCTGTCTGATTATCACCAGATTGCTTGTTCACAACTCGAGTCCAATGGAAATCCGCATTGTCAATTAGTCATTGCACTTTTCCACTCACTAGTCATCATCAACAGATTGAACGTGGTGTACATGTGTACTGGTCGACGATAGTGATATGTTTAATTGAATGTGTGCTTGTTCGTGTATCTGGTTGTCGATTTGCACGTGATATTGTGACTGTGTGTGTGTGAGTGTGTGTGTTTGGTGTATGCTAATGTTTGACTGGCAATATGACTGACTGGTTGGTTGTGTTGATGCAGAGTGTGGGTGAATGTGTTTCATGTGGACTGGTTGTATGTTGTAGAGTTGATGTGAAATAGACTGACAGTGTGTTGGATAGTGGTGATACGAGTTGATCAAGAGTGTGTGTGTGTGTGTGTGACAGTGTGTGACAGTGTGTCCATAATAACAATAATAATAATCATAATCATAATAATAATCATAATCATAATAATCATAATAATGAATTAGATGTGAATGGGAACAATGTGTATAATTGTAGTGGCGGTAGTTTCGGTCAGTGGTATTGATCGATGTAGTAGTAGTTGTTGTTGACGATTGAGAAATAGATTGTGTGTGTGTGTGTGTTGGTGTAGTGGGTGGGTGGGTTGTTAAAAGCCGGCGACACCCGGTATTCCCAGCCGGTCACCCATGCAAGTACTGACCGGGCCCAACGTTGCTTAACTGCGGTGATCGGACGAGAACCGGTGCTTTCAACGTGGTATGGTCGCCGGCAACCCCACCACCACTCAAACTACACATCAACACAACACACACTCACACATACTAATCAACTACTTACCACTACTCGTCAACATACACAATCACTAGTCATTCACTCAATCTCTCAAACTAAACAAATTACCACAGTCATTCACACTGACAATGCTCACAACCACAAACACAACCACAACCACAACCACAACAACCACAACAACAACAACAACAACAACAACAACCACAACAACAACTACTATTACTACTACTACTACCACCACCACCACCACTAACTGCTCCACATATCCATTCAATGCACCGACCACATACACTGATCAATTACACTCCAGTCTGTATCGCTCATTCATAGAAACACAGCCAACAGATGATATCAGGCAACATCAATCAACACATACATACAGGTGAATCCAGTGTCTGTCTGATTATCACCAGATTGCTTGTTCACAACTCGAGTCCAATGGAAATCCGCATTGTCAATTAGTCATTGCACTTTTCCACTCACTAGTCATCATCAACAGATTGAACGTGGTGTACATGTGTACTGGTCGACGATAGTGATATGTTTAATTGAATGTGTGCTTGTTCGTGTATCTGGTTGTCGATTTGCACGTGATATTGTGACTGTGTGTGTGTGAGTGTGTGTGTTTGGTGTATGCTAATGTTTGACTGGCAATATGACTGACTGGTTGGTTGTGTTGATGCAGAGTGTGGGTGAATGTGTTTCATGTGGACTGGTTGTATGTTGTAGAGTTGATGTGAAATAGACTGACGGTATGTTGGATAGTGGTGATACGAGTTGATCAAGAGTGTGTGTGTGTGTGTGTGACAGTGTGTGACAGTGTGTCCATAATAACAATAATAATAATCATAATCATAATAATAATCATAATCATAATAATCATAATAATGAATTAGATGTGAATGGGAACAATGTGTATAATTGTAGTGGCGGTAGTTTCGGTCAGTGGTATTGATCGATGTAGTAGTAGTTGTTGTTGACGATTGAGAAATAGATTGTGTGTGTGTGTGTGTTGGTGTAGTGGGTGGGTGGGTTGTTAAAAGCCGGCGACACCCGGTATTCCCAGCCGGTCACCCATGCAAGTACTGACCGGGCCCAACGTTGCTTAACTGCGGTGATCGGACGAGAACCGGTGCTTTCAACGTGGTATGGTCGCCGGCAACCCCACCACCACTCAAACTACACATCAACACAACACACACTCACACATACTAATCAACTACTTACCACTACTCGTCAACATACACAATCACTAGTCATTCACTCAATCTCTCAAACTAAACAAATTACCACAGTCATTCACACTGACAATGCTCACAACCACAAACACAACCACAACCACAACCACAACAACCACAACAACTACTACTATTAATATTACTTCTACCACCACCACCACTAACTGCTCCACATATCCATTCAATGCACCGACCACATACACTGATCAATTACACTCCAGTCTGTATCGCTCATTCATAGAAACACAGCCAACAGATGATATCAGGCAACATCAATCAACACATACATACAGGTGAATCCAGTGTCTGTCTGATTATCACCAGATTGCTTGTTCACAACTCGAGTCCAATGGAAATCCGCATTGTCAATTAGTCATTGCACTTTTCCACTCACTAGTCATCATCAACAGATTGAACGTGGTGTACATGTGTACTGGTCGACGATAGTGATATGTTTAATTGAATGTGTGCTTGTTCGTGTATCTGGTTGTCGATTTGCACGTGATATTGTGACTGTGTGTGTGTGAGTGTGTGTGTTTGGTGTATGCTAATGTTTGACTGGCAATATGACTGACTGGTTGGTTGTGTTGATGCAGAGTGTGGGTGAATGTGTTTCATGTGGACTGGTTGTATGTTGTAGAGTTGATGTGAAATAGACTGACAGTGTGTTGGATAGTGGTGATACGAGTTGATCAAGAGTGTGTGTGTGTGTGTGTGACAGTGTGTGACAGTGTGTCCATAATAACAATAATAATAATCATAATCATAATCATAATAATAATAATGAATTAGATGTGAATGGGAACAATGTGTATAATTGTAGTGGCGGTAGTTTCGGTCAGTGGTATTGATCGATGTAGTAGTAGTTGTTGTTGACGATTGAGAAATAGATTGTGTGTGTGTGTGTGTTGGTGTAGTGGGTGGGTGGGTTGTTAAAAGCCGGCGACACCCGGTATTCCCAGCCGGTCACCCATGCAAGTACTGACCGGGCCCAACGTTGCTTAACTGCGGTGATCGGACGAGAACCGGTGCTTTCAACGTGGTATGGTCGCCGGCAACCCCACCACCACTCAAACTACACATCAACACAACACACACTCACACATACTAATCAACTACTTACCACTACTCGTCAACATACACAATCACTAGTCATTCACTCAATCTCTCAAGCTAAACAAATTACCACAGTCATTCACACTGACAATGCTCACAACCACAAACACAACCACAACCACAACCACAACAACCACAACAACAACAACCACAACAACAACCACAACAACAACCACAACAACAACAACTACTACTATTACTACTACTACCACCACCACCACCACTAACTGCTCCACATATCCATTCAATGCACCGACCACATACACTGATCAATTACACTCCAGTCTGTATCGCTCATTCATAGAAACACAGCCAACAGATGATATCAGGCAACATCAATCAACACATACATACAGGTGAATCCAGTGTCTGTCTGATTATCACCAGATTGCTTGTTCACAACTCGAGTCCAATGGAAATCCGCATTGTCAATTAGTCATTGCACTTTTCCACTCACTAGTCATCATCAACAGATTGAACGTGGTGTACATGTGTACTGGTCGACGATAGTGATATGTTTAATTGAATGTGTGCTTGTTCGTGTATCTGGTTGTCGATTTGCACGTGATATTGTGACTGTGTGTGTGTGAGTGTGTGTGTTTGGTGTATGCTAATGTTTGACTGGCAATATGACTGACTGGTTGGTTGTGTTGATGCAGAGTGTGGGTGAATGTGTTTCATGTGGACTGGTTGTATGTTGTAGAGTTGATGTGAAATAGACTGACAGTGTGTTGGATAGTGGTGATACGAGTTGATCAAGAGTGTGTGTGTGTGTGTGTGACAGTGTGTGACAGTGTGTCCATAATAACAATAATAATAATCATAATCATAATAATAATCATAATAATAATAATGAATTAGATGTGAATGGGAACAATGTGTATAATTGTAGTGGCGGTAGTTTCGGTCAGTGGTATTGATCGATGTAGTAGTAGTTGTTGTTGACGATTGAGAAATAGATTGTGTGTGTGTGTTGGTGTAGTGGGTGGGTGGGTTGTTAAAAGCCGGCGACACCCGGTATTCCCAGCCGGTCACCCATGCAAGTACTGACCGGGCCCAACGTTGCTTAACTGCGGTGATCGGACGAGAACCGGTGCTTTCAACGTGGTATGGTCGCCTGCAACCCCACCACCACTCAAACTACACATCAACACAACACACACTCACACATACTAATCAACTACTTACCACTACTCGTCAACATACACAATCACTAGTCATTCACTCAATCTCTCAAACTAAACAAATTACCACAGTCATTCACACTGACAATGCTCACAACCACAAACACAACCACAACCACAACAACAACAACCACAACAACAACAACAACAACCAAAACAACAACAACTACTACTACTACTACCAACACCACCACCACTAACTACTCCACATATCCATTCAATGCACCGACCACATACACTGATCAATTACACTCCAGTCTGTATCGCTCATTCATAGAAACACAGCCAACAGATGATATCAGGCAACATCAATCAACACATACATACAGGTGAATCCAGTGTCTGTCTGATTATCACCAGATTGCTTGTTCACAACTCGAGTCCAATGGAAATCCGCATTGTCAATTAGTCATTGCACTTTTCCACTCACTAGTCATCATCAACAGATTGAACGTGGTGTACATGTGTACTGGTCGACGATAGTGATATGTTTAATTGAATGTGTGCTTGTTCGTGTATCTGGTTGTCGATTTGCACGTGATATTGTGACTGTGTGTGTGTGTGAGTGTGTGTGTTTGGTGTATGCTAATGTTTGACTGGCAATATGACTGACTGGTTGGTTGTGTTGATGCAGAGTGTGGGTGAATGTGTTTCATGTGGACTGGTTGTATGTTGTAGAGTTGATGTGAAATAGACTGACAGTGTGTTGGATAGTGGTGATACGAGTTGATCAAGAGTGTGTGTGCGTGTGTGTGACAGTGTGTCCATAATAACAATAATAATAATCATAATCATAATAATAATCATAATCATAATAATCATAATAATGAATTAGATGTGAATGGGAACAATGTGTATAATTGTAGTGGCGGTAGTTTCGGTCAGTGGTATTGATCGATGTAGTAGTAGTTGTTGTTGACGATTGAGAAATAGATTGTGTGTGTTGGTGTAGTGGGTGGGTGGGTTGTTAAAAGCCGGCGACACCCGGTATTCCCAGCCGGTCACCCATGCAAGTACTGACCGGGCCCAACGTTGCTTAACTGCGGTGATCGGACGAGAACCGGTGCTTTCAACGTGGTATGGTCGCCGGCAACCCCACCACCACTCAAACTACACATCAACACAACACACACTCACACATACTAATCAACTACTTACCACTACTCGTCAACATACACAATCACTAGTCATTCACTCAATCTCTCAAACTAAACAAATTACCACAGTCATTCACACTGACAATGCTCACAACCACAAACACAACCACAACAACAACAACTACTACTACTAATACTACTACTACTACTACCACCACCACCACCACCACTAACTGCTCCACATATCCATTCAATGCACCGACCACATACACTGATCAATTACACTCCAGTCTGTATCGCTCATTCATAGAAACACAGCCAACAGATGATATCAGGCAACATCAATCAACACATACATACAGGTGAATCCAGTGTCTGTCTGATTATCACCAGATTGCTTGTTCACAACTCGAGTCCAATGGAAATCCGCATTGTCAATTAGTCATTGCACTTTTCCACTCACTAGTCATCATCAACAGATTGAACGTGGTGTACATGTGTACTGGTCGACGATAGTGATATGTTTAATTGAATGTGTGTTTGTTCGTGTATCTGGTTGTCGATTTGCACGTGATATTGTGACTGTGTGTGTGTTTGGTGTATGCTAATGTTTGACTGGCAATATGACTGACTGGTTGGTTGTGTTGATGCAGAGTGTGGGTGAATGTGTTTCATGTGGACTGGTTGTATGTTGTAGAGTTGATGTGAAATAGACTGACAGTGTGTTGGATAGTGGTGATACGAGTTGATCAAGAGTGTGTGTGTGTGTGTGACAGTGTGTGACAGTGTGTCCATAATAACAATAATAATAATCATAATCATAATAATAATCATAATCATAATAATCATAATAATGAATTAGATGTGAATGGGAACAATGTGTATAATTGTAGTGGCGGTAGTTTCGGTCAGTGGTATTGATCGATGTAGTAGTAGTTGTTGTTGACGATTGAGAAATAGATTGTGTGTGTGTTGGTGTAGTGGGTGGGTGGGTTGTTAAAAGCCGGCGACACCCGGTATTCCCAGCCGGTCACCCATGCAAGTACTGACCGGGCCCAACGTTGCTTAACTGCGGTGATCGGACGAGAACCGGTGCTTTCAACGTGGTATGGTCGCCGGCAACCCCACCACCACTCAAACTACACATCAACACAACACACACTCACACATACTAATCAACTACTTACCACTACTCGTCAACATACACAATCACTAGTCATTCACTCAATCTCTCAAACTAAACAAATTACCACAGTCATTCACACTGACAATGCTCACAACCACAAACACAACCACAACCACAACAACAACAACAACAACAACAACAACAACAACAACTACTACTATTACTACTACTACTACTACCACCACCACCACCACTAACTGCTCCACATATCCATTCAATGCACCGACCACATACACTGATCAATTACACTCCAGTCTGTATCGCTCATTCATAGAAACACAGCCAACAGATGATATCAGGCAACATCAATCAACACATACATACAGGTGAATCCAGTGTCTGTCTGATTATCACCAGATTGCTTGTTCACAACTCGAGTCCAATGGAAATCCGCATTGTCAATTAGTCATTGCACTTTTCCACTCACTAGTCATCATCAACAGATTGAACGTGGTGTACATGTGTACTGGTCGACGATAGTGATATGTTTAATTGAATGTGTGTTTGTTCGTGTATCTGGTTGTCGATTTGCACGTGATATTGTGACTGTGTGTGTGTGAGTGTGTGTTTGGTGTATGCTAATGTTTGACTGGCAATATGACTGACTGGTTGGTTGTGTTGATGCAGAGTGTGGGTGAATGTGTTTCATGTGGACTGGTTGTATGTTGTAGAGTTGATGTGAAATAGACTGACAGTGTGTTGGATAGTGGTGATACGAGTTGATCAAGAGTGTGTGTGTGTGTGTGACAGTGTGTGACAGTGTGTCCATAATAACAATAATAATAATCATAATCATAATAATAATCATAATCATAATAATCATAATAATGAATTAGATGTGAATGGGAACAATGTGTATAATTGTAGTGGCGGTAGTTTCGGTCAGTGGTATTGATCGATGTAGTAGTAGTTGTTGTTGACGATTGAGAAATAGATTGTGTGTGTGTGTGTGTTGGTGTAGTGGGTGGGTGGGTTGTTAAAAGCCGGCGACACCCGGTATTCCCAGCCGGTCACCCATGCAAGTACTGACCGGGCCCAACGTTGCTTAACTGCGGTGATCGGACGAGAACCGGTGCTTTCAACGTGGTATGGTCGCCGGCAACCCCACCACCACTCAAACTACACATCAACACAACACACACTCACACATACTAATCAACTACTTACCACTACTCGTCAACATACACAATCACTAGTCATTCACTCAATCTCTCAAACTAAACAAATTACCACAGTCATTCACACTGACAATGCTCACAACCACAAACACAACCACAACCAAAACAACAACAACAACAACCACAACAACAACAACAACTACTACTATTACTACTACTACTACTACTACTACCACCACCACCACCACCACTAACTGCTCCACATATCCATTCAATGCACCGACCACATACACTGATCAATTACACTCCAGTCTGTATCGCTCATTCATAGAAACACAGCCAACAGATGATATCAGGCAACATCAATCAACACATACATACAGGTGAATCCAGTGTCTGTCTGATTATCACCAGATTGCTTGTTCACAACTCGAGTCCAATGGAAATCCGCATTGTCAATTAGTCATTGCACTTTTCCACTCACTAGTCATCATCAACAGATTGAACGTGGTGTACATGTGTACTGGTCGACGATAGTGATATGTTTAATTGAATGTGTGTTTGTTCGTGTATCTGGTTGTCGATTTGCACGTGATATTGTGACTGTGTGTGTGTGAGTGTGTGTGTTTGGTGTATGCTAATGTTTGACTGGCAATATGACTGACTGGTTGGTTGTGTTGATGCAGAGTGTGGGTGAATGTGTTTCATGTGGACTGGTTGTATGTTGTAGAGTTGATGTGAAATAGACTGACAGTGTGTTGGATAGTGGTGATACGAGTTGATCAAGAGTGTGTGTGTGTGTGTTTGTGAGACAGTGTGTCCATAATAACAATAATAATGATCATAATATAATAATAATCATAATAATGAATTAGATGTGAATGGGAACAATGTGTATAATTGTAGTGGCGGTAGTTTCGGTCAGTGGTATTGATCGATGTAGTAGTAGTTGTTGTTGACGATTGAGAAATAGATTGTGTGTGTGTGTGTGTGTTGGTGTAGTGGGTGGGTGGGTTGTTAAAAGCCGGCGACACCCGGTATTCCCAGCCGGTCACCCATGCAAGTACTGACCGGGCCCAACGTTGCTTAACTGCGGTGATCGGACGAGAACCGGTGCTTTCAACGTGGTATGGTCGCCGGCAACCCCACCACCACTCAAACTACACATCAACACAACACACACTCACACCTACTAATCAACTACTTACCACTACTCGTCAACATACACAATCACTAGTCATTCACTCAATCTCTCAAACTAAACAAATTACCACAGTCATTCACACTGACAATGCTCACAACCACAAACACAACCACAACCAAAACAACAACAACCACAACAACAACAACTACTACTACTATTACTACTACTACCACCACCACCACCACCACTAACTGCTCCACATATCCATTCAATGCACCGACCACATACACTGATCAATTACACTCCAGTCTGTATCGCTCATTCATAGAAACACAGCCAACAGATGATATCAGGCAACATCAATCAACACATACATACAGGTGAATCCAGTGTCTGTCTGATTATCACCAGATTGCTTGTTCACAACTCGAGTCCAATGGAAATCCGCATTGTCAATTAGTCATTGCACTTTTCCACTCACTAGTCATCATCAACAGATTGAACGTGGTGTACATGTGTACTGGTCGACGATAGTGATATGTTTAATTGAATGTGTGTTTGTTCGTGTATCTGGTTGTCGATTTGCACGTGATATTGTGACTGTGTGTGTGTGAGTGTGTGTGTTTGGTGTATGCTAATGTTTGACTGGCAATATGACTGACTGGTTGGTTGTGTTGATGCAGAGTGTGGGTGAATGTGTTTCATGTGGACTGGTTGTATGTTGTAGAGTTGATGTGAAATAGACTGACAGTGTGTTGGATAGTGGTGATACGAGTTGATCAAGAGTGTGTGTGTGTGTGTGTGACAGTGTGTGACAGTGTGTCCATAATAACAATAATAATAATCATAATCATAATAATAATCATAATCATAATAATCATAATAATGAATTAGATGTGAATGGGAACAATGTGTATAATTGTAGTGGCGGTAGTTTCGGTCAGTGGTATTGATCGATGTAGTAGTAGTTGTTGTTGACGATTGAGAAATAGATTGTGTGTGTGTGTGTGTTGGTGTAGTGGGTGGGTGGGTTGTTAAAAGCCGGCGACACCCGGTATTCCCAGCCGGTCACCCATGCAAGTACTGACCGGGCCCAACGTTGCTTAACTGCGGTGATCGGACGAGAACCGGTGCTTTCAACGTGGTATGGTCGCCGGCAACCCCACCACCACTCAAACTACACATCAACACAACACACACTCACACATACTAATCAACTACTTACCACTACTCGTCAACATACACAATCACTAGTCATTCACTCAATCTCTCAAACTAAACAAATTACCACAGTCATTCACACTGACAATGCTCACAACCACAAACACAACCACAACCACAACAACCACAACAACAACCACAACAACAACAACAACTACTACTATTACTACTACTACCACCACCACCACCACTAACTGCTCCACATATCCATTCAATGCACCGACCACATACACTGATCAATTACACTCCAGTCTGTATCGCTCATTCATAGAAACACAGCCAACAGATGATATCAGGCAACATCAATCAACACATACATACAGGTGAATCCAGTGTCTGTCTGATTATCACCAGATTGCTTGTTCACAACTCGAGTCCAATGGAAATCCGCATTGTCAATTAGTCATTGCACTTTTCCACTCACTAGTCATCATCAACAGATTGAACGTGGTGTACATGTGTACTGGTCGACGATAGTGATATGTTTAATTGAATGTGTGCTTGTTCGTGTATCTGGTTGTCGATTTGCACGTGATATTGTGACTGTGTGTGTGTGAGTGTGTGTGTTTGGTGTATGCTAATGTTTGACTGGCAATATGACTGACTGGTTGGTTGTGTTGATGCAGAGTGTGGGTGAATGTGTTTCATGTGGACTGGTTGTATGTTGTAGAGTTGATGTGAAATAGACTGACAGTGTGTTGGATAGTGGTGATACGAGTTGATCAAGAGTGTGTGTGTGTGTGTGTGACAGTGTGTGACAGTGTGTCCATAATAACAATAATAATAATCATAATCATAATAATAATCATAATCATAATAATCATAATAATGAATTAGATGTGAATGGGAACAATGTGTATAATTGTAGTGGCGGTAGTTTCGGTCAGTGGTATTGATCGATGTAGTAGTAGTTGTTGTTGACGATTGAGAAATAGATTGTGTGTGTGTGTGTTGGTGTAGTGGGTGGGTGGGTTGTTAAAAGCCGGCGACACCCGGTATTCCCAGCCGGTCACCCATGCAAGTACTGACCGGGCCCAACGTTGCTTAACTGCGGTGATCGGACGAGAACCGGTGCTTTCAACGTGGTATGGTCGCCGGCAACCCCACCACCACTCAAACTACACATCAACACAACACACACTCACACCTACTAATCAACTACTTACCACTACTCGTCAACATACACAATCACTAGTCATTCACTCAATCTCTCAAACTAAACAAATTACCACAGTCATTCACACTGACAATGCTCACAACCACAAACACAACCACAACAACAAAACTACTACTACTATTACTACTACTACCACCACCACCACCACTAACTGCTCCACATATCCATTCAATGCACCGACCACATACACTGATCAATTACACTCCAGTCTGTATCGCTCATTCATAGAAACACAGCCAACAGATGATATCAGGCAACATCAATCAACACATACATACAGGTGAATCCAGTGTCTGTCTGATTATCACCAGATTGCTTGTTCACAACTCGAGTCCAATGGAAATCCGCATTGTCAATTAGTCATTGCACTTTTCCACTCACTAGTCATCATCAACAGATTGAACGTGGTGTACATGTGTACTGGTCGACGATAGTGATATGTTTAATTGAATGTGTGCTTGTTCGTGTATCTGGTTGTCGATTTGCACGTGATATTGTGACTGTGTGTGTGTGAGTGTGTGTGTTTGGTGTATGCTAATGTTTGACTGGCAATATGACTGACTGGTTGGTTGTGTTGATGCAGAGTGTGGGTGAATGTGTTTCATGTGGACTGGTTGTATGTTGTAGAGTTGATGTGAAATAGACTGACAGTGTGTTGGATAGTGGTGATACGAGTTGATCAAGAGTGTGTGTGTGTGTGTGACAGTGTGTGACAGTGTGTCCATAATAACAATAATAATAATCATAATCATAATAATAATCATAATCATAATAATCATAATAATGAATTAGATGTGAATGGGAACAATGTGTATAATTGTAGTGGCGGTAGTTTCGGTCAGTGGTATTGATCGATGTAGTAGTAGTTGTTGTTGACGATTGAGAAATAGATTGTGTGTGTGTGTGTGTTGGTGTAGTGGGTGGGTGGGTTGTTAAAAGCCGGCGACACCCGGTATTCCCAGCCGGTCACCCATGCAAGTACTGACCGGGCCCAACGTTGCTTAACTGCGGTGATCGGACGAGAACCGGTGCTTTCAACGTGGTATGGTCGCCGGCAACCCCACCACCACTCAAACTACACATCAACACAACACACACTCACACATACTAATCAACTACTTACCACTACTCGTCAACATACACAATCACTAGTCATTCACTCAATCTCTCAAACTAAACAAATTACCACAGTCATTCACACTGACAATTCTCACAACAACAACAACTACTACTACTACTACTGCTATTACTACTATTACTTCTAACACCACCACCACTAACTGCTCCACATATCCATTCAATGCACCGACCACATACACTGATCAATTACACTCCAGTCTGTATCGCTCATTCATAGAAACACAGCCAACAGATGATATCAGGCAACATCAATCAACACATACATACAGGTGAATCCAGTGTCTGTCTGATTATCACCAGATTGCTTGTTCACAACTCGAGTCCAATGGAAATCCGCATTGTCAATTAGTCATTGCACTTTTCCACTCACTAGTCATCATCAACAGATTGAACGTGGTGTACATGTGTACTGGTCGACGATAGTGATATGTTTAATTGAATGTGTGTTTGTTCGTGTATCTGGTTGTCGATTTGCACGTGATATTGTGACTGTGTGTGTGTGAGTGTGTGTGTTTGGTGTATGCTAATGTTTGACTGGCAATATGACTGACTGGTTGGTTGTGTTGATGCAGAGTGTGGGTGAATGTGTTTCATGTGGACTGGTTGTATGTTGTAGAGTTGATGTGAAATAGACTGACAGTGTGTTGGATAGTGGTGATACGAGTTGATCAAGAGTGTGTGTGTGTGTGTGTGACAGTGTGTGACAGTGTGTCCATAATAACAATAATAATAATCATAATCATAATAATAATCATAATCATAATAATCATAATAATGAATTAGATGTGAATGGGAACAATGTGTATAATTGTAGTGGCGGTAGTTTCGGTCAGTGGTATTGATCGATGTAGTAGTAGTTGTTGTTGACGATTGAGAAATAGATTGTGTGTGTGTGTGTGTTGGTGTAGTGGGTGGGTGGGTTGTTAAAAGCCGGCGACACCCGGTATTCCCAGCCGGTCACCCATGCAAGTACTGACCGGGCCCAACGTTGCTTAACTGCGGTGATCGGACGAGAACCGGTGCTTTCAACGTGGTATGGTCGCCGGCAACCCCACCACCACTCAAACTACACATCAACACAACACACACTCACACATACTAATCAACTACTTACCACTACTCGTCAACATACACAATCACTAGTCATTCACTCAATCTCTCAAACTAAACAAATTACCACAGTCATTCACACTGACAATGCTCACAACCACAAACACAACCACAACCAAAACAACAACAACCACAACAACAACAACAACTACTACTATTACTACTACTACCACCACCACCACCACCACTAACTGCTCCACATATCCATTCAATGCACCGACCACATACACTGATCAATTACACTCCAGTCTGTATCGCTCATTCATAGAAACACAGCCAACAGATGATATCAGGCAACATCAATCAACACATACATACAGGTGAATCCAGTGTCTGTCTGATTATCACCAGATTGCTTGTTCACAACTCGAGTCCAATGGAAATCCGCATTGTCAATTAGTCATTGCACTTTTCCACTCACTAGTCATCATCAACAGATTGAACGTGGTGTACATGTGTACTGGTCGACGATAGTGATATGTTTAATTGAATGTGTGTTTGTTCGTGTATCTGGTTGTCGATTTGCACGTGATATTGTGACTGTGTGTGTGTGAGTGTGTGTGTTTGGTGTATGCTAATGTTTGACTGGCAATATGACTGACTGGTTGGTTGTGTTGATGCAGAGTGTGGGTGAATGTGTTTCATGTGGACTGGTTGTATGTTGTAGAGTTGATGTGAAATAGACTGACAGTGTGTTGGATAGTGGTGATACGAGTTGATCAAGAGTGTGTGTGTGTGTGTGTGACAGTGTGTGACAGTGTGTCCATAATAACAATAATAATAATCATAATCATAATAATGAATTAGATGTGAATGGGAACAATGTGTATAATTGTAGTGGCGGTAGTTTCGGTCAGTGGTATTGATCGATGTAGTGGTAGTTGTTGTTGACGATTGAGAAATAGATTGTGTGTGTGTGTGTGTTGGTGTAGTGGGTGGGTGGGTTGTTAAAAGCCGGCGACACCCGGTATTCCCAGCCGGTCACCCATGCAAGTACTGACCGGGCCCAACGTTGCTTAACTGCGGTGATCGGACGAGAACCGGTGCTTTCAACGTGGTATGGTCGCCGGCAACCCCACCACCACTCAAACTACACATCAACACAACACACACTCACACATACTAATCAACTACTTACCACTACTCGTCAACATACACAATCACTAGTCATTCACTCAATCTCTCAAACTAAACAAATTACCACAGTCATTCACACTGACAATGCTCACAACCACAAACACAACCACAACCACAACAACAACAACCAAAACAACAACAACAACAACCACAACAACAACAACAACTACTATTACTACTACTATTACTTCTAACACCACCACCACTAACTGCTCCACATATCCATTCAATGCACCGACCACATACACTGATCAATTACACTCCAGTCTGTATCGCTCATTCATAGAAACACAGCCAACAGATGATATCAGGCAACATCAATCAACACATACATACAGGTGAATCCAGTGTCTGTCTGATTATCACCAGATTGCTTGTTCACAACTCGAGTCCAATGGAAATCCGCATTGTCAATTAGTCATTGCACTTTTCCACTCACTAGTCATCATCAACAGATTGAACGTGGTGTACATGTGTACTGGTCGACGATAGTGATATGTTTAATTGAATGTGTGCTTGTTCGTGTATCTGGTTGTCGATTTGCACGTGATATTGTGACTGTGTGTGTGTGAGTGTGTGTGTTTGGTGTATGCTAATGTTTGACTGGCAATATGACTGACTGGTTGGTTGTGTTGATGCAGAGTGTGGGTGAATGTGTTTCATGTGGACTGGTTGTATGTTGTAGAGTTGATGTGAAATAGACTGACAGTGTGTTGGATAGTGGTGATACGAGTTGATCAAGAGTGTGTGTGTGTGTGTGTGACAGTGTGTGACAGTGTGTCCATAATAACAATAATAATAATCATAATCATAATAATAATCATAATCATAATAATCATAATAATGAATTAGATGTGAATGGGAACAATGTGTATAATTGTAGTGGCGGTAGTTTCGGTCAGTGGTATTGATCGATGTAGTAGTAGTTGTTGTTGACGATTGAGAAATAGATTAGTATGTGTGTGTGTGTGTTGGTGTAGTGGGTGGGTGGGTTGTTAAAAGCCGGCGACACCCGGTATTCCCAGCCGGTCACCCATGCAAGTACTGACCGGGCCCAACGTTGCTTAACTGCGGTGATCGGACGAGAACCGGTGCTTTCAACGTGGTATGGTCGCCGGCAACCCCACCACCACTCAAACTACACATCAACACAACACACACTCACACATACTAATCAACTACTTACCACTACTCGTCAACATACACAATCACTAGTCATTCACTCAATCTCTCAAACTAAACAAATTACCACAGTCATTCACACTGACAATGCTCACAACCACAAACACAACCACAACCACAACCAAAACAACAACAACCACAACAACAACAACAACTACTACTATTACTACTACTACCACCACCACCACCACCACTAACTGCTCCACATATCCATTCAATGCACCGACCACATACACTGATCAATTACACTCCAGTCTGTATCGCTCATTCATAGAAACACAGCCAACAGATGATATCAGGCAACATCAATCAACACATACATACAGGTGAATCCAGTGTCTGTCTGATTATCACCAGATTGCTTGTTCACAACTCGAGTCCAATGGAAATCCGCATTGTCAATTAGTCATTGCACTTTTCCACTCACTAGTCATCATCAACAGATTGAACGTGGTGTACATGTGTACTGGTCGACGATAGTGATATGTTTAATTGAATGTGTGTTTGTTCGTGTATCTGGTTGTCGATTTGCACGTGATATTGTGACTGTGTGTGTGTGAGTGTGTGTGTTTGGTGTATGCTAATGTTTGACTGGCAATATGACTGACTGGTTGGTTGTGTTGATGCAGAGTGTGGGTGAATGTGTTTCATGTGGACTGGTTGTATGTTGTAGAGTTGATGTGAAATAGACTGACAGTGTGTTGGATAGTGGTGATACGAGTTGATCAAGAGTGTGTGTGTGTGTGTGTGTCAGTGTGTGACAGTGTGTCCATAATAACAGTAATAATAATAATAATAATAATAATAATAATAATAATAATAATAATAATGACAATAATAATAATGAATTAGATGTGAATGGGAACAATGTGTATAATTGTAGTGGCGGTAGTTTCGGTCAGTGGTATTGATCGATGTAGTAGTAGTTGTTGTTGACGATTGAGAAATAGATTGTGTGTGTGTGTGTGTGTTGGTGTAGTGGGTGGGTGGGTTGTTAAAAGCCGGCGACACCCGGTATTCCCAGCCGGTCACCCATGCAAGTACTGACCGGGCCCAACGTTGCTTAACTGCGGTGATCGGACGAGAACCGGTGCTTTCAACGTGGTATGGTCGCCGGCAACCCCACCACCACTCAAACTACACATCAACACAACACACACTCACACATACTAATCAACTACTTACCACTACTCGTCAACATACACAATCACTAGTCATTCACTCAATCTCTCAAACTAAACAAATTACCACAGTCATTCACTCTGACAATTCTCACAACCACAACCACGACAACAACCACAACCACATTAACAACAACAACAACTACTACTACTACTACTACCACCACCACCACCACTAACTGCTCCACATATCCATTCAATGCACCGACCACATACACTGATCAATTACACTCCAGTCTGTATCGCTCATTCATAGAAACACAGCCAACAGATGATATCAGGCAACATCAATCAACACATACATACAGGTGAATCCAGTGTCTGTCTGATTATCACCAGATTGCTTGTTCACAACTCGAGTCCAATGGAAATCCGCATTGTCAATTAGTCATTGCACTTTTCCACTCACTAGTCATCATCAACAGATTGAACGTGGTGTACATGTGTACTGGTCGACGATAGTGATATGTTTAATTGAATGTGTGTTTGTTCGTGTATCTGGTTGTCGATTTGCACGTGATATTGTGACTGTGTGTGTGTTTGGTGTATGCTAATGTTTGACTGGCAATATGACTGACTGGTTGGTTGTGTTGATGCAGAGTGTGGGTGAATGTGTTTCATGTGGACTGGTTGTATGTTGTAGAGTTGATGTGAAATAGACTGACAGTGTGTTGGATAGTGGTGATACGAGTTGATCAAGAGTGTGTGTGTGTGTGTTTGTGAGACAGTGTGTCCATAATAACAGTAACAATAATAACAATAATAATAATAATAATAATAATAATAATAATGACAATAATAATAATGAATTAGATGTGAATGGGAACAATGTGTATAATTGTAGTGGCGGTAGTTTCGGTCAGTGGTATTGATCGATGTAGTAGTAGTTGTTGTTGACGATTGAGAAATAGATTGCGTGTGTGTGTGTGTGTTGGTGTAGTGGGTGGGTGGGTTGTTAAAAGCCGGCGACACCCGGTATTCCCAGCCGGTCACCCATGCAAGTACTGACCGGGCCCAACGTTGCTTAACTGCGGTGATCGGACGAGAACCGGTGCTTTCAACGTGGTATGGTCGCCGGCAACCCCACCACCACTCAAACTACACATCAACACAACACACACTCACACATACTAATCAACTACTTACCACTACTCGTCAACATACACAATCACTAGTCATTCACTCAATCTCTCAAACTAAACAAATTACCACAGTCATTCACTCTGACAATTCTCACAACCACAACCACGACAACAACCACAACCACATTAACAACAACAACAACTACTACTACTACTACTACTACTACCACCACCACCACTAACTGCTCCACATATCCATTCAATGCACCGACCACATACACTGATCAATTACACTCCAGTCTGTATCGCTCATTCATAGAAACACAGCCAACAGATGATATCAGGCAACATCAATCAACACATACATACAGGTGAATCCAGTGTCTGTCTGATTATCACCAGATTGCTTGTTCACAACTCGAGTCCAATGGAAATCCGCATTGTCAATTAGTCATTGCACTTTTCCACTCACTAGTCATCATCAACAGATTGAACGTGGTGTACATGTGTACTGGTCGACGATAGTGATATGTTTAATTGAATGTGTGTTTGTTCGTGTATCTGGTTGTCGATTTGCACGTGATATTGTGACTGTGTGTGTGTTTGGTGTATGCTAATGTTTGACTGGCAATATGACTGACTGGTTGGTTGTGTTGATGCAGAGTGTGGGTGAATGTGTTTCATGTGGACTGGTTGTATGTTGTAGAGTTGATGTGAAATAGACTGACAGTGTGTTGGATAGTGGTGATACGAGTTGATCAAGAGTGTGTGTGTGTGTGTGTTTGTGAGACAGTGTGTCCATAATAACAGTAACAATAATAATAATAATAATAATAATAATAATAATAATAATAATGACAATAATAATAATGAATTAGATGTGAATGGGAACAATGTGTATAATTGTAGTGGCGGTAGTTTCGGTCAGTGGTATTGATCGATGTAGTAGTAGTTGTTGTTGACGATTGAGAAATAGATTGCGTGTGTGTGTGTGTGTTGGTGTAGTGGGTGGGTGGGTTGTTAAAAGCCGGCGACACCCGGTATTCCCAGCCGGTCACCCATGCAAGTACTGACCGGGCCCAACGTTGCTTAACTGCGGTGATCGGACGAGAACCGGTGCTTTCAACGTGGTATGGTCGCCGGCAACCCCACCACCACTCAAACTACACATCAACACAACACACACTCACACATACTAATCAACTACTTACCACTACTCGTCAACATACACAATCACTAGTCATTCACTCAATCTCTCAAACTAAACAAATTACCACAGTCATTCACTCTGACAATTCTCACAACCACAACCACGACAACAACCACAACCACATTAACAACAACAACAACAACTACTACTACTACTACTACTACCACCACCACCACTAACTGCTCCACATATCCATTCAATGCACCGACCACATACACTGATCAATTACACTCCAGTCTGTATCGCTCATTCATAGAAACACAGCCAACAGATGATATCAGGCAACATCAATCAACACATACATACAGGTGAATCCAGTGTCTGTCTGATTATCACCAGATTGCTTGTTCACAACTCGAGTCCAATGGAAATCCGCATTGTCAATTAGTCATTGCACTTTTCCACTCACTAGTCATCATCAACAGATTGAACGTGGTGTACATGTGTACTGGTCGACGATAGTGATATGTTTAATTGAATGTGTGTTTGTTCGTGTATCTGGTTGTCGATTTGCACGTGATATTGTGACTGTGTGTGTGTTTGGTGTATGCTAATGTTTGACTGGCAATATGACTGACTGGTTGGTTGTGTTGATGCAGAGTGTGGGTGAATGTGTTTCATGTGGACTGGTTGTATGTTGTAGAGTTGATGTGAAATAGACTGACAGTGTGTTGGATAGTGGTGATACGAGTTGATCAAGAGTGTGTGTGTGTGTGTTTGTGAGACAGTGTGTCCATAATAACAGTAACAATAATAACAATAATAATAATAATAATAATAATAATAATGACAATAATAATAATGAATTAGATGTGAATGGGAACAATGTGTATAATTGTAGTGGCGGTAGTTTCGGTCAGTGGTATTGATCGATGTAGTAGTAGTTGTTGTTGACGATTGAGAAATAGATTGCGTGTGTGTGTGTGTGTGTTGGTGTAGTGGGTGGGTGGGTTGTTAAAAGCCGGCGACACCCGGTATTCCCAGCCGGTCACCCATGCAAGTACTGACCGGGCCCAACGTTGCTTAACTGCGGTGATCGGACGAGAACCGGTGCTTTCAACGTGGTATGGTCGCCGGCAACCCCACCACCACTCAAACTACACATCAACACAACACACACTCACACATACTAATCAACTACTTACCACTACTCGTCAACATACACAATCACTAGTCATTCACTCAATCTCTCAAACTAAACAAATTACCACAGTCATTCACTCTGACAATTCTCACAACCACAACCACGACAACAACCACAACCACATTAACAACAACAACAACTACTACTACTACTACTACTACCACCACCACCACTAACTGCTCCACATATCCATTCAATGCACCGACCACATACACTGATCAATTACACTCCAGTCTGTATCGCTCATTCATAGAAACACAGCCAACAGATGATATCAGGCAACATCAATCAACACATACATACAGGTGAATCCAGTGTCTGTCTGATTATCACCAGATTGCTTGTTCACAACTCGAGTCCAATGGAAATCCGCATTGTCAATTAGTCATTGCACTTTTCCACTCACTAGTCATCATCAACAGATTGAACGTGGTGTACATGTGTACTGGTCGACGATAGTGATATGTTTAATTGAATGTGTGTTTGTTCGTGTATCTGGTTGTCGATTTGCACGTGATATTGTGACTGTGTGTGTGTTTGGTGTATGCTAATGTTTGACTGGCAATATGACTGACTGGTTGGTTGTGTTGATGCAGAGTGTGGGTGAATGTGTTTCATGTGGACTGGTTGTATGTTGTAGAGTTGATGTGAAATAGACTGACAGTGTGTTGGATAGTGGTGATACGAGTTGATCAAGAGTGTGTGTGTGTGTGTTTGTGAGACAGTGTGTCCATAATAACAGTAATAATAATAATAATAATAATAATAATAATAATAATAATAATAATAATAATGACAATAATAATAATGAATTAGATGTGAATGGGAACAATGTGTATAATTGTAGTGGCGGTAGTTTCGGTCAGTGGTATTGATCGATGTAGTAGTAGTTGTTGTTGACGATTGAGAAATAGATTGTGTGTGTGTGTGTTGGTGTAGTGGGTGGGTGGGTTGTTAAAAGCCGGCGACACCCGGTATTCCCAGCCGGTCACCCATGCAAGTACTGACCGGGCCCAACGTTGCTTAACTGCGGTGATCGGACGAGAACCGGTGCTTTCAACGTGGTATGGTCGCCGGCAACCCCACCACCACTCAAACTACACATCAACACAACACACACTCACACATACTAATCAACTACTTACCACTACTCGTCAACATACACAATCACTAGTCATTCACTCAATCTCTCAAACTAAACAAATTACCACAGTCATTCACTCTGACAATTCTCACAACCACAACCACGACAACAACCACAACCACATTAACAACAACAACAACTACTACTACTACTACTACTACCACCACCACCACTAACTGCTCCACATATCCATTCAATGCACCGACCACATACACTGATCAATTACACTCCAGTCTGTATCGCTCATTCATAGAAACACAGCCAACAGATGATATCAGGCAACATCAATCAACACATACATACAGGTGAATCCAGTGTCTGTCTGATTATCACCAGATTGCTTGTTCACAACTCGAGTCCAATGGAAATCCGCATTGTCAATTAGTCATTGCACTTTTCCACTCACTAGTCATCATCAACAGATTGAACGTGGTGTACATGTGTACTGGTCGACGATAGTGATATGTTTAATTGAATGTGTGTTTGTTCGTGTATCTGGTTGTCGATTTGCACGTGATATTGTGACTGTGTGTGTGTTTGGTGTATGCTAATGTTTGACTGGCAATATGACTGACTGGTTGGTTGTGTTGATGCAGAGTGTGGGTGAATGTGTTTCATGTGGACTGGTTGTATGTTGTAGAGTTGATGTGAAATAGACTGACAGTGTGTTGGATAGTGGTGATACGAGTTGATCAAGAGTGTGTGTGTGTGTGTTTGTGAGACAGTGTGTCCATAATAACAGTAATAATAATAATAATAATAATAATAATAATAATGACAATAATAATAATGAATTAGATGTGAATGGGAACAATGTGTATAATTGTAGTGGCGGTAGTTTCGGTCAGTGGTATTGATCGATGTAGTAGTAGTTGTTGTTGACGATTGAGAAATAGATTGCGTGTGTGTGTGTGTGTGTTGGTGTAGTGGGTGGGTGGGTTGTTAAAAGCCGGCGACACCCGGTATTCCCAGCCGGTCACCCATGCAAGTACTGACCGGGCCCAACGTTGCTTAACTGCGGTGATCGGACGAGAACCGGTGCTTTCAACGTGGTATGGTCGCCGGCAACCCCACCACCACTCAAACTACACATCAACACAACACACACTCACACATACTAATCAACTACTTACCACTACTCGTCAACATACACAATCACTAGTCATTCACTCAATCTCTCAAACTAAACAAATTACCACAGTCATTCACACTGACAATTCTCACAACCACAACCACGACAACAACCACAACCACATTAACAACAACAACAACTACTACTACTACTATTACTTCTAACACCACCACCACTAACTGCTCCACATATCCATTCAATGCACCGACCACATACACTGATCAATTACACTCCAGTCTGTATCGCTCATTCATAGAAACACAGCCAACAGATGATATCAGGCAACATCAATCAACACATACATACAGGTGAATCCAGTGTCTGTCTGATTATCACCAGATTGCTTGTTCACAACTCGAGTCCAATGGAAATCCGCATTGTCAATTAGTCATTGCACTTTTCCACTCACTAGTCATCATCAACAGATTGAACGTGGTGTACATGTGTACTGGTCGACGATAGTGATATGTTTAATTGAATGTGTGTTTGTTCGTGTATCTGGTTGTCGATTTGCACGTGATATTGTGACTGTGTGTGTGTTTGGTGTATGCTAATGTTTGACTGGCAATATGACTGACTGGTTGGTTGTGTTGATGCAGAGTGTGGGTGAATGTGTTTCATGTGGACTGGTTGTATGTTGTAGAGTTGATGTGAAATAGACTGACAGTGTGTTGGATAGTGGTGATACGAGTTGATCAAGAGTGTGTGTGTGTGTGTGTTTGTGAGACAGTGTGTCCATAATAACAGTAATAATAATAATAATAATAATAATAATAATAATAATAATAATGACAATAATAATAATGAATTAGATGTGAATGGGAACAATGTGTATAATTGTAGTGGCGGTAGTTTCGGTCAGTGGTATTGATCGATGTAGTAGTAGTTGTTGTTGACGATTGAGAAATAGATTGCGTGTGTGTGTGTGTGTTGGTGTAGTGGGTGGGTGGGTTGTTAAAAGCCGGCGACACCCGGTATTCCCAGCCGGTCACCCATGCAAGTACTGACCGGGCCCAACGTTGCTTAACTGCGGTGATCGGACGAGAACCGGTGCTTTCAACGTGGTATGGTCGCCGGCAACCCCACCACCACTCAAACTACACATCAACACAACACACACTCACACATACTAATCAACTACTTACCACTACTCGTCAACATACACAATCACTAGTCATTCACTCAATCTCTCAAACTAAACAAATTACCACAGTCATTCACTCTGACAATTCTCACAACCACAACCACGACAACAACCACAACCACATTAACAACAACAACAACTACTACTACTACTACCACCACCACCACCACCACTAACTGCTCCACATATCCATTCAATGCACCGACCACATACACTGATCAATTACACTCCAGTCTGTATCGCTCATTCATAGAAACACAGCCAACAGATGATATCAGGCAACATCAATCAACACATACATACAGGTGAATCCAGTGTCTGTCTGATTATCACCAGATTGCTTGTTCACAACTCGAGTCCAATGGAAATCCGCATTGTCAATTAGTCATTGCACTTTTCCACTCACTAGTCATCATCAACAGATTGAACGTGGTGTACATGTGTACTGGTCGACGATAGTGATATGTTTAATTGAATGTGTGTTTGTTCGTGTATCTGGTTGTCGATTTGCACGTGATATTGTGACTGTGTGTGTGTTTGGTGTATGCTAATGTTTGACTGGCAATATGACTGACTGGTTGGTTGTGTTGATGCAGAGTGTGGGTGAATGTGTTTCATGTGGACTGGTTGTATGTTGTAGAGTTGATGTGAAATAGACTGACAGTGTGTTGGATAGTGGTGATACGAGTTGATCAAGAGTGTGTGTGTGTGTGTGTTTGTGAGACAGTGTGTCCATAATAACAGTAATAATAATAATAATAATAATAATAATAATAATAATAATGACAATAATAATAATGAATTAGATGTGAATGGGAACAATGTGTATAATTGTAGTGGCGGTAGTTTCGGTCAGTGGTATTGATCGATGTAGTAGTAGTTGTTGTTGACGATTGAGAAATAGATTGCGTGTGTGTGTGTGTGTTGGTGTAGTGGGTGGGTGGGTTGTTAAAAGCCGGCGACACCCGGTATTCCCAGCCGGTCACCCATGCAAGTACTGACCGGGCCCAACGTTGCTTAACTGCGGTGATCGGACGAGAACCGGTGCTTTCAACGTGGTATGGTCGCCGGCAACCCCACCACCACTCAAACTACACATCAACACAACACACACTCACACATACTAATCAACTACTTACCACTACTCGTCAACATACACAATCACTAGTCATTCACTCAATCTCTCAAACTAAACAAATTACCACAGTCATTCACTCTGACAATTCTCACAACCACAACCACGACAACAACCACAACCACATTAACAACAACAACAACAACTACTACTACTACTACTACTACCACCACCACCACTAACTGCTCCACATATCCATTCAATGCACCGACCACATACACTGATCAATTACACTCCAGTCTGTATCGCTCATTCATAGAAACACAGCCAACAGATGATATCAGGCAACATCAATCAACACATACATACAGGTGAATCCAGTGTCTGTCTGATTATCACCAGATTGCTTGTTCACAACTCGAGTCCAATGGAAATCCGCATTGTCAATTAGTCATTGCACTTTTCCACTCACTAGTCATCATCAACAGATTGAACGTGGTGTACATGTGTACTGGTCGACGATAGTGATATGTTTAATTGAATGTGTGTTTGTTCGTGTATCTGGTTGTCGATTTGCACGTGATATTGTGACTGTGTGTGTGTTTGGTGTATGCTAATGTTTGACTGGCAATATGACTGACTGGTTGGTTGTGTTGATGCAGAGTGTGGGTGAATGTGTTTCATGTGGACTGGTTGTATGTTGTAGAGTTGATGTGAAATAGACTGACGGTATGTTGGATAGTGGTGATACGAGTTGATCAAGAGTGTGTGTGTGTGTGTTTGTGAGACAGTGTGTCCATAATAACAGTAATAATAATAATAATAATAATAATAATAATAATAATAATAATGACAATAATAATAATGAATTAGATGTGAATGGGAACAATGTGTATAATTGTAGTGGCGGTAGTTTCGGTCAGTGGTATTGATCGATGTAGTAGTAGTTGTTGTTGACGATTGAGAAATAGATTGTGTGTGTGTGTTGGTGTAGTGGGTGGGTGGGTTGTTAAAAGCCGGCGACACCCGGTATTCCCAGCCGGTCACCCATGCAAGTACTGACCGGGCCCAACGTTGCTTAACTGCGGTGATCGGACGAGAACCGGTGCTTTCAACGTGGTATGGTCGCCGGCAACCCCACCACCACTCAAACTACACATCAACACAACACACACTCACACATACTAATCAACTACTTACCACTACTCGTCAACATACACAATCACTAGTCATTCACTCAATCTCTCAAACTAAACAAATTACCACAGTCATTCACTCTGACAATTCTCACAACCACAACCACGACAACAACCACAACCACATTAACAACAACAACAACTACTACTACTACTACCACCACCACCACCACTAACTGCTCCACATATCCATTCAATGCACCGACCACATACACTGATCAATTACACTCCAGTCTGTATCGCTCATTCATAGAAACACAGCCAACAGATGATATCAGGCAACATCAATCAACACATACATACAGGTGAATCCAGTGTCTGTCTGATTATCACCAGATTGCTTGTTCACAACTCGAGTCCAATGGAAATCCGCATTGTCAATTAGTCATTGCACTTTTCCACTCACTAGTCATCATCAACAGATTGAACGTGGTGTACATGTGTACTGGTCGACGATAGTGATATGTTTAATTGAATGTGTGTTTGTTCGTGTATCTGGTTGTCGATTTGCACGTGATATTGTGACTGTGTGTGTGTTTGGTGTATGCTAATGTTTGACTGGCAATATGACTGACTGGTTGGTTGTGTTGATGCAGAGTGTGGGTGAATGTGTTTCATGTGGACTGGTTGTATGTTGTAGAGTTGATGTGAAATAGACTGACGGTATGTTGGATAGTGGTGATACGAGTTGATCAAGAGTGTGTGTGTGTGTGTGTTTGTGAGACAGTGTGTCCATAATAACAGTAATAATAATAATAATAATAATAATAATAATAATAATAATAATAATAATAATGACAATAATAATAATGAATTAGATGTGAATGGGAACAATGTGTATAATTGTAGTGGCGGTAGTTTCGGTCAGTGGTATTGATCGATGTAGTAGTAGTTGTTGTTGACGATTGAGAAATAGATTGCGTGTGTGTGTGTGTGTGTTGGTGTAGTGGGTGGGTGGGTTGTTAAAAGCCGGCGACACCCGGTATTCCCAGCCGGTCACCCATGCAAGTACTGACCGGGCCCAACGTTGCTTAACTGCGGTGATCGGACGAGAACCGGTGCTTTCAACGTGGTATGGTCGCCGGCAACCCCACCACCACTCAAACTACACATCAACACAACACACACTCACACATACTAATCAACTACTTACCACTACTCGTCAACATACACAATCACTAGTCATTCACTCAATCTCTCAAACTAAACAAATTACCACAGTCATTCACTCTGACAATTCTCACAACCACAACCACGACAACAACCACAACCACATTAACAACAACAACAACTACTACTACTACTACCACCACCACCACCACCACTAACTGCTCCACATATCCATTCAATGCACCGACCACATACACTGATCAATTACACTCCAGTCTGTATCGCTCATTCATAGAAACACAGCCAACAGATGATATCAGGCAACATCAATCAACACATACATACAGGTGAATCCAGTGTCTGTCTGATTATCACCAGATTGCTTGTTCACAACTCGAGTCCAATGGAAATCCGCATTGTCAATTAGTCATTGCACTTTTCCACTCACTAGTCATCATCAACAGATTGAACGTGGTGTACATGTGTACTGGTCGACGATAGTGATATGTTTAATTGAATGTGTGTTTGTTCGTGTATCTGGTTGTCGATTTGCACGTGATATTGTGACTGTGTGTGTGTTTGGTGTATGCTAATGTTTGACTGGCAATATGACTGACTGGTTGGTTGTGTTGATGCAGAGTGTGGGTGAATGTGTTTCATGTGGACTGGTTGTATGTTGTAGAGTTGATGTGAAATAGACTGACGGTATGTTGGGTAGTGGTGATACGAGTTGATCAAGAGTGTGTGTGTGTGTGTGTGTTTGTGAGACAGTGTGTCCATAATAACAGTAACAATAATAACAATAATAATAATAATAATAATAATAATAATAATAATAATAATAATAATGACAATAATAATAATGAATTAGATGTGAATGGGAACAATGTGTATAATTGTAGTGGCGGTAGTTTCGGTCAGTGGTATTGATCGATGTAGTAGTAGTTGTTGTTGACGATTGAGAAATAGATTGCGTGTGTGTGTGTGTGTGTTGGTGTAGTGGGTGGGTGGGTTGTTAAAAGCCGGCGACACCCGGTATTCCCAGCCGGTCACCCATGCAAGTACTGACCGGGCCCAACGTTGCTTAACTGCGGTGATCGGACGAGAACCGGTGCTTTCAACGTGGTATGGTCGCCGGCAACCCCACCACCACTCAAACTACACATCAACACAACACACACTCACACATACTAATCAACTACTTACCACTACTCGTCAACATACACAATCACTAGTCATTCACTCAATCTCTCAAACTAAACAAATTACCACAGTCATTCACTCTGACAATTCTCACAACCACAACCACGACAACAACCACAACCACATTAACAACAACAACAACTACTACTACTACTACTACCACCACCACCACCACCACTAACTGCTCCACATATCCATTCAATGCACCGACCACATACACTGATCAATTACACTCCAGTCTGTATCGCTCATTCATAGAAACACAGCCAACAGATGATATCAGGCAACATCAATCAACACATACATACAGGTGAATCCAGTGTCTGTCTGATTATCACCAGATTGCTTGTTCACAACTCGAGTCCAATGGAAATCCGCATTGTCAATTAGTCATTGCACTTTTCCACTCACTAGTCATCATCAACAGATTGAACGTGGTGTACATGTGTACTGGTCGACGATAGTGATATGTTTAATTGAATGTGTGTTTGTTCGTGTATCTGGTTGTCGATTTGCACGTGATATTGTGACTGTGTGTGTGTTTGGTGTATGCTAATGTTTGACTGGCAATATGACTGACTGGTTGGTTGTGTTGATGCAGAGTGTGGGTGAATGTGTTTCATGTGGACTGGTTGTATGTTGTAGAGTTGATGTGAAATAGACTGACAGTGTGTTGGATAGTGGTGATACGAGTTGATCAAGAGTGTGTGTGTGTGTGTTTGTGAGACAGTGTGTCCATAATAACAGTAATAATAATAATAATAATAATAATAATAATAATAATAATAATAATGACAATAATAATAATGAATTAGATGTGAATGGGAACAATGTGTATAATTGTAGTGGCGGTAGTTTCGGTCAGTGGTATTGATCGATGTAGTAGTAGTTGTTGTTGACGATTGAGAAATAGATTGCGTGTGTGTGTGTGTGTGTTGGTGTAGTGGGTGGGTGGGTTGTTAAAAGCCGGCGACACCCGGTATTCCCAGCCGGTCACCCATGCAAGTACTGACCGGGCCCAACGTTGCTTAACTGCGGTGATCGGACGAGAACCGGTGCTTTCAACGTGGTATGGTCGCCGGCAACCCCACCACCACTCAAACTACACATCAACACAACACACACTCACACATACTAATCAACTACTTACCACTACTCGTCAACATACACAATCACTAGTCATTCACTCAATCTCTCAAACTAAACAAATTACCACAGTCATTCACTCTGACAATTCTCACAACCACAACCACGACAACAACCACAACCACATTAACAACAACAACAACTACTACTACTACTACTACTACCACCACCACCACTAACTGCTCCACATATCCATTCAATGCACCGACCACATACACTGATCAATTACACTCCAGTCTGTATCGCTCATTCATAGAAACACAGCCAACAGATGATATCAGGCAACATCAATCAACACATACATACAGGTGAATCCAGTGTCTGTCTGATTATCACCAGATTGCTTGTTCACAACTCGAGTCCAATGGAAATCCGCATTGTCAATTAGTCATTGCACTTTTCCACTCACTAGTCATCATCAACAGATTGAACGTGGTGTACATGTGTACTGGTCGACGATAGTGATATGTTTAATTGAATGTGTGTTTGTTCGTGTATCTGGTTGTCGATTTGCACGTGATATTGTGACTGTGTGTGTGTTTGGTGTATGCTAATGTTTGACTGGCAATATGACTGACTGGTTGGTTGTGTTGATGCAGAGTGTGGGTGAATGTGTTTCATGTGGACTGGTTGTATGTTGTAGAGTTGATGTGAAATAGACTGACGGTATGTTGGGTAGTGGTGATACGAGTTGATCAAGAGTGTGTGTGTGTGTGTTTGTGAGACAGTGTGTCCATAATAACAGTAATAATAATAATAATAATAATAATAATAATAATAATAATAATAATGACAATAATAATAATGAATTAGATGTGAATGGGAACAATGTGTATAATTGTAGTGGCGGTAGTTTCGGTCAGTGGTATTGATCGATGTAGTAGTAGTTGTTGTTGACGATTGAGAAATAGATTGCGTGTGTGTGTGTGTGTGTTGGTGTAGTGGGTGGGTGGGTTGTTAAAAGCCGGCGACACCCGGTATTCCCAGCCGGTCACCCATGCAAGTACTGACCGGGCCCAACGTTGCTTAACTGCGGTGATCGGACGAGAACCGGTGCTTTCAACGTGGTATGGTCGCCGGCAACCCCACCACCACTCAAACTACACATCAACACAACACACACTCACACATACTAATCAACTACTTACCACTACTCGTCAACATACACAATCACTAGTCATTCACTCAATCTCTCAAACTAAACAAATTACCACAGTCATTCACTCTGACAATTCTCACAACCACAACCACGACAACAACCACAACCACATTAACAACAACAACAACAACTACTACTACTACTAATACTACTACTACCACCACCACCACTAACTGCTCCACATATCCATTCAATGCACCGACCACATACACTGATCAATTACACTCCAGTCTGTATCGCTCATTCATAGAAACACAGCCAACAGATGATATCAGGCAACATCAATCAACACATACATACAGGTGAATCCAGTGTCTGTCTGATTATCACCAGATTGCTTGTTCACAACTCGAGTCCAATGGAAATCCGCATTGTCAATTAGTCATTGCACTTTTCCACTCACTAGTCATCATCAACAGATTGAACGTGGTGTACATGTGTACTGGTCGACGATAGTGATATGTTTAATTGAATGTGTGTTTGTTCGTGTATCTGGTTGTCGATTTGCACGTGATATTGTGACTGTGTGTGTGTTTGGTGTATGCTAATGTTTGACTGGCAATATGACTGACTGGTTGGTTGTGTTGATGCAGAGTGTGGGTGAATGTGTTTCATGTGGACTGGTTGTATGTTGTAGAGTTGATGTGAAATAGACTGACAGTGTGTTGGATAATGGTGATGCGTGTAGTTCTTAAATCTTTATTGAATTTGTTCTATGTTGCTTTTAATATCTTTTCAATTTATCATACAGCTGTCTTTATTGTACCTTTTTGTATTTTATGCGTTATATATGGTCATATATCTTAGTGTTTTATTTTGTTTTTGTTTTACCTGTTAAATGTATATTACTATTGTAACTCTAACAGTTTTATATTCTATTGAAATCAGATTATGTTTCTGTATATAGTTTGACTTATCTCTATTCATTTCTCTCGTATTGTTACTATAGATCTATTCAATTCTAATTATGAATGACGTATAGAATGAATATTTTGTTATTTATTAATGAATTGATCATTTTGAATTATGTCAACATTTACTTATTCTATTACAAGATGAACTAATGATTGAACTGATTTATGCTACTTGATTAATGAAATTGATTTAGATCTTGTTGTTGTTGTTGTTGAGTTCGAACTTGAAACTTGATAATAGAAAATTTTTCAATTAGTTCACCATAGTTTATTCTTCTTTGATCTGATTAAATTAAACATGTAACAATTAATAAATTAAACAATCTCAATTCAATATCATTAGTTTTCTACAAGGGAAGTGTTATGTCCCGATAAGCATTTAACAGTGTAGACAAGAGAACGTTATAGAAACTTCTTCGACACTATAGAGTTCCTGAGAAGATTGTCAACATTATCCGGAACTCATACGATAGACTACAGTGCAAACTACTGCATGGAGGACAGCTGACAGATGCATTCCAAGTAAGGACCGGAGATAAGACAAGACTGTTTAGTCTCCTTCTTCTTTATTCTGATGGTCGACTGGATCATGAAAACATCGACATCTGAGGGAAAACACGGCAAACGATCTAGCCCGCCTATCACATACACACGAACAAATGCAGATAAAGACAGCCAGTGTAGCACCAGTCTCTGCATCACTAGGCCTCAACATACACAAAGGGAAAACCAAGGTCCTCAAACACAACACGGAGAACGGCAATCCAATCACTCTTGATGGCGAAACTCTGGAAGATGTAGAATCCTTCACATACCTGAGAAGTATCGTCGATAAACAAGGAGGTTCAGATGCAGACGTCAATGCGAGGATTGGCAAAGCTAGAGCGGCATTCCTTCAACTGAAGAACATATGGAACTCAAAACAACTTTCAACCAATATCAAAGTCAGAATCTTCAATACCAACGTCAAGGCAGTTCTACTGTACGCAGCTGAAACTTAGAGAACTACAACAACCACCATCAAGAAGGTACAGGTATTTATCAATAGCTGTCTATGCAAGATACTCAACATCCATTGACCGGATACCATCAACAACAGCCTTCTGTGGTAGAGAACAAACCAGATTCCAGTAGAAGAGGAAATTAGGAAAAGACGATAGGAATGGATAGGACATACATTACGGAAATCATTAAACTGCATTACGAGACAAGCGCTAACTTGGAATCCTGAAGGAGAGCGTAAAAGCAGAAGGTCAAAGAACACATTACGTCGGGAAATAGAAGCAGATATGAAAAGGATGAATAAGAACTGGAAAGAGCTTGAAAGGATTGCCCAGGACAGGGTTGGATGGAGAATGCTGGTGAGCGACCTATGCTCCTTCGCGAAGAGTAACAGGCGTTAGTAAGTAAGTAACATTCACAACTACTTTTGGCTATATCTTGTACAAATATTGTTTTCTATTTTATAGTACGATGTAATCTGTTTGGTTTGTATATAAACCTAGTATTTGTTAAAATACATATTTCATATTGCAGAAACTGAGATTGGTGTTCTGGACTTAACTGGTTAGGCTAGGCTGAAAGCAGGACCAATCAGGACTGTAGTAAACTGCTTGTACATGTTTTATACATCATTGGTTCGATCAATAATTCACTGTTCTCTAATTGGAGAGATCATTACTTATCTTATTAACAAAGCACACTGGCTACAAGTTATAACAAGAATAAATTCATTTGAAAATGATTACCTTTACAGTTTTATATTAAATATAGAGGAATAGATTCATTTGTAGAGAACAATCTAAACAATTGTTTAGAAGTTACAAAGAGATGAACAATTTCCATATTATAACCAATAATAAGTAATGAAGTATCTCTAAAAGATGTAACATTTCAAATGTAAACACATATAGAATGATGCAAAACTATAGTTTTATTGATCACCGGATCAAGATCAATAGTGATTAGTGTGAAATTTCTATTGTTGAAAATGAATGATCATAAATCTAATCAGCTTTCTTATTGGTTGAACTACCTTCTAACATTTGAAGACGATACTAAAATGAAAAAAAAAAGAAACAAGAATAAAGAAGTTATCATCATTTAAGGAAATGAAGATTATTGATTAGGTGATTGATTACTTACTTACGCCTGTTGCTCCTCGTGAAGGAGCATAGGCCGCTCACCAGCATTCTCCATCCAACCCTGTCCTGGGCAATCCTTTCAAGCTCTTTCCAGTTCTTATTCATCCTTTTCATATCTGCTTCTATTTCCCGACGTAATGTGTTCTTTGACCTTCCTCTTTTCCGCTTCCCTTCAGGATTCCAAGTTAGCGCTTGTCTCGTAATGCAGTTTGATGATTTTCTCAATGTATGTCTTATCCATTACCATCGTCTTTTCCTAATTTCCTCTTCAGCTGTAAGCTGGTTGGTTCTCTCCCACAAAAGGCTGTTGCTGATGGTATCCGCCCAATGGATGTTGAGTATCATGCGTAGACAGCTATTAATAAATACCTGTACCTTCTTGATGGTGGTTGTTGTAGTTCTCCAAGTTTCAGCTCCGTACAGTAGAACTGCCTTGACGTTGGTATTGAAGATTGTGACTTTGATATTGGTTGACAGACAGTTGTTTTGAGTTCCATATGTTCTTCAGTTGAAAAAATGCCGCTCTAGCTTTGCCAATCCTCGCATTGACGTCTGCATCTGAACCTCCTTGTTTATCGACGATACTTCTCAGGTATGTGAAGGATTCTACATCTTCCAGAGTTTCGGCATCAAGAGTGATTGGATTGCTGTTCTCCGTGTTGTGTTTGAGGACCTTGGTTTTCCCTTTGTGTATGTTGAGGCCTACTGATGCAGAGACTGGTGCTACACTGGCTGTCTTTATCTGCATTTGTTCGTGTGTATGCGATAGGCGGCCTAGATCGTTTGCCGTGTTTTCCCTCAGATGTTGATGTCTTCATAATCCAGTCGACCATCAGAATAAAGAAGAAGAAGGAGAGTAGACAGCCTTGTCTTACTCTGGTCCTTACTTAGAATGCGTCTGTCAGCTGTCCTCCACGCAGTAGTTTGCACGGTAGTCCATCGTATGAGTTCCGGATAATGTTGACAATCTTCTCAGGAACTCCGTAGTGTCGAAGAAGTTTCTATAACCTCCTCCTATCTACACTGTCAAATGCCTTCTCATAATCAATGAAGTTGATGTAGAGTGACGAGTTCCATTCAATTGATTGTTCGACGATGATCCGTAGTGTCGCAATCTGGTCTGTGCACGACCGGTCCTTACGGAATCCAACTTGTTGATCTCGAAGTTGAGCGTCAACTGCGTCTTTCATCCTGTTCAGTAACACTCTGTTGAAGACTTTACCCGGTATTGACAGTAGTGTAATGCCTCTGTAGTTTTCACACTTGCTCAGATCTCCTTTCTTTGGAATCTTGATGAGGTGTCCTTCTTTCCAATCCATCGGCACTTGTTCCTCCTCCCAAATCTTCTTGAATAGAAGATGAAGCATGCTTGTAGTTACTTCGATGTCTGACTTCAACGCTTCAGCTGGTATATTGTTAGGTCCTGCTGTTTTCCCGCTCTTGATTTGTCTGACGACGGTGATTGATTAGTAGTGACAAATGTTATAATTATCGATCATTTGCAGTGTATCTAAGTAGTTTACTCAGTGATGAATGAATTATAAATCATTGTACAACATTTATGTTATAACTTGTACGTTATGTGTCCTATTAATGTATAATGTAATGATACCTCCAATTAGAGAAGCAATGAATTATCGATCGAACCAATGACGCATAAAACCGGTACGAGCAGTCTAGAGTTTTTATCGGTCCTGTTTATTGACTAGCTCAGCCTTTTAAATTGAGAATACTAATTTCAACCTCCGCAATATGAATCATGTATTGCAAACATACTTACTTTGTATGACAACCAGACAGACTACACCACACCATAAAATAGAAAATACACATTTGTACAAGATATAGTAAAATGTGGCTGTGAATGTGGGAGATAGTAATTAATAGATTGGGTATAACTCAAGAACGGTAAATCGTATAATAATAGTCTATGGGTCAAATGGAAGCTGATAATAAGAGGAACATGATTATGCAATAAAATTATACGTATAGTATTGGTCCAGAAATGGATCCCAGCAGTTACCATTCATTATTCTTGCACACTAGTGACTGACTTCAAGAGATACTCCTGGAGTTCTAGTGAGAAACCGTTACCAGTGGAGTTCAACCAGGTATGTTGAGATATCAACTCACTGAAGACAATGGTGTACGGTGGCGCAATTTCGTGGATTGGTTAAAGTTAGATATTAACACGGTTGGATCCCGGCTTAGTGGTCTAGTTGGTTAAGTGCCTGGCGCTAAACTGTCAGATCCTGGGGTTCGAATCTCGCGGGAGTCGGGATCGTGGGTGCGCACTGCTGAGGAGTCCCATGCTAGGACAAGATGGCCGTCCAGTGCTTCCAAGTTTTCCTTGGTGTTCTAGCTTCAAATGACTCACGAATTTAACCACTGAGATATAAATAAACCTACACGCATCATAGTCTACTTTAAACAGTTTATGATAGTGAATTAAACAACTTAATCACTATTTAATATAAACTAAATGTAAAAAGCAAATAAACTTTTCAGATAGAAACTAAATCACAAGCAAACTTATATAATCCTTATTTATTTATTTGCTTATTACAGCTATATATAAATTGTGACAGAGTACAGTAACTAGAATATGCCCCCAAATGCCCTGGTACGGCCAAGAATAGGGAGAGTCCGCTCTCCCTCTCGAAATGCTCTCACATGGCCATGCGTATATAGCCTCTGCCAGGGAAGTCCTACACACTGCCTTCTCGCACCACTGGTGTTGTTTACGAAAATGAGAGCACGAAAAGCGAATGTCCGGCGCTTTAACCGGACCCCAAACCAATGGTGCACATGGGCTCCAGTATCCTGAAGGAACAAATGGCGTATGAACCAATCGTTGGTCACCGGCTACCATGGGACTGCATCTTCTCGCGATGCTCCACTGCCTTGTGGGTCAGACGTTCAGGTCGAAGGCTCGGGGTGTGGCCCCCTAAGAAAACCACCTGCTTCGGTTTGGGCACCCGGGCAGTATCACAGCCCTCACACAAATCAATTGAGATTTGTGTGGCGCATATGTATTTGGTGCCTCCCTGTACCTATACTTAAGTGTTAAAATAAATAAATAAATAAACTAGAATAATATTACCAATATCAACAATACAAAGAAAGAGATAACATTCTAAAGAAAAAGATGAAGAACAAGTCAACATAAAGTTAAAAAATCACTTGGTAAAATCTGACAATCATACAGTGAACACTTCATTTTCAAAATATCAATCAATTATCTCAGAATTTATTGTTCTTTCATTTCCACACCAATCATTCTGTTATCTTTCTCTTCTCTTCAATCTTTTTGACCTTCCGTCGCCAGGCCTTTTCCTTTCAATTAATAATACATTTTAATTATATCTGTCAACATCATTAGCACACACTATAATACGACCGAGGGTAGAGAGAGACCGCTCTCCCCCTCTATATTCTCTCTTATGACCACACGTATATAAACACTCACCAGTAAGTTCTACTCACTACATTCCCACGAACCGACTACTGTTCACGAAGTCGAGAGGACGAAAAACAAATGTTTGGAACTTAAACTAGATTAGTGGACGGATACAGAGGATCTACATAGGACAGTTGGAAAACCCTGGTTCCAAATCAATGGTGCACATGGGCTTCAGGATCCCAAGGGAACAAATGGAGTATGAACCTAATCTTCGTCACGGACTACCATGTGATCGCATGTTCTCACGTTTCTCCACTGTCTTGTAGAGCAGACTCCTTGGACAAAGGTTTATGGAATAGCTCCTAAGTAAACCAAGTACTTCGGCTTGGACAACCGTACAGTATCACGGCCCACATACAAAATGAGTGGTTAATGTGACGCATATATATTTTGGTGCCCCTTTGTATTAATGTTTATGCGTTTAAATAAATAATAATTAAAATAACATGTAGTGTCTGTTATTATGTTAAGCCCAAATAACTTTCGGACAGCTCAATCTATTCATTCCACTTAAGTCACATTCTAACCTTGTTAATTGTTTGCTTATCAATCTTCACCGTCTTTATATGAGCGCGTAGGCGTGTGTACACTTCTTATCCCATTACTCATCACATGTATGTAATTTATTTTTGTATGCCTATAAATATTGATTAACGCTTGGTTAAATGAGAGTTGGCTTACCCGCCATCTCCACCGCGCGTCAATTTCGCTTCGCTTTCTGCTCTTCGCATCGTTCCCCCGTTCGTTTGTCTGATCAACGATTATACAAAATATATGCATCGAAAAGTCCATTCTTGTTATTTGACTTATTTAATTCCGTTATTAACTAACGCCATTTAAGTCGATGATTATATACGAGGATAGGCGACATATATATTTCAATAACAATCATTCATACGATCAAATCGGAGTCAGATCTCGGGCCACTAAAGTGGAGAGCCCTTCGACAACAAACATCGTCCAATCTAAGTGTAGACAAAACAAAAGGGCCCCACAAACACACGGTATTTAGTGAAATACCTTAAACCATCCCTATTATCACAACAGGTCATAATATTTCAATAAAATATTACTTTAAGAAGCTGTTGTTTATTTAATCATAGAGTAATTACAAAACATCAATCCTTTTGATTGCAACTTACTTGTAGTTTTTGACATTCTTGTGTGACACGATCGTATTCTGTATTAGTTTGAAGAGTTTGTTTCTTTAAAGTTTCTAAATCTTGTTTAGTTTTTTGATGAGCTAATTATATAGATACAAGATTAAATGAAAGAATACATTATAACTAACCCAGAAGGATAAAGTATCATTTACAAAAGGTTAAAACTATTCTGAATTCAACCTTCATGAAATAACTAATGTAATTCTTTTACTTTATAAGGTTCATGTTAACTAGTGCATAATGGATGAAGAATCGTTTATTAACAGTCATCTACGCAAAATACATCTTATCCGTTGGTCAGACACTACACTATCAGCGACAACCTACTGTGGGAGAGAACAAACCACATTCCAGCAGAGGAAGAAATCAGGAAGAACAACTGGAAGTGGATAGTATACACATTGAGGGCAGCATCCAAATGCGTCACAAGGCAAGTCCTCACATAGAATCCTCAAGGCCAAAGAACACGTTACGCCGAGAAATGGAGACAGACATGAAGAGAATGAACAAAAATTGGATAGAAGTTTAAAAGAAAGTCCAGGGAAGAATGGGTTGGAGAATGCTGGTCGGTGACCTATGCTCCACTATGAATAACAGACATAAGTAAGTAACAGATCAAACAGGGTTTCCCACCTAATACCTTGATACACTGCTTAACAGCTTAATATGGTCAATGCAATGTTGAATTATTTAGATTAGTGGTTACATTACAGCTTAAGAGATGAAATTTGATCAGAACTTCAGAACTAAAGAAACATAATATTGGTCAATGACTAATCAATCATAAAAATCTCAGTTCCATCGAAGGTTAGTTACAGCTCGAATAGCTCAGCGACAATGTCTCAAACTTTAAAACTGAGTGATGCGGATTAAAATCTGATATGGAGAGATGATCAGAAGTAGCAAAAGGTTAATCGATGGCAATCAGAAGTAACCCGAAGGTTAAGTGCATTTCATTGGAGTCGATCGGTCAAGTTCTTAAGGATAGAATGGTATTTCACAGGTTGAAATCATGAATCCATTGAAGCTAGACCACCATGGAAAACCCGGAAGCACTGGACGGCCGTTTCGTCCTAGTATGGGACTCCTCAGCAGTACGCATCCACGATCCCGCTCCTCACGAGACTCGAACCCAGGACCTATCAGTCTCGCGCCAGGCGCTTAACCAACTAGACCACTGAGCCGGCATCCAACGGTGTTAATGTCTAACTTTAACCAATCCACGAATGGTATATATATGAATGAGTATTTGTGTACTTCATTCGGTAGTCCAATACACTTTATCACTCACTCTTGTGCTCTCGCTCAAGTAGTCAGTAGTGTGCTTAGTGTGTAGAATACAGATTCCAAACAACGGAAGTCAAAAAAGAATACAAAAGGGAGCATAAGTTTCATAAAGATTAAGAGTATGATTAAATAGAGAGTGCAAGTTGACACGGGAAATAGCCCCAAGGTTTCCTGGAGAATACATGCAACTACCTACCAGATTATCTGTTTAGAGTTCCTCTGATTATTGTGACTAATGGTATGAAATATTGGGTGATACAACTCAGAATCAGTCGACATGGTACAGATACATTCGGTCTTCATCTATCCCTAGGTCTTGGAGTTTCAAAACTGTGTTTATTATTCTCTTATTCTGTAAAACAATACAAAATATACAACATATATGACCATGCAGTTCAAAATTAGAACTAACCTTTTTCTTCAGATTCAAATTTCTTAGTTAATTTAGCCAATTCATCTTTCAATGCTTCCACAGTATCAGGCTAATGAACAAGAAAGAGAAGAATTTTACAGGTTATAGAAAGCTATATTCAAATTATATGTCAAAAAATACATACAGTTTGTGATTAAACAAAACATTTCAAACAAATATACGGTTCAAAATTTTGTTACAAACTATAATTTCATATACGGCATTTTGTAGTTTTTACTAAAACTGCGAGTTGGTTAGCACTAACAGCTGAACTCGCCCACAATCGACTCTGGTTAGAGTTCAGAAACCTCACTACAATCCACATTGAAGCACAGAATGAAGCAAAGAAATCAGCTCCCGATTGGACCAACATGCATTTGATCTTGGCCCCTAGAGTCGATCCTCTTCTCAACGTTACGGGTCCAATTTGCTAGCTTCTTTTGCCGACATCTCAGTTTTCAAAGGCCGTATACCTTAAACAGATGCTGTAGATATGAGTATGGGATGCCAGGAAAATTAAATTGCTTCTCTTCTTATTGCTTATGGTCTACAAAAGCGTTTTGGATACCATAAAGGTAATGCTTTATGCAGGCTGCTCCCTGTCTCTAAACAAGCCGATTTTAAAGAGTGGGTGCATTGCTGGCAGAGAAAAGAAGACTCTCTCTAGAACTCTCGCCGATGTCTTCAAGGTTGGTTGCGTCACGGCACCGGGTTCAATTCGAGCCAAAGACTAATAATACACCAATCTCTGTGGTTAAGGTCGGGAATATTAACTCAACTTCCTTTCGGTACAGGGCGCTACAATGCAACAGTGCTTTGCAAATTACTGAGCGAATCCCGTGGACGAACAATGTCATAAACCCCGCCTCAGTTCCAATTTGCCAAATAATTTTGGGCCGCTTGGCCTATATTCGACTCCTATTCGCATGGAACCCCACACCATCTCAGCGTTCAATGTTATTACTTGGATACTTGCTACGACCACTAAGATCTGCACCATCGGTTGCTGCATCGAGACACACAGTTGAGGTTTCCAGTTAGCCATAGAGATTTTGCTACTCATTGCCGTTACTCCATGCTTGGATCAAACGCGACTAGCCCTAACACAACATAGACTTGATAGTTTTGTGGTCGTAGTTTTAACCATACATGCAAAGAATAACTTTTAAGACAGAGAACTGGATTATTTTACACAGTCCGATATACTCAATATGGTTCGATATTGTAGAAAGACCTCCTGTCTAACATCAGCATTAGTTAAAAGTGAATCCCTTCTCCTGCAGTGCATGCACAGTTATGGAATTTATATTTTAAATGTGAACATAAAGAAAATTCATCACTCTGTAATTTTTATCTATTTATTTAAAGGCTGCTTATACTTTAATTACCTCTACCACTACGAGATTTGAATCGACAACTGCATCTCTGTGCTAATGTGGTATGGCAGCTCGAATTGATGTACGTTGTTAGTGACCGACTGACTATTTAATCGCATAAACACTGGTACAAAGGAGTACCAAAATATATATGCGTCACATTAATCACTCAATTTGTATGTGGGCCGTGATGCTGTACGGTTGTCCAAGCCGAAGTAGTTGGTTTACTTAGGAGCTACTCCATAAACCTTTGTCCAAGGAGTCTGCTCTACAAGACAGTGGAGAAACGTTCGAATATGCGATCACATGGTAGTCCGTGACGAAGATTAGGTTCATACTCCATTTGTTCCCTTGGGATCCTGAAGCCCATGTGCACCATTGATTTGGAACCAGGGTTTTCCAACTGCCCTATTTAGATCCTCTGTATCCGTCCACTAATCTAGTTTAAGTTCCAAACATTTGTTTTTCGTCCTCTCGACTTCGTGAACAGTAGTTGGTTCGTGGGAATGTAGTGAGTAGAACTTACTGGTGAGTGTTTATATACGTGTGGTCATAAGAGAGAATATAGAGGGGGAGAGCGGACTCTCTCTATTCTCAGCCGTATCAAGGCATCTGGGGGCATTCTATAATCTTAACAAGAACAACTGTGAAGCACAAAGTAATTAATGTATAACTAACTAGATTACTTGGTTAAATCGATAAGGCAAAAAAAATTAATAAGGAAGGTTTGTGGAGATCATTGAATTTCATAGTTTGTATTATGAATTGATTGTAGCAAGATGACCAATGAAAATCAGTCAGCATTTCATATTACCTATGGAGTTTCACAGAAGTATCCATCTACGACCTCACCGAGAATCACATTCAGAACTTTAAGGCCTGATCATGAAACTATCTTATTGTCTTTCCAGAAAACATTACCAATACAAAATTCAGATGGAAGTGAGCTATTCCCATTTCACTACATATAACGAACAGTTTGTTCTATCAACCTTGGATTTGATTGGTTGTTTTTAACACTTGTTTTATTATTTTAGTAAAGTTGGATAGTGTTTAGCAATGGAATCCATGTCGAGTGTTTGTTATATCTAAGACTCACACGTATGCCAAAAATGGATCGATCGATTACAGTTTTTAATATCACAAAAGGAAGATATAAATATTTACAAATCAAATTCATCCTCATTGCATAATCCAGTGGCTATCTGAACTTGATACCTCTGTGGATAACGGGTTGGTATTGGAAGCAAATGGTATTGAGTTTAAATTTCAGTGTGAAGATCAATACTAGGATGTAGTTACATCAGGCTGATGAATCCTAAACAGGACGAAGCTCATTTTCTGGATTCTATTGTTACTTATCACCAGGTTGTTTAAAGACACCTGTGAATTAATCGTAATATTGAAGCGATTCGCTCAGTGTACACACATACAGAAAACGAGACTGATCAATTACAGACTTTAGTAACATCAATGCGAAGATATTATTTGTCCTATCAATGCCTGAACATTTGACGTGATCACTGACCTTATAATTATTTAAGATTTTTCTAATTAATCAATAGATTAAACAAATTTCCATACATTTATTAAACACTGATTGACCTGAATGCCAAGCTTCTTAAAACGTTGTCAAGATCGAAAAAATCGATCGAATAAAATGTTCAGCTAGTAACAGGACGAGTGTAAACAACAACCAGTGAAGGTCAAGGTTAACAGAATAAGCTCTTAGGTATGTATAAGGACATTAAAATATCTTATTGTAACTCATCTGGAATCTTATGCTATCAGCTTGTAGTTTTAATTATCTGACTGTCTTAATCTCATACCTATATTATCGATAATGTTATTGTGTCCATTGTTAAATGTAAGTGCATCTTATGTGCTCATCACTAACTTGTCGGCTTACTTTTTCTTTTATTCTTTTCTCTTCCAAACATGTTTCTCGCTACACTTTCCCTGTAGATCAGATGTGATCCTAATAATAAATCTGGTCAATCAGACATTGGCCAAAAGATTGGTGCACGTCGTTAGTTAAGATTTAGTTATATCTTATTAGGTGGGGATATACTATTGATTGAAAGTATGGTTTTATCTTCTGAGGGACAAACGTACACATATATTCTCGATTCTATTTTGTCAATAAAGCTTCCTTCTCATCCAATTAGTTGGTCTAGATTTGAGTATAGGAAGCTTGCGTATATAAGTATAAGTATTCGGAAAGCCGCACAACATAATAATAAGGGTTGAACGTTAAAGATTGTTATCAGAACCTTGCGCTAATTATGGTCTCTAGAATGCCAATTAAAAACCTTCATAATTAAACCACACAGCTCATATAACATTTCAATGATGATGATAATAAACTTACATATATATCTTCCGTATCACTATCAGTGACTTTTGATTGATCTAGCAAACGTTGCGCTGCTGCTGTTGCACTCTGAGCTTGTTTAATACTCGCCTCTTCGGAAGCTGCCATTTTGGCATGTTCCGAAAGTAAACTGACAAGACGATGCAGTACACTTGAAATATGAGAATCAGTGACAATTAGATATAATGAAGGTTTAGACAAAACATAATATGAAACAAATTCATCTTTTTTATATGTATGATTGTGTTTTAAACAATAGTGGCAAGCATTTCAATCAAGAATATGCATTTCATTCTATTTAGAACTCATTAGTTAGATGTAATCACCGAGATTCGAACACAATACCTTTCACTTCAAGACACTAATCAACTGCAATCAGTTGAATCGACGAGAACGTTCTAACAAACGTTACAAATGACTCAAAATCCACCTAGTTACACAACTCAGTGGCTATTTGCATTCAGTTTACAAGTGGTTATCTGGAACCAGTAGCTCAATAGATAAGGTATTAAGCATTTGAAGCGAGAGGTACTGGAGTTAGAGTCCCCGTGTGAACACCAACACTGATGCATGTAAATCCATCAGACGAGTCCCAAACAAGATGAGACATGCATCTTAGATTCCATGGCTAGTCATATACTATATCCACTAATTGTATAAACTGTGTGAAAAAAACGACATATTTTACGTGATAATTACAGAAAAACATTGGGTTGGAGATGAGATGGGAAATTCTTTAGTTTTTCCTTCCGTAATATTTATGATTCTAAAAAATTATCCTACCTTTGTCATCTCTAATCTTGATTAATTCTTCGCTTGATGTAACTTTCTGTGCATCAAATTCCTAAGCTAAAATCACCACATCAGATGTCGAAATAAAAATCAAATCCAGTTAACTCACTCACCAGGTAATTGAGCATGGGCCCCCTTTTAAGTGTGAGAGCTAGTGATACTAACCAATTTCCCGAACCGAACCTGAGACCTAATAGCTGAAACTCGGACGTCTTTCGACAGAACAAGTCTTTTAGGGCCTACGAGTTGTAATCAATAGATTAGGTCGAAACTACGAACTGTAGTATCTTCATGCATACCTATATTTCCGAATTTTCAGTCAACAGAAATGAAGTGATAAACAAAATCATTCTTTTACACTAACCATCATATATAAAAACAAACGAAGGAAGTAGAAGCGCAGTGGTTATGACAAATCAAAAACAATTAGTAGACTACAGACGAATAACACATCACTGGTAAGTTGGCTTTTATTATTACAAAAGTGTCTAAAAGATCTCGTCAGAGGGCATAAATCATGATCACTTAGATGACGTCAGTCAGGGGGGTTGATTATGAATACAGTGGTCTTGAGTGCTGTTAGAAGTATGAGGGTGGTTATTACTTCCCGGTGTCCCACACCGTGGAAGGGTTTCTTCTGGAGGTACCTGAAAAGGAAATTGAATTAGAAGTGGTCTTAGTGACCTGAGAGTGTGACTACAGTGCCCAACGGACAACTGCTTGAGATCTGCCACATACGACCTTTTTGTGAGTAATTTTCGTGTTAGCTCCGTACTTGATGAGACCTTACCGACGGAGACGGGTATCCATGGGATAAGACGAGGTGTGTATTTTAAGGGCCGACCTTTTCTAACCCCACTCCTCCTGGTAGAAAGGCAGCATCGCTGTTATGCTGGTTGTCTGAAGGAAACAGCTTACGGCCGTAACACCTTTGTACAGTCAGCAGTACGACTTCGCCTTCGGATCTTGGGTTTGCTGTTTTTTAGTCTTATGGTTCTTCAACCGACCTGTCTGGCATGGTAGGACCTTGAAGAACGATTGCTCCAGCCAGTATAACTCTATTGGTTCATCACGATAGGCAAGCCCTACCACCACGTTAAGGTAGCAACTGTATTCCAGTAACCGGTATTCACACTACAATCTAATCACTGATATGATTAAAAGTTGGACTGAAAATGTTAAACGACAATTAATTTATACATTAAAAGTTTGCCTTTAGAAAAAGACCAAGTAAAATTAAGTGAAAAAAGTTAACTTACAACCAGACGAATAATGAAAATCCAGTAATATAGAAATTACGTTGAGCACGGAACATACGCATCAAGTAAAGAGATTCTGTTTCTGGACGCATTTCATGAGGATGATCTTTAATTGAATTATAGGCTTGTCTTAGTACCCATATATTACGAAGTGCTTCTATAAACAAAATTTCAAAAAAAAAATCGATAACATTCATAAGATGGTATTCTGCACACAAATTACAAGTAAAATATTCAAAGCATAACAATCACTATACACCCTTGAATAAGAGGATTATGACTAGCAGTCAAATTCGAGACTAGTCAACTGAATTTACTCACATTCTAAAGCTGATATTCAGGATACTAAGATTTAACTACATCTAAACGATGAGTCTCAAATAGGACGAAATGTGTGATCTAGCTATAATCTATCTATTCCAAATAACTTGAGGACAAAATGACTATATCAATGCAATAGGGACAAGATGCATATACCTCAACAAAGATTGATCAAAAACTAATCCCGACTAACAACAATGGGATAATACAAACTCTTAGTAATAATGATAGAAACATACAATTGAATATAATTTATCATTCTCTTAGTTAATCACACCATTTCTCGATTACAATATGATTCCTAATATCTCAGAATCGATCACAAAGACGTCAGTGTATACACTTTCTGTCTTCCCTTAAACTATGAGATTGAAATCGCTTCATATCTTTCTCTCTACGAACTAATTATTTATTCCTGTACTATGTCCTTATATGCAATCTTTTATATATTACCACCACTGAATGAACTACTTCTATGAATTTGGTGTTCATCTTGTTGTTGAGGTATGGCAACTTGGACCGATGAATATATGTATTATTTATTTATTCATTTGAACACATAAATATTGGTACAAGAGGGAACCAAATATATATGCACCACACAAATCTCATTTGATTTGTATGAGTGCTGTGATACTGCCCGGGTGCCCAAACCAAACCAGGTGGTTCTCTTGGGGGGCCACACTCGGAAACTTCAACCTAAAGGTCTGATGCACAAGGAAGTGGAGCAATGTAAGGAGATGTGGTCCCATGGTAACCGGTGACCAATAATTGCTTCATACGCCATTTGTTCCGTCAGGATCCGGGAGCCCATGTGAATTGACTAGGTACTTATTAAGTTACAAAATCGCAGAAAGGTTTGCTTTTTGTTTTATTTTTTATTCCGTACAACTTTATTTCGAATATCATATTTAATTATATCATTTTAACATGTTTCCTTAAATCTTTTAAACTGTTGCGTCCTACATTAATTATTGATTCATTCGATATTTAAGTATAATAAGTTGTAAAATACTTGAGATTAAAAAGCATTCAGTTAGAGCCAATGTAGAAACTTTATATGTGTGTATTGGCTCAAGTTGCTACGCAAAAGAGATGGAATTAATAAAATGAGTAAAAAAAGGAATGGAAATAACCTATTATCAATGATCAATCAGCCATTCATATGCAATGTAGAACGCACATGCATCGGTCCACAAATCCCAGAGTAGTCAATCAGTCAGTCACAACGTAGGATCTAGTACTATGTACATAGGTTTAAGTTTCTATACCCCACTAACACACACAATTGTCAGGCAAAATCCCAGAATAGTGGAAGTAGTAAGGGTATCAATGGTAATCACACCACCTATCAAGATAAAAAGTGGTTGGGCATACTTAAGACATGTCCCATTCAACTCGGTAGATGAAGATTTACTACCTTTACATAGTACTGTATTCCCAACCCAGGCATTGCTTACTTGGTGGTCCCAAAATACATGACGAATGTTTTAAAAATACCTATGATCGATTACAAGTAACCTACGAGTATTTTTTTATTCTTAATGACCATATTTCATACCCATAAAGTAGGACGGTATGAACTATTGTGTAATGAATTTGTCCTTTGGTTGATAGACGAATATTTCCCCTACGCTACAAGTGAATAAAGTTGGCAAAAGCCAATTGAGCCTTCAGAACCCGTGACGAAACTTCGTCAGACACCAGACCATCAGGACTGATGAGACTTCCCAGATAAGTGAAGTGGTCAATGAGTTCAACTACTTCACTCTATTATTAATTCGGGAAATGAATAGATAGTCAGAAGTTTGAACCACATTTCACCTACTTCACTTTCAGTAGCCGTCATACAAAAGAATAAACTCAAAGAATGTTTAATCAAATGGGTTGTATCATGAGATCTTGAAATGGTGGGAAAGATTTGAAGCTCAAGTAGATGATTTTGATCGTCACGATCAAACCATCCAGCTTGGATAACAAAACTCCATCAAAATCATGAGATCCCTTTAGGAGAAGGGAGAATCCAGAACAACGTAATTTCTATGTTTGGTATTTAACAAGACATAACTAGCCAAAGATTTGCAACCCTTGAATTCATCTTATACAATCAATTACCTAGGCTGCCAAATTATTTTATACCTGGGCAACAAAACAAAATATTTCAAGTATGGGAAATTAGCCCCAGTTAAACAAAAAGGAGTAACAGCTGACACTACGAATGTATCATCAAGAATTCCTAGACATTGATTCTTATTTTCCCCATGGAATAACTTACATATATATGAGTCCTCCAATAGTAATTTGCGTTTAAATGCCAATAAAATCTATACTATACATTTTACGGATTTTCAATTGGATTATTAAATCTTACGACCTTTTGGAAGATTCGATTGTCGAATCTTTATTTTAAATATTTACCTAAGTAAACAACCAACAACAGTTTCACGGTCATCTCTAACCACGTTTGATATAAGTAACGACATCCGTAACACCAGTTCACGAGCTGGGATACAATCTCAAAATGGTAAACTACATTTCTGAGACCATCAGTCGTTTATCATGTACATTTGGTTGTTAGGCTTTGAAAAAAATGCACAGATTGTGAAAAATGCAACAAAAATGTATGTTTCACTTACCAGCTAACACGCATACCAACATTACGAGAAATAAACGAAAATAGAATGATGATTTTTCTGAAATCTTCTGGATTATGCTGAATTTAAAGAATTTGCTCCATCTAATTTAAAACAAAATGATAACTACCTAAACTTGGAATGTATATGAATCTTACGTTTGCGATGAGAAGAATGGGAGAATCATCAGCAGAACAACGAACATTTCACTATACAAGAACGCTACAACTATATGCCACAACATTTTCAATACTTCTAAAAAGAAAGAGGAAAAGCGAAACAATAATATTACATGACAGCAAATGCAGTATATGAATTAAAAAAAAACATTAAATAATTTCATAATGATTTCTTTATAAAATGTTCATTTGTATAGCGTTTAAATGATAGGTAACAAATAATAATGTTTACAGCGTATATAGACAAACAAACAAGACAAATATCTCTGAGAATAAAAAATAAAATATAACACAAGTAAATTGAGCCCAGAACAGAAATGCAAGACAGTAGTATTGATAATTTCATCATTATTCTCGATTTGAGACAACCTGTAAAATAAAAAGCATCGAGTATGGAGATGAGCCAGTTACAACGAATTACTTAGTAAGAACATCAGAGTGTAGTAAAATAGACCATATATTGGATTTCTTTGGGTAAATATGGCATTCCCGTAAGAATTTATCGGTAATCCAAGTCCTCGGCCGTATCAGAGTAAAAGAAAAAGCATGCAAACATAGTCTTACTTTGATGTCAATACATTCGAACAACTCATATATTCGGAAATATCACAAAGTGCACGGTACTCCTTATTTGATTCCTTTGAATGCTCCACATGTAATGCGTAGATACATATTAAAATGCCAACTATGCAGGAGAAAGACATCAGTTTCGATGTTTTGGCAAACATTTCTGAGCTTCTTCTACATGAAAGCAGAAAGATAAACTGTTACCAGAATATCCGTGCAAGCATTTTTATTAAAACACTTGTTTGAAGTTGGCACTAATAGGCTTAGCTACAGAGTTTCAGGCTAGAGAAGAGAGATGTCTTCAGGCCTGATGACCACAGACTAACCAAATGATGGATGTGGATCCTTACTAGTCATCGACTGATGGGATTGAAGGATCACCAATTCTGAAGAATAAACGAGGAAATCGGTCGTACTCTAGTATAAGCACATGCTAAAGTGGGCTTTAATGAATACCAAATACTTATAACGGGAAAACTAATAACTCAGCAAACGGATGGGAATATCAAGGGTGTTTACGGTAAAGTTGGCTTAGCAGCTGGTTAACTACAAAGAGGCTTCCCGTTCCAAGTCAGGTCTACAGGACTTCCAGACTGCTACAAAAATTTTGATGACGTCTGTAAACAGCTTAGACAGTAATACGTAGTTCTGGTACATTAGCCTTTAGTACTACCCAATCAACCAATAAAGGGGAACTAAAGGTGAAAAAAGGGAAATAAAGGGGAAAATGATTAGGTAAAGAAAGGGCAAAACGCGCCAAAATTTCGCCTTTTTCGCCTGTCCGGGGGAAATAATGCGAATTTCCCCCATTTTGTCGCCTTTATAAAGGCCAATAGACCACTAAATTATTAGTTGCTTGGAAACTAACTATGGTGAACACCAAACAAATTCTACGTAATGGTCATCAAAAGTGAGTATACCAAGAACAAATAGAAAAGGTAGATGTGATAGTTATAACATCAAATAACCCAATATTTTAGAAAAACAGAGGTTTTGAGATTTGAATACCTAAACAATAATAGATACTAGCGAAGCATGTCTTAAACAACAAGGAACAAATGTGGTAAGTCTTGCTGCTCTTTGCTTACAAACGTGCAACAGCGCTATTGGTCGGTTCAAAGCGTCGAAAGACTTATAAGCAGCGCTGGTGTTTTTCAATATCAAAGATAGTATTAATGAGAGAAGGTTGGTTGACCTGTCAACTTTTGCGGTTCTTTTCAATGAAAGACTCACTTTCTCTTAAAAAGCATTTAAGCAGTAGTAGAACTCATCCGGTTACGGATTCCAGTTAGCGCTTACTCTATGGATACTGCAGAATTTCAACTAAAGTCTATTAGATTAATGCTTTTGAGCCTCTTCACCATAATCTCTGTGACAATTAGCCTGAGAAGAATTAAAATGATGGGACGTGCCATCACCGAAGTTGGTATTCAAGATGGGAAATTCTAGTATGTGATACCTTATTCTAAGGAAAAATGGGAACTATACCTAAAAGCCTCCCTCAACAAGGGTTTAAAAACGATATTACCAATTTTGTAGCTCCTCTCCTGGTAAACCGAAGAGAGAGTATACTTGATATTACACATGAACTATCCAATCAGATAGTTCCTTTTATTAGGTCTTATGAAGGTGACACGGAATTTAAATCATGTAGGGGTAAATAGATACCCAAAATTAACAGCTCCGTAAGTTTTCGACATTTGATGATGGCCGCACTAGTTCAGATGGACTCACCTAGGTGAGGGATCTCGGTCACACATCAGCACCATATCACGAGTGGCTACGCTATGCCTCACATCTCCTACGACCTCTAGCCAGCTTAGATCGTTCAATTCTCGATATATCGATATTCTATCAAGTATATCTTCGAATCTCTTCACTTATGACTTTTGATTTGACTGGATTGGCACATTTTGATCATAAAAGGTGTTGCTGGTTAAAGTGTTTTCAAACTGAATACACGCGGCATCTTCAAACAGTTCATCAGAGGGTCTGAAGTCTCTGAGAACTGACCAACACGAATCTTCGTCATTAGATAAATCACGTCGTTCAACTACTTTTTAGGTCATGATTCACGAACGAAACTACGATTTATTTCTGACACAGCATCTACATGCCATTTTTACAGTCATTATCAACAGTGCACAACAAGGTTTTACATATATGGAGTTGGCACAGCAGAGTCATTGAAATGATCACATTAGTCAGGTATCAAATAGATGTGAGTGCCAGAATTGTCAATATGTTTATTGTTGTTATGATGCAAAAAGGCGAAGGCTCCTGTCAAGGTGGAAGCTCCATAGTTTCATGCTACTAACGTAGTGTTCAAAAAATAGGACAGAAGAGCAACAGGGCCAATGTATATAAATCCTTAACGCCGCGTAAATGGATAGAATTGCAATGGGCTCACCATTTTATTCTGTATTAGCTGGTATTTTTCTAACTAAACTCGGAAGTGGCCCAATTAAGTAGTTTATTGAGAAATTCGCATACGACTGTCGGTCCATAGATGACACGTTGATCCTCTGTAGAGACGATTTGTTACAACTAGAAATCCTTATGTGTTTTAGTGCAGCTGGTCATTAAGTTTACACCTGAAGAAAGTGAATGTAGAATAAACGTTTTGTGTGTTTTGTTAACAAAATGCGCTTATTGATCAGTAAGAATGAACTTAAATAGGAAAAGCACATGGATGGGATAGCATGTACATACTCCTATTCCTGTGCCACTACAGTGCCGAAAAAATCTGAAGAAAACTCTCGGTAATCGAGTACATACTTAATGTCCTACTGATATAGTTGAAGAATAATCAAACTCATTGGGCAATATTTTTAAAGAAAACGAACAACCCAGTTTATAAGCGAATATATTTTAACACTAAACAAATCCCCAAAATTAATGGTTCTGTAAGTCTTCAACATCCGATGCTGACTGCATTAGTTTTATGTGGCACATCTAGTTGAAGGCAATCGGTCATGCATCGACACCAGATCATGAATAGATACATCGTACTACTTATCTACAAACATTAGCTAGCTCAGACCAAACGCTTCTTGAGATATCGATAGCCCTTCAAATGTAACTAGAAACCTCTTCTCTTCTGATTTGACTACGTTGGCATATTTAAATCACAAAGGTGTTATTAGTAAAGGCGTTGTCAAACTCCGAATATATCATTAAAGTGATCACAAAGGTTAGAATAGACGACATACAGATAGTGAATAGAAAATACCATTCATGCGCCACAATTCAGAGATGATGCAGTAAGTGAAATTTTAACCCAGAGATTACGTAGAACAATTCAAGGAATATTGTACACGTTCAAACCATGCTTCTAATAGTGAAAACGAACCTAAGAGACGAACTACCTGGAATGACCACTTCTTTCTACATTTATTATTTTGAATGCTCTTATCGAGCAAAATTTACCGGTTGAAGCTCTGGAATTTTGCATTTTGCGTCCGTTAACACCTCTCAAAGTGGCCAAGCAAAGGTGTAATGAAAACAGAGAAGAGATCAATACAGGCATATATACTCCAAACTGCTCACAGTGCCAGTGTAAGTCAATCTTTCTCAACAATTTATCGGGTTAGTAATTTTTTGATGAAATCGGTCTTACTCAAAGTTCTTTAAATGGCAGCGCTATAGTCCTCAATTATAAAAAAGACTCACCAACCATTATTTCATTTTTGCGTGGTAAATCGCACCTGGAACGGATAATTCAGCTACATATATTGTATAGATTTTGTAATATGGAGTCTCATTTCCTAGAGTACTAACGTTAAAACCCCACCACGTTGGGTCGCACCATTTAACTTAATTACTCACTTAGTTTAACCTACTGCCCATGATTAGAATAGACAAACAACCAGGGCACTCCAACTAAAACTGTTCTGGGGCTCCCATTTCAATTTTTCCCAAATGCTATTCATTCTGTATAGGTCTGCCCCAAGGCCACGTCCTCATGTGTTCTTCGGTTCGCCTCTTTTCATTTCGCATTCACTAGTACAAATAAGCTCATTTTGATGATGACCACTATGCACTCAGTGGTCGCCTCACGACGGCATGACAGTTATCTTGTTGATTATGGGAGGGGTTTCTTGGTTTATGATACTTTTCTTATTAGTCAATGAACCCTAAATATAGAATACTAGGTTCTACCGAAGAGACTCATTGATGAATAAAATTTAAAACTATCTCCTTGAGCATTAAAAGAATTTATACAGACATCCTATCTACTTTCAGATAGTCAGATAAAATTGCCATCAATATCATCTTTTGAAATAAATTTCTTCTGCTTCATTGGTATTTCAGGGACTTTGAGTACAGCACTTCAGGTATTCCGAGTTGCTCTTGCTCAATAACCCAAGAACATTTCTGGTTGTTCTTCTTCCAACTCGTCTCAAGAGAGCAGTACCACTCTTCAGGTAGAGGTGTTACATCCAACCCGTACGACTTGTTTGCTCCATAGCCCCCAGTTGAATGCTAGACACTCGTCTTTTCCCACCAGTGAATTAAAAACACAATAGTTAGTTTGGATAAGGCTCACAAAGACTATAAAAGTGAATGATACAACCGAAAAACCTATTCAATAAATAGTGTAAGGACTGAATAAATCACCCACCTGGTGAACGGCATGGAAAACTCTAACAATCTGGAACGGGTATTTTCACTGTCATACGATAGTTTAATTTCAATTAGACCAAGCAAAAATCACTCAAACTCAGGGAACAAATATGAAGGTTATTAAAACGAAAGTAACACAGTTCGTAACGAATGTACGATAAGCTGATACGTGTTATGTCTTTGGTCTACCTACAAAAAAGAAGTTCTCTCAATCACGTTTAATGCATTGACACGGTAATCTAACCGATGAACATAGCGGACATTGTAGTATCTAACCAGGTGAGTGTGTAGAATTATGGTCTACTATGTTATTAGTACTGCTCTAATAATAGACCTAATCCTAAAATTATAGATCTATCATGATATAACTGCCTAACCTATAAGATCTTACGTGGAAGTTACATCTTCGTCTACACCCACTCATTGAATTGTAACATTTACCAATACATGATGGAGAACAAGCTTAGGCTAGAGATAGAACAATATGCTTAATACGTATAAAGGATATAAGATAACATTCATCAGGGACCACGCCTGCATGGCCGAGCCATGTCATACGATAAACCCTGATTAATTCAATTCATTGTTCCCGCCTTCTCCATCCTTGGGTATTTCTCCGCGTTAAAATGTTGAATGTCTGTTTCCCGTATTGTCCCGTGTTAGAGCCCAATGCCACTACAAGTGTGTTGGGAACGATAAATTCCTCAAAAACTCACATTATAATTTTATCGATTAACTTATCGATTAAATGTTTAAATATTTGAATAGCAATCAATTGACGAACTTATTGACGAATGTTAAAAAAGTTAAATGACAATATCGATCATATATATTTGTATATATATGTTTTAAATTGTTTTGGTTGAATGACTCATTTCTGGTGGTTGCAGAATATACTTCTCATTTCAAGCCTGGACTTCTTCCTCTAGATAGCTGGGGCTGGGACGCGTCAATAGTTAGCTTACTGGTCTTGGTCATCGAATCTTGTTCTCGTTCACAATCTAAGTGAACTCGTTTAGCTTCAAACCATAACAAAGTGTCCGTCTTAAAACCATAGGGTTCCAAACCCCATCGCTGAAATCTCACGGCGGTGGGCCATGGTCTTAAGATCATGGCTCATTGTCACCTTAGTATTATTGTGAGACCGAACCACGGGTACAGGCACTTCTCTAATGTTGTACCTTTTTAACTTTAAATCCTCAAAGGCACACTTGGCCGCGTTGATCTGCATCATCCACAAGTTAATCACAACATCCAAGTCTGCCTGAAGTGCGTATGCAAATGCGTCTCCTGTTATTTCTCGCCAGAATTTTATACCATCAGCTTATAGTAACATTGCGGACTCAACAATACTTGGGATATAGCAACTCGTGTGCGATTAACTTTGCTCTCATTTAATCTGGCTAAGTCCTTTTATTAACTTAATTAACGGACTGGGTCATCCGTACAGTAACAACTTATCTATATCATCATACCTTTATTATTGTTGAGATTGCATGAATATGTATGCTTGAGCATTGCTTACTACATATGCATATATTCATTCTGCTAGCTTTACTATCAGTCGCTTAATTGATTTGACGATTCATTCATTTCCTTATATATACATGTACATTTAATCCAATGCTGCATCCTTGTTCTGTAATTTATGTACGAGAATAGTCTTTTAGGTTCCTTGATTACAGATTGCGCCGACTGAATTTCATATTTTCTCTGAGCCTCCCGGATTTTAATAATACATTTGTTTCTTACCGACCGGTAGCGTCTCATGGTACTTGCAGTGTCAATGCTGATGGAAACGTTTCAACATTACTACTTTTGTCTTAGTAAACGTCGAATATCCCGGTCTATTCAGGGATGGCCGTGCGTCTTCTTCTTTGGGACAGTCCAGAGTATATATTGTTGATTTACCTGATTGTATAACTGCCTGAGATGTGTCCACAGTACTTCTACTGATGCCCCTGAGTTAATCACCCAGTTTTCAGCCTATGATGCAGAGTTTATCGCTTCCATGTTTGCCTTACATATATTAGGACGATCCGGAGAAACTTTTTGGCAGGCCATCTCAGCCACAAACCTGAATAAGACGACTGCATGATCGCTTTTCCTTAGAGGTGAGACGAATGTCATTTGACCAACGTCATCACCGTGTGTGAATACTAAATCCAAGAGAGATGAAGAGCTTCGTGAGTCATATCTAGTGGGAACTCTAATGTGTTGGAATAGTGCAGTTGTGGTCTGTAACAGTTTCTAATTAAATAACGTTGTCGATTTCATTACTTCTAAGTTTCCCCAGTTTACATACGGTCATTAAAGTCGTCTACTATAAGGCTTTTATCCCTACTACACTAGGACTTAAGTTTCCTTAGGAAGAAGTCATCTATTATACATTCTGAACTGCGATATACGATATGTAATTGAATATCTTGCCGTCTACATTCTAGCTTGCAACGCATCAGTTCATATGTCTCCAAACTATCTGCCACAATCTCAACAGCTCGAACGGTTAAGGTACTATCTGTGTACAGGATGCACGTCTCCTTATTTCTGTTTCATTGTTAAATTTACTGCTCAGGTCAACACGATAATTAGCGTATATTCATTAGTTTTGTCACTTATTATCTTTGTTTACTTGTTACATTTACGCTTGCTTACCTATACTCCATAAGCGATTTATTAATTTAATTCTGACCTTGGTCTTCTCTCAGCTCTTGTACTTTGTAACTCGAAGGATTATATATTACGAGCAACCGATTTCCTGCTGATAACTGTGACGGCTCCTGGTTGCAGAAATTATTTTATTATGGGACAAAGTTATTCACACAGATTTTAAGATGCACATACCTACAAATAACTGCTCAAGTCAATAGAACAAGTACAGTCGGACAGCTAGATTAGAAGCCACAGAAATTATGCCATAAAATCAAGAAGTAAGTGCACAAAAGTTATCTGTATTACATAAGCCTGACAGCATGACATTAGGTATTGGACAATTGAAAGTATTGTTAAACGGTTTTGTTTGTTCAAGTTTGCGCATTAACTCGTGAGTGCTTGCTGTAACTGCGTTTCGAGAATCTGCTATTTGGCGTCATGGTTAGTTTCTTGTTCTGTTAACTATGTTAAAAGGCTGCTCGTGCATTTAAAAAGTTTGCCCCTCTTTATGACCGTGTTTTGGTACAACGTTTTGAAGCTGAAACCAGAAGTAAAGGTGGGATCATGATACCGGAGAAAGCTAAAGGCAAGGTTCTTGAAGCAACTGTGGTTGCACATGGTCCTGGATCGAGAAATGAAGTAAGTTACTTTTTATTTATTTTACTTTCTGTAGAAAGGTGAAGTTGTTCCTGTGTGTGTCAATGTTGGTGACAAAGTTTTCCTTCCTGAATACGGTGGTACTAAAGTCGTATTGGACGAAAATGTAAGTGCAGTTTAACTTGAGTATAATGCTTGCAGGAGTATTTCCTATTCCGAGAAACTGACATTTTGGCCAAGTTCGAAAATTGACCGGTGTTTTAGATCTAGTCCTCACACCTTTGTACACTGATTATTCAAATACCATAGTTTTTCATTTATCATAAGTCTTTTCGTACATCGTATTTGGGTTATGGCAGTATGTCGCTTATCGTAAACACAATTCGTGTAGTTGATCAAGGCTTACGTTTCTTGGAGTAATTTACGTGGTTATTGGAGAGGTTCAAGACTAATCGCTGAGGTTTAGATATTGCGTATACTGTATTCTAATTTCAAGCATATCGCTTTAAGAGCATCCGGCTGTATCTAGGTGTTACATACGATACACAAGCATCTTTATATTTTTATCATTAATGCAATGGTGGTTTCGGATGTTAGTAACTCCACATCCATATGTTGGACATACGCGTCACGAGACGTAAGGTTTATTCTCGAAGTGTTGGTGGTAGGATAGGCGTTTACCTACATATGCTTATTGTTTATGCAATCAATGCAGTGTGTTGTGTTGGTTTGTACAGGATTGCGCAGAACGTGTGTTCACCCTCTGATGTTTGCTGCTGGTCTCAACTGTCTGCGTTAATATCTTCATGTCACCATGTACAATTTTATGAGTTAAAATGCTTGGAGCTTTCAGAGTTACGTTTGGTCTGTAGCTATAGTCCTACATCCACTGGAAGGTTACTGTTCAGGCTGCTGCTATGTAATTTTGATTCAGTAGGTTGTTGAGATGCTTTTGATTGCTCATTGTCAGCCTCCTATCGAGGTTTTGCGGCAGCCAGATCAGCGTTCTAGTTGTTGGCAGTCTTGAATTTGTGTTTTATTCTGTTATTGGTCGTCCACAACCAATATGACGTTTTCGTCTAGTGACCAATATCCTTACTCGGGTTTATCACATACAATCAGTGATGTGAGTGGCTGTAGTTGGTTACACAGTCTTGTACTTCTAGTGGGGTATTTAGTTGGTAGTTTTTAAAATATGGTATACAGTAATGTTTCTCATCAAGCATAGACGTATTCCAAGCACCTATAATTTTGTTCACCCGTCAGTGGTCAGCTTTCAGTCAGTCTACAGCAACGTAAGACCGTCACTCTATGTGCATCGAGCTAACTTACTGTATCACGAGAAAGCCAGATGGACATCAGGATGATTAGTGTGGTAATGCTATTGATATTAAGGAAAGATTAGACAAACAATGTAACTCGTACAAGAATAGTGAATTCACAGAATATAATGGTGATCATAAGGAAAGGAAATGAATGCACTTGGGTCGTTAGAGTGATTCTGAGGTATGTCACCTGACTACTGATCAGGACGATCACACATGCTCCAATCAGGTTGTATTGTACTTAAGGAATTTTATGGACTTACTTTCTTGGTCTGGCTATCCGTAGCTTTCTTCCAACCTGCTACAGTCTGTGTAAACTGTATTAAGTATGGTCAAAAATGTGGCGCTTCAGTTTTACAATCCAACTAGTCATATCTGGTCTCTTTTAAGAAGCGCTACATGGAGTTAATTCACTCCATATTATCATTTTGAGACTTAACACTAATTTCATAAATGTAATGTCTGACGAATATTGTTCGTAGGGAATATACATGGAGTAAATCAATTTCTAGGTGACCAATGCTATAGTAATGATGTAAACTACGATCCATAACTCCGAGTTCTTCAGTTTTAAAATTTCCTGAGGGATACTTGTAAAATAAGTGCCTAATTTTGTCATATAAGAATCATCAAGATAATTATATATGACGCTAAGTGTCATATTTGATATTAAAAACTGATCTTAGACGACCATTTGAAAATAGGAAGCACTGAATATCAGTTTCATCTTAGTATGGGACCTATCAGCAGTGTGCGTCTACAACCCTACCATAGACATTTTTTACGTCATAAGTACGAACTTCTACCCAATTTTCACAAATACATAAAATAATAGCTGAATTGTAGTTTTGTCTTCGAATGTTCCTAATTATTATCATTAGTATTAACAGTGTAGATTAACGAATAAAATTATACTGAGATCTTAATTTCTTCTGACAGGAATAAACGCATAGTAAAAACCAAGTTCTACATCACATCTTAATCTGAAATATAAACTATCATCCATGGCTACTTTTGTCGTTTCTGTACAACTTACAGTATAACTCAGCTGTGAAGCATTTCTGTGTCTGTGCTACTTGACTGCTCAAACATCAATAGTTAAGATAGGTACGAACTCGCAATTCATTGGTTGATAATCGTGTGATACCCTTCAATCATTTTTACATATGACATAAATATCAAGTGAAAAATGTTGGTTGACAGATAGTGTATGTTAAAACATGGAGGTTTGTCGTTGGTTTAAGAGAAATGTGTATGTATAGTCACCATATAGTTTAATACCAAAATATCGAATTTAAAATGGTCATTTTATGAAGTGGCATCAATCCATAAAATCATTGGTTGACTTGTTGTCATGAGGCTAAAAAGCGATTTAGATGATTTGATATAATTATTTACCATAATGAATTTGAAACATTGGCACAAAGAGGCACTGAATACATATGCGCCACATTTCATCATTCGATTTGTGTGAGGACTGGGATACTGTCCGGGTTCCCAAACCGAAGCAGGTAGTTCCCTTAGGGAATCATTCCCTGAGCTTTTGACGTAGAGTTCTAATCCACAAGGCAGTGGAGCATCGTAAGGCGATGCAGTCCCATGGTAGCTGGTGACCATCAATATGTTCATACGGTATTTGTCCCTTCAGGATCCTGGAGCTCATAAGAGTTTTACGACTCCCCTAGGTAAATTCTCTGTATCCAACCGACGCGGTTGAAGCACCAGACATTTGCTTTTTGTCCTCAACGTTGTGAACAACAATCCCTTCACTGGAAGGTATTTAGTAGGACTTCCCTGGGAGTGGCTGTATATGTGTGATCATGTGAGAGTATTTCGAGTGGAAGAGCGAATTCTCCCAAGCCGTAGGATAATATGATCTTATTTTTATTTAATGGGTTCTGACTAATTACTTTTGACCATGTTCTTATTGAACTAAATTAAGAAGTTTCAGTTTATTGTGCGTTATATGTTGTAAATATTCAGTATTTTGATCAATCTGTTTTCAATTTTTACGAATAAAAAGAATGGGAATGCTTTGAACAGTTAATGGTGACCACTACTTTCAATTTGTTGTGTAATATTCCATAGTACCTACATAAACTAATAACATTTACTGTATTTACTAGTGTATTTACATTTTTTCAAATCTTGCAATAGTTATTTCAAGTATTTTTCGCCCTACTTGAATCTCAGCGTAAAGAGAACAGCTTCCATATTCCTGTACTCTTAGTTTCCACTTCGATTATTAATAGTTATTATTGATATAATACATAGATACTGAACTCCACCTGGAGTCCCTCGGGGGGCTACTGCCGGTCTCAAGCCCGGATAAAGGAGGAGGGTTGGGCATGGGGTTAGCGACCCTATCCCGTAGAAAACTACCTCGCTAAAAAAATGTAAGTAAATAAGGACATAGATACCGACTTTCATTTACATTATCGTATGTTGTGATTCATCTTAATATTATCAAGACAGGAATTACTTATCTTTCCAGACACGTAGACAATTTGTTTGCCTCAGAGGTTTGTAAGTAATTTATCCATGTTCCTTATTAACAGAATTGTTCGTTAGATAGATCGTTCTTTCTAAACCTCGATTTCATGCGTATTTTAATCATGTAGTTAGATGTTTCTATAGAATTAACAAATTTTCTAAATTGCAATCATGCAAAAAACATATTCTGGAAATTAAATAAAATGTTTTGTAGAAGAATGACCCAAGCAACCAATAAAGGGGAAATGCGCAAAAAATGTCTGGTTTTTTGTCTGTCTGGAGGAAATAATTCTGATTTTCTCCTTTATGTCTTTTTGTGTTTTAAATATCGGTGAATTGTCTACTTTTTGTAAACTTGGAAACTTACGAATAAACTTATCAACGAAATACTATTTGGGATTTGCTTGGAATTTTATGTAGTACATCTCATAACAGTTGAAATGACTTATTATTCGCTTAGAATATTTAATTTATAATACGAATGAATTCCAATGATCTATATGCATTGAATATAGGTCTTTCTAATAACAAATTAGAAGATTATTATTAAAATGTGGGGTTTATAGAGATTGTAATAATTTTCAGTAATTGAATTGATGAATCGAGTCCCGTGTGCGAGATCGTGAATGCGCACTGATGGGATATCCCATACTAGTGTAGCGTTGTGTCGAGTTGAGCTTGACTATGAACACCGCTACAAAACTACGTGCCAATAGATCAATAAGATTCCGGTAGGCCAAAAATCAGATGGCAGATGTTGGCTGTAGTCGAGATGTATTTGTTGGCGATCTCGTGGTATCGAAAGAATACCGAGATCGTGCCAAAGGAGTACAAGCGTGGTTACTGAGCGTAACCGAATTCGTACAAGTTCAAAGTCAACGGGAGAGTAAGTATAATGGCTGTCATTAACACAGTTAAACAAACGAGCACAGTAAAACAGTCACTGGTACAATTGGTTATAATAATAATTGTTTTCATCGAACCAATCGCGTTCTGTTGACAAAAGTAGGTCACTACACTAGAATGAAACATCTGTCAAGTACTTCCAGGTTTTCGATGATGGCTTAGCTTAAATCAACTCATGAATTCAATTATTAAAAAGTTAGATGTTAGTGTTATGATTTTAATGGCTTGGCGACAAAATCTCATAAGTCTGATTAAATTTAATAGATAGACAGACAGAAAAACAACTCCAAGGCAAAAAATATGGAACGTAATTATTTATTGACATTTATCAACAATACAATAAGTTTGTTCGATCTATAAATGATATATCTTGTTGTTTGAACGCTACTTGATGTATCTGGTCGTCGCTGATTATTGTGTCGGGAATACTTAACACTTATACCCGAAACGACGGACGTCTGCGATTCCCACAACGTGAAAGTAAGAACACAAAAAAAAACTGGTATAAGTGATAATTTATTAAACCCCAAAACGCGACGACGACATCGACCCTAGTCGAAAATATACTTTGATTAATAATTAAGATGAAATCACTTATATGAAAAAAACTTAGTTATCACAAATGATATGCTGAGTATAGTTCATATCCAATGAATACAAGACTATCGGATGTTATATAGAATAAAAAGGTTATACGGGAAAATAAAACTGAATACTACATTGAATAATCATTACATTGAATTAGAAAACGGAAATAATGTTGAACAAAACTTATCATGAGTAAATCAATCGAATTTTGACTTTTCTTTCCGTCATATCAATAAATAATTGGCGTTGACAGTCATTTCTTACGAAGTTCCTACTTATAGGAATTTTTATAGCCTGTTGATTTGACTTCAGTTTTAATGAATGTATCAATATGCTATGAATGTAAATCTGACATGTAACTCCGTATATTACATCTAAGCTAACACCGTTTATGTGAGATGGCGGTAATAAGAAAGCAAATACGAATTATATTGAATGAATTTATTTCAAGCACTTGTATACTTCAGCAGATAATAGAAATGAGATGAGAGAAAGTGGAGAAGGCAAACATGTTAACTTCGTTTAATAAGGCATGATGAATATGGTAGGAGATACACGTATATATGCCCATATAAAAACAGTCAAGATTGATAAGCGAATAATTGACAGTCAAATCGTGACTCTAGAAGAATAGGCGAGACTATAGTTTATGGACGAACCAGTCAGATATAAGATAACAGGTCTTGGATTTTGGCGCGAAACTCACTCATCTATTTGGCTAAATAGTTTTGGCATTATAGCTGATGTCGATTCGTGATGAAAACCCTAAATCTAATTCTCAGCCATCAACTAAATCATAATTATCAGTATAAAAGTTGTGGAGATTATTAATTTTTTGATTTAGATCATGAACTGATTGATGTTAGATCATCGTTGGAAACATGAAAGCACTAGACGGCCGTCTCATCCTATTGTAGGACCGGGATCGTTGATGAGCACTGTCGAGGAGTCACACAATGGGACGAAACGGCCGTCCAGCGCTTCCAGGTTTCCAACGGTGATCTAATACCAATCGGTTAATGATCTCAATCAAAAAATAAATCATAATTCTGATTTCTCACACAGGTTTATAATCCACATTTGGTTCTAGTTATTAAGTGGACACTCAAAGTCAGTCTAGCGTCTCTCAAAGTTCGTCCATAAATTATAGTCTCAACGAAGAATGAATAAATCTGTCTCTCCGAAAGCAAGAATAACTTATGTGGGCATGGTTAAACACTACAGAATTAACTTCCGTCTTTGAGAATATAAAAAAAATAAACCAAACGATATCTGAGTTTTTGGTTGATTGTATTTCTAACTATTTAAATAAGAGATATTAGGACTAACTACAAAATCACCTGTGCACACCCTAATTAGGTCGTGAAATGCTATGTGTAGTTGATCTATCTATCTAGAGCTGTGTACTATATGTGAATATATATAGCGTTCTCTTTAAAACTGAAGAACTCTCTCTGAATATCCAACCGTCTTTCGTTTACTGGCCTATGATTGTTATTACTGAAGTGTAATTGCGCATAAATCGTTAGATTTGTCTCGTTATATTCATTACATTCTAAAATCACTAACTGATTCATGTTGGAAATCCAGTTTATTGACATAAGTGTTAGCCTGTTCATATTTTTAGCTTTACAATCATTGATTCCATCTATCTATCCATCCATCCAAAGTAACACTAATCCTCAATAGTGTACATAACTAGTATTCAGATAAACCGGTACATATCGTGGATATTCTGCTAACAATGACTATTCGGCTGATCAAAAGAGACATTAAACACTACTTAAAGATGCTACAGATATCGTAGGTTCGACATTGCCTTCGTTCGTAGTAACTTCATAATCAAAACATATAAATTCGGTCAAGTCAGAAACTAAGAATGAAGGAGTTCCAAGTTATGATAGGCGTTTGACCGACTGGTTTCGCGCGCGAGCACTTAACCACTAGACCACTGAGCCGGCATCCAATGATGTTAATGTCTAACTTCAACTAATCCACGAAATTGAGTGACACATCCACCATTGTCTTCAGTGAGTTGCTATCTCACAACAGACCTGGTTGAACTCCACTGGTCACTACTTCTCACTAGAACTCCAGGATATACTTCTTGAAGCCAGTCGTCAGTTGTTGTTAGAGAAGTGAAGTGGTGTGGATGCACAACTGAGTGCTTTCAGCTAGGATGTGTCGAGTAAGAATAATGAGGTCAGCATCAATGTTGAAGACTTGCAGGACTATTTATTTTTCCCTACATACCTATTTCTAACTCTAAGAGGGGGGCTGAGATATCTAAATGTGTTTAACATACGTAGTTTGAAAAAAACAATACTCAGTCAAGCAATGTTCAAATATTTTGGATGAAGAATATCATTTCAAATAAAAATCAATGCTTCAAATACAATCTTTGAGGAGGATTACAGTGGAATATGCAGAACTCACCAGCTACGTGGATGAAAAAATGACCAAAGATGCTAGTTACAACACATAGGCCACCGACCAGCATTCTCCAATCCACTCTGTCATGGGCCTTCTTTTCTAGTTCTATCCAATTGTTATTCATCCTTCTCATGCCTGTCTCCATTTCTCGAAGTAATGTATTCTTTGGTCTTCCTCTTTTCCTTTGGCCTTGAGGATTCCAAGTGAGGGCTTGTCTTGTGACGCAGTTGAGTGCTTTCCTCAATGTGTATCCTATCAACTTCCACTTGTTCTTCCTGATTTCTTCCGCCACTGAAATCTGGTTTATCCTCTCCCACAATCAGTATTTTAAAAACTATGTAAAACCATATGTACTTTCTCAGAAGAGATGAATGGGGGCTAGTAGTGGAATTCAGGATACATGTTTCGTCCTATTTAAGATTCATCAGCTGAATATACCTGCATTCCAGAATTGATATTTACTCCCGGCTTAAAACCAATTATCTTTCAATTCGAACGCCATCGCGTTCTCCACTTAGCTACTGAGTCCAAATAGTTACTTTCTTTTTGTGCTCCTTTCAAGAAATATATTCAGTTGTTTTTCTGTAAAAGAAAGAATCAATCATAGAAGATTCTCTTCTATTAGTCAGTTTATCTGAAATTTAAACATCATAACTTAGAAATAAGTCATTATTATTCTTTAGACTTAATATCTAAGTATTTGATGTTTTACAACCGATAAAAGGGAGAGTAATTGTTACACTCAGTTTACAATGAATGAAATCTAATTTCTTTTATTTTCAAAGTGATTTTTTGTTCAAATTGTTGACATGTTAAATATTGATCTTAACTTTAGTATTTCGGTATGGACATAGAGCAAAAACGGACTTCACGAGCTGTCCTATTTAAAGTTATTGCTTGTATTTTTCGTCATATTATGGTATGCTACTGATATCGACAGATATAAGTAGTATATATTAACCATTAATCGAAAGTCATAGCCCTGGTTACACAAGGTTAAGCTTAAACAGAAGAGAACGAGAATAGATAGTGATTGATGTGAAAACGAAAGAACAATGAAGTATCAGACAATTGATTGACAGATTGCAAATGAAGTATCTACTGTATGGTTCTCAGATTTTACAAAGGGATTCTGTAATTTTGCGTTCAGATACATTTCGTTGTCTCCGCTTGTGTTCTCATTCGCCACAGTATAAGTATTAATTACTTAAACCATTATTGTATTCGTGTGTTTCACTTCTAGTGATCTCTTATTTGACCCGGAAATAACTGTTATCATCCAATTGTTGTCTACTTATAAAGTAGTTATATTCATATTGTAATTTCTTAATTCTGTTATTGTGTAATGAAGCTTTTACTGTGTATCATTGTATAAGGCACGATCAATAAATAAGCCCACTAATGATAGCCTTAAACGTTCATCATCACCATTTAGACTCGTTTTGGTCTTATATAACTGTGCCTTGTTTATTCACTAATCACAATCTTACATGTTTGACACGAATGATATTAAGTTTTAAAGTCATTTTGTATTTTCGATGGTTAAGATCGTGATTATATTGAAGCTAGACCACCATGGGAAACCTGAAAGCACTGAACGGCCGTTTTGTCCTAGTATGGGACTCCTCAGTGGCAGTATGCATCCACGATCCCGCCCCCTCGCGAGATTCGAACCCAGGATATATCAGTCTCTCGCGCGAGCGCTTAACCATTAGACCACTGAGCTAGCCGGCATCCAACGTTGTTAATGTCTAACTGTAATTGATCAATCTTTTATTAACATATGTGTATCCTTTGAGGATTAACTCGATATTGTCTTAAGTCACAAGCAAGTATCCATTATCTTTTGTTAACTGTACTATACTCTAGTTACTTTTTGGTAATTTTATGTTCATTGTCTTCCCTATTTAGTAGACAATTTATTGTTTTTTATTTGCTATTGTTGTCAATTTACGTTTTAAAAAAAGATATAATATACCAAGCCATATAGCTTTTTAGTGGAGTCTTTTATTTTGTCGTCATTTAGATCGGACGATGTTGACGACGCGCTTTCCACTTTAGTGATTCGGGATCTGATTGAATTGTATATGTCGCCTATCCTCGTATGTCTTTATCGACTTCAATCATGTTAGTCAATAACTGAATGAAATCAGTCAAATAACGAGAATGAACTTGTGAATACATATATTTTGTATATGAAGTGAATGAAATAGAGAGAAGCGAAACAACGTGCAGTAGAGATGGCGGGTAAGCCAACACCCTTTTAGTCAAGCACTAATCAATATTTATAGGCAAACAAAAATAAGTTATAGATATGTGATGAGTAATGGGATAAGAAGTGTACACGCATATATGCGCTCATATAAAAACAGTGAAGATTGATAAGCAAATAATTAACAAGGTGAAAGTGTAGCTCAACTAGACTGAATAGATTAGGCTGTCCGAAAGCTAAAATAAGGTATATGGGTTTAACATGTCAACCGACATTATAGCTTACTTGTTCTGACTTTGGCTAAGCTAAAACTCTGCTTCCGATAATCTGAGGGTTAGTTTAGGATTGGACTAACATGTTTCTTACGGGGTGGGTTGAAGGGGAATAAAATTAATAAAGATCTACTTTTCTTGTAACCAATGCTGGATAGTGGCTAGCACTGGAATCCAGGACTCGCGTTTCGTCCTATTTGGGACTCGTCAGCTGGATGTACCTGGGTCTCAGAGTTGATGTTCACTCTGGGACTCGAACCGAGTACCATTCGCCTCAAACGCTATCGCGTTATCAATTGCAGTCTTAAACCTCAATGGGAAGATACAGGCCAAACAATACCAAGTGGATCTATTCTTCTGTTTCTTAGAAATTTACCCGCGATCGGTCCGATCAAAATTTTCATGTGATCCAGACGAATTATTGGAAAGTCCACTAAACACAAGTTTATTGTGATCATAGTTACTGATTTATCTAAAAATAAATGAGTCTAATCAGTAACAAGTGAAAATTAACACTTCTCCAAGAGTTATAATAAACAGGTCCTTTACCTACAATATGCCCCCAAATGCCCTGATACGGCCAAGAATGGGGAGAGTCCGCTCTCCCTCTCGAAATGCTCTCACATGGCCATGCGTATATAGCCTCTGCCAGGGAAGTCCTACTCACTGCCTTCACGTGGCGGGGGTGTTGTTTACAAAAATGAGAGGACGAAAAGCGAATGTCTGGCGCTTTAACCGGACCCCAAGCCAATGGTGCACATGGGCTCCAGTATTCTGAAGGAACAAATGGCGTATGAACCAATCGTTGGTCACCGGCTACCATGGGACTGCATCTCCTCACGATGCTCCACTGCCTTGTGGGTTAGACGTTCAGGTCGAAGGCTCGGGGTGTGGCCCCCTAAGAAAACCACCTGTTTCGGTTTGGTCATCCGGGCAGTATCACAGCCCTCACACAAATCAATTGAGATTTGTGTGGCGCATATGTACTTGGTGCCTCCCTGTACCTATACTTATGTGTTAAAATAAAAATAATAATAAACCTACAATATTAAAGCTAGGTACAATTAAATGATTCATGCGAGACCGAAGGTCCTGTGTTCAAGTTCCGCGTGTGGAATCATGGGTATGTTCTAGGTTTTCCCTGATTTAACACTGATCAGTTCATGATTTCAATGAAATAAAAAGCAGAATCTTGACGTCTCAGTGAAGAAAATATTCTTTCAGACAATAGCATTTTCTTAAACTGTAATTATATACAATTTTGTCATATGTACTGTATAATGAAATATAATATTCAGCTGCCAGTTCTTAATAATTCTATCACGATTTATTTATTTAAACACATAAACATTGGTACAAGGAGGCACCAAATAGATATGCGCCACATAAATCATTCAATTTGTGTGAGGACTAGGATACTACCCGTGTACCCAAGCCGAAGCAGATGTTTTTCTTAGGAGGCCACACCCAGAGCCTTCAAGCTAAAGGTCTGACCCACAAGGCAGTGTAGCAACGTCAGGCAATGCAGTCCCATATTAGACAGTAACCAACAATAGGTTCATAAGCCATTTGTTCCTTCAGAATCCTGGAGCACATGTGAACCATTGGTTTGGAATCAGGATTTTCCAAATGCCCTAGGTGAACTCTACGTGTTCACCAACCCGGTTTAAGCGCCGGACATTTCGTAAACAACACCCATGGTGCGAGAAGATAGTGAGTAGGACTTCCCTGTCAGCGGTTGTATGCATATGGCTATGTGAGAGCTGACTCTCCCCACTCTCGACCATACCAGGGGATTTGAGAGCAATTGCATATAATTCCATCACATACTGAATATGCTGTTCAACCTTAAATAGGTTTATCTGACTAGGAAACTTATTGATTACAAAACAATACATGATCTAATTATCATTATTGTAGAAATTCATATGTATTATTAAGTCATTATATACTTGGTCTTTTCTATAATACAGATGGTACACAGTCAGTAAGAAAGTTATTATATAGCTAGTTCTATTGAGTGACCGGACTATTGTTAATACATCGAGTGAAAAGAAACTAATCAGGAATAATTAAATCATCTTGTTGAGGAGGCCCTTAAAAGGACTATATTGCGTTTTCATATAATGCTCATTGATATTTACACTGTGGTAACCCATGACTATGTATCATAACCGTTACACTCCATACACAGGAGGTCACCCTCAACGGCCCTTGGAGAACAGACAAGATGACGGGATGTACTGCATCTCCGACCCATTAACCAAAACGGTTTTCGACGCTTAGCGGCTGGAAGAAATAGACTCTAACACAAATATCAAAATTGTCATTGTTAAATTCTTCATTAACCTTAAGGATTTTGTTAGCCGCTTGCATATCTACCTTCACTTCATCCATGTCTTCATTGTCATCACCGGATACAACAGCATCCAGATCTATATATTTCTGAAAGGATCATTTCTACTGTTGACATCTTAAAATCACTTACTTCCTAGTGATAATAATAAAAATTAGACTGACCTGAAGTTCTTAATCATTCAAATAAACATCATGGTATATTAAAAACATCTTGAGCGTTTATTTTCTTACTGTAATATTCATACATATAATTCATTACAAAAACAACTAAAGCTCCGAACATCAATAAAGGATAAATCGTATTCTTCAGCCCGACTGTCAAACGATGAAACCTAAGATTTTTCACATAAATGGTAAGTAACAACTTGTGATTACAAGTAATTGACCATCTTGATATTTTCTAAACATTTGTAGTGACCTATTTTTATCAACAGAACATGATTGATGTAATGGAAACAATAACTATTATAACCAATTGTACCAGTGATTGTTTTATTGTACTTGTTTGTTTAACTGTACCAAAGACACCCATTATTCTTCCATGAATTGTGATCTTGTACGCACGTACGCTCGCCCAGTGATTTCACTTATTATTTCCTTTGGCACGATCTTGTTATATTTTCGATACCACAAGATCACCAATGAATAAATCTGGTTACAACCTTCATTCACCTTCTGATTTTCTGGTACTCGCTCTTCTAGTACTGGTGTTTATAGTCTATTGTGACTCGATGCCACGCTACAAGCTTTCCATCAGCTGAACAAATGTATGAATGTTACTTTGGAACTATATATCTGAAATCCACTATCTAATATACATATACATACATACATTTATGTATGATTGAATTTCTTAAGATAAGATGAATCACGGGGTCATGGACTGTTCTTATGACCTTTGATCTCTGTTTATTTGTTAATTGATTAATTATTCTTAAATAAACATTTTCCGCGTACAAATTCATTCATTAATCTTATCTTTTTCAATCTATTTAGTTGAGATAAGCGTTTACCTTTTTATCTCCCCCCCACCTGTGTTTTTCATTACGTAAATTGTATTTGATAGATCGTTGTGTTATATCCTAGTGAAGATTAAATTACAAGTAACTTCTGTGAACTATTAATTAATTACTTAGTTATACCTGTTAATCCTAATGAAGCAGAGGCCACCGACCAGTATTCTCCGATTCATTCTGTCATGGGCCTGTGGAGATAGGTCTGTCAAACTTATTTTTGTAAATAATTTTTATTATTATTTGTATTCATTTTGTCAACCTTTCATTGTGTGTACATTTATTATTAAATCATTGTACCTGTTGTTTTAGTAAATGACCTTGATCACTTTTTCCGTTGTGATACTAACATAGCGTGACACTTTCTGTGATTGTCCCAAATACACTACTACACACATGCCTCTCGTTCTAAATTCACTTGCATTTGTGTTAACTGAAGTCTAAAGCAAGTACCATTTATCTTTACAGACGATAATTGGAATATACCATATTTATTACTTAATCATATCATTGGGGAACCCATCACACTCGCAGGAATTATTAATCATCTATAATTGTGGATGTTTAACACCAGATCAATTTGGAACACGCGCTCTCCTGGTAAAATAAGTAACGTTCCTTATTTCTATTGTGTTTATGACATTTAACTTATATATCTTTAAATATTGCTATTTGTTATAAATAACTATTATTACCTTTTGGATTAATATATTATCTGGTCCACCACAATTATTTGGTGAGCCTAGAGTGTATTTTAGTTTTATTGTTTATATTTCTACTTGAAACATTAGTTTTTTTCATATCATGAACTCTCCAAATAAACTTATCGATATGGAGTGTCCCCCAATGAAACCCCTCGACTTATTACATACAGACAATAATATTTTAAGTTCCGTGAATGCCATTACTGAGTTACGATTACCAACATACGGCGCCAACAATCCTAGAATCTGGTTCGCCCAAGTAGAGGCCTTGTTTTTAGCTAGGGGCATACGTTCCCAAGCAGCTAAATATGCCCATGTTGTTGGCGCTCTACCGATAGAAATCGCTACAGAAGTCGGGGATCTAATTGACCATGTACCAGAAACAGATCCCTATGAAAAAATCAAAGCAGCAGTGATTCAGCGCACGTCTGTATCAGACGAGAAACGATTACAAATATTACTAACTTCCTGTGACTTGGGAGACAAGAGACCCTCCCAACTTCTTCGTCACATGAAACAACTCGCTGGTCCATACAACCTGGACGAAACCCTCCTAAAACAAATGTGGTTGCAAAGATTACCACATAATGTGAGACAAATCCTTAGCGTCTCAGGGCGATCTGTCACTCTCGAGGATTTAGCCGACATGGCGGACAAGATGATGGAGATCTACCCCGACAGGCACTGTCTAAACGAGATACAAACCTCTGGTAATGGAGATACGAACACAACACTTAACATTCAGCAACAATTGACACAGTTAACAACCCAGTTAGCGTCATTACAGGCCACTATTGCGAGTATTCATTCTCGACCTAACAGATCTATTTCTAGAGAAAGAGCAGGTTCAAGACATCGTTCAAGGTCTCCCAAGAAGACAGTCGGTATTTGTTGGTATCACCAAAAATATGGCACCAAAGCACGGCGTTGCACAAGACCGTGCACATTTTCCGCGGCTGACTCAGAGAATCAGGGAAACGAACTGGCCAGACAGTAGTGGCGGCGACTGTTTCTGGCCACACAACGAGCCGTCTATTTCATGTCAGGGACCGAATTTCGGGCTCAGATTTTTTGGTCGATACAGGGGCCGAAATCAGCATTATCCCATTGCACCTCTCTAAACGACGGCACTCTCCAAGCAACAAATTATCCCTAGTTGCGGCCAATAACACAACCATTAAAACTTATGGAGATCAATCACTTATCCTAGACCTCGGTCTTCGCAGACGTTTCACGTGGGTTTTCATTGTAGCTGAAATTAAGCAACCCATTCTCGGAGCCGACTTCCTAAGTTCCTACAAATTATTAGTAGATATGAACAACAAGAGGTTGATTGACCGATGCACACGTTTACAAGTAAATGGTACGCTTGCTACTGACTATGAGATTTACGGTGTTCATATAGTAAAACCGGAAAACAAACTTTTCACCGACATTCTGAAGGAATACGAATGTATCACAAAAGTAAATTATCAGACGGAACCCACAGCACACCACGTACAGCATCATATCATCACTACGGGACTACCCATTAGTGCTAAAGCAAGGAGACTTCCACCACACAAGTTACAGATTGCTAAAAGAGAATTTGAACATATGATGCAACTCGGAATAATTAGACAATCAAACAGTCCTTGGGCTTCACCGCTGCACATGGTTCCAAAGAAGGACCAAGATTGGCTACCATGCGGAGACTACCGAAGATTAAATAATCAAACTATCCCGGATAGGTACCCCATACCACATATACACGACTTCTCCTTAAATCTACATGGTAAACAATTTTTTTCGAAACTTGACTTAGTAAAAGCCTATCATCAAATTCTAATGGCACCCGAAGACATTGAAAAAACAGCAGTAATCACACCTTTTGGTCTGTTTGAATTTTTGAGGATGCCATTCGGGCTAAAAAACGCCGCACAAACGTTTCAGAGGTTTATGGACGAAGTTACACGAGGATTAGACTTTGTATTCGCCTATATCGACGATGTTTTAATCGCTAGTTCATCACTCGAAGAGCATATCCAACACTTACAGATCCTCTTCGAACGTTTCAAAAAACACGGTGTTGTTATTAATCCTGCTAAATGTATATTCGGTGTTCCAGCCTTAGAGTTTTTAGGACACTACATCAACTCCCAAGGTATTAAACCTCTCCCAGAGAAAGTCGAAGGCATCATTAGCTATCCAGAACCAACCTCTGTAAAATCACTACGACGTTTCCTTGGGACATGCAACTTTTATCGACGATTCCTACCGCATTGCGCTGAAGTACTACAACCGTTAACTGATTTACTGAAAAGCGATAAAGCAGGCACCAAGAAAGAAAAGAACCAAATGTTCAAATTACCTCCTGATGCCAAAGCAGCATTTGAGAAAGCTAAATCTATGATAGCCAACGCCACGATGTTACAACATCTAAATACTGACCCCACAACCCATCTGATTCTGTGCACGGATGCTTCACAGAAAGCCGTCGGGGCAGTACTGCAACAGCGGGTAAACGACACAATTACCCCCATCGCCTTTTTCTCGAAGAGATTATCGTCAGCACAAGAACGTTATAGCACTTTTGGACGTGAACTTTTAGCTATGTATCTAGCCGTCAAACATTTCAACTTCCTGCTACAGGGTCGTGATTTCACTGTTATGACTGATCACAAACCCCTTTGCTACTCCTTTAGCACTTCGTATGATAAGCATTCTCCTCGGGAAGCCAGACAACTGGATTATATCTCTCAATTTACTACAGACATCCGCTTTATCAAAGGTAACATGAACATTGTTGCAGATGCACTATCTAGAAAGGACATCAATATGATGGTACACAACCACAACATCAGTCTAGAAACTTTAGCTAAACTCCAAGTAGACGATGCAGAATTGAAAGCCTGCCAAGAGAAGTCTAACTTGAATCTTAAACCAATACCCATGCCTTTCTCAGATACTTTCATCATGTGCGACACCTCAACAGGCAACAACCGCCCTTTCGTCCCATACGCTTGCCGACGAGAAATATTCCGACACTTACACGGTCTTTCACATCCAGGAATCCGAGCCACAACTAAACTGATTACCGAACGTTTCGTGTGGCCAAAGATTAACTCAGATATAAAACGATGGACTCGAAGCTGCCTACAATGTCAACGCAGCAAAATTCAAAAACACACAGTCAGTCCTGTTGGGAAGTTCCCTTTGCCGGAGAAGCGTTTCCAACACATCCATCTAGATATAGTCGGTCCCTTGCCGCCATCAAAATCATTCACACATATACTCACCGCAGTGGACAGATTTACAAGATGGGCTATAGCATGTCCCATCGCCGACACCTCTGCAGAGACAGTAGCCGCTACATTCCTTGACCGATGGATATCAAACTATGGAGTACCATCTATCATCACTACAGATCGTGGTCCCCAGTTTCAGTCTATCTTATTTCAGGAATTCACAAGACTTCTGGGTGTGAACCACATTAAAACGACAGCTTATCATCCAGTGGCTAATGGTCTGGTCGAAAGATTTCACCGCCAATTGAAAAGCGCATTGATGGCACAAACTGATACAACAAAATGGAGTGACGCACTACCACTTGTACTCCTGGGAATCCGTTCAACCATCAAGGAGGATTTAGGATGCACTTCAGCTGAACTAGTTTACGGTACTACATTAACATTACCGGGTCAGTTGGTCGAGCAAGAATCAATAATGTCAAATGATCCAAATGGTTTCGCAAGCCGACTATTACAAACGATGCAACGCATTAAAGCGATACCTCCGCGCGAACATAACAACCGCATACAACTTGATAAACATCTAGAGGCCTGTAAATTCGTTTTTGTTCGAGTCGACGCCGTGAGAAAACCATTGAAACAACCGTACGAAGGACCTTACAAAGTAATTAAACGAACAAACAAACATTTCATCATCAATAAAAATGGAAGGAATGAGACAATTTCCATAGACCGAATAAAACCGGCTTTCTACGAAATTCTTCAAGACGCGGAAGACAATACTACGAACGAATCACCACTCCCATCTATCGCTAAGAAACAAGAGGAAAAACAAAAACTTAACAGTACCCCCTCTTGTTTAACACGTTCTGGGAGACTTGTAAAAAAACCGAAACGTTATGTACATTTCGCCGTATAAAAAAAAAAAATTACAACCAATAAAAAAAAACAATCATCAAGGACCGACAATATCAATCCTACCCAATATGTTTCTGTTTTTTTTCCCTTTTTCACAGTGTACATAATTAATCTTTTTTTTTCCACAATTATTCGTTTCGTCACATTTTATATATATATATATATATATATATATATATATATATATATATATATATATATATATATATATATATATATATATATATATATAATTTTTTTTTGTTACAATAATAAACGAGTAATTACGTATTCAATGTACACAAATAAACAGTTCATTTTTTTGTGTGTGTGCGTGCATGTCCGTCATTAACAATTTTACACATTATTATCATTGACAGTGTTTTCATTATTTTTTTTTCTGTTCGTTACGCTATATTACATTACTGCTATCCTCAAACGCTAACACAACGCATTTTACTAACGTATATATCATGTCCATCTCCACAATTTTTGTTGTTTATAACTGTAAATATTATTTTTGTACGTATGTATATATCATATTCTGACATTTTTTTTTTGTAAATACAACCAGTTTTACCTCCGGAAACTCTGGGGGGGAGCTATGTGGAGATAGGTCTGTCAAACTTATTTTTGTAAATAATTTTTATTATTATTTGTATTCATTTTGTCAACCTTTCATTGTGTGTACATTTATTATTAAATCATTGTACCTGTTGTTTTAGTAAATGACCTTGATCACTTTTTCCGTTGTGATACTAACATAGCGTGACACTTTCTGTGATTGTCCCAAATACACTACTACACACATGCCTCTCGTTCTAAATTCACTTGCATTTGTGTTAACTGAAGTCTAAAGCAAGTACCATTTATCTTTACAGACGATAATTGGAATATACCATATTTATTACTTAATCATATCATTGGGGAACCCATCACACTCGCAGGAATTATTAATCATCTATAATTGTGGATATTTAACACCAGATCAATTTGGAACACGCGCTCTCCTGGTAAAATAAGTAACGTTCCTTATTTCTATTGCGTTTATGACATTTAACTTATATATCTTTAAATATTGCTATTTGTTATAAATAACTATTATTACCTTTTGGATTAATATATTATCTGGTCCACCACAGGCCTTTCTTTCTAGTTCTATCCAATTGTTATTCATTCTTCTCATGTCTGTCTCCATTTGTCGAAGTAATGTGTTCTTTGATCTTCCTCTCTTCCTTTGGCTTTGAGGATTCCAAGTGATAACGGCTTGCTTTGTGATGCATTTGGGTGCTTTCCTCAATATATGTCCTATCCACTTTCATCAATTCTTCCTGATTTCTTCCTCTGCCGGAATTTGGTTTTTTCCCTCCCATAGTTCTCAGAACTATTAGTAGACTGATATTATCTATTTATTGTTATTGTATAACTATTCAGTAACTAGATTGTGTATCTTTATATTCCTTTTATGATAAGATTTATTTTGACCTACAGATTATTATTATTATTATACGATTTATTGTTCTTAAGTTATGTTCACATTATTGATTACAGTCTTCCACATTCACAGCCATATTTTGGCTTGGTCTTGTATACATGTTATTTCCTATTTCATGGTGTGATGCTGTCTGTTTGGCCAGTATATAAATCAAGTATGTTTGAAATAATTGATTCGCATAGTGAAAACTGTTGTTGGCTTTCTGGACTCAACTGAACGGGTTAGTCTAGGACCAATGAGGACGCTAGGCTGCTCATACTGATCGAACGTCATTGGTTTGGCACAGTGCTGAGATCGTGTAGGTCGTATTTCGATTAGCGAATAAATCACATGATAACTAGCTGGCGTTAAAGACACAACACTCTGTTTGTATATGTACATCCTAATTGAATGGTTTTATATTGCTCATAAGTAAATGACTGGGATTCAAATTCAGTACTTATCGGTTTAAACATCAACGCATTATCCACTAAGCTATTATATGTTATTAAGATGAAAGCATTCCATTAGCACATATTATTTTCTAGATTAAACTGATAGATCCTGGGTTCGAATCTCACGAGGCAGGATCATAGATGCACACTACTGAGGAGTCTCACAATAGGACAAAACATCCGTTCAGTGCTTCCACGTTTTTCATAATGGTCTAGTTTCAATTAACTCATGAATTCAACTATTACATAATCGTGAATTCAAATTTAAATTGACATTTCAGCATAATTTGAAAAATATTCAATCCTCTAACATTGTCCACGTTTAATATTAAGGCTATGATAACTGTTATTATCCTAGTGAAGATGATATTATAGGTAACTTCTGTTTAACTATACAGTAACTAGGTTATGTATCTTTATATCCCTTCTTTTGTCTTCTTCTTTTCCTTTGGCCTTGAGGATTCCAAGTAATGAGTACTTGTCTTGTGATGCAGTTGAGTGCTTTCCTCAATATGTGTCCTATACACTTCCAGCGCTTCTTCCTGATTTCTTCCTCCACTGGAATGTGGTTTGTTTTCTTCCACAGTTCTGAGAATTATTAGTGAACTAATATTATCTATATATTCTTATTGTATAACTATTCAGTAACTAGATTATGTATCTCTATTTTCCTTTTATGATAAGATTTATTTTGATCTATAAACTATTGTAATATGATTTATTGTTGCTAAATTGTACTCAGTTTATTGATTACAGTCTCGTAAAATCACGACCATATTTTGGCTTAATCTTGTACAAATGTGTACTTCCTATTTTATAGTGTGATACGGTCTATTTACTTGGTATATAAATCAAGTACGTTTGAAATAAATGATTTGCATAGTTGTTATGTTTGAAGCAACTACGAGTTCACCTAATTTGAGGAGACTAAATAACGATAGATAAACTAGCTATTCTGAAGCTTTACAGTCCGGCTAACTAGAAACAGAGAGAGAGAGGTCTAAGTTCAAAAGAGAGAAATATGTTCCATAAGCAGTCAGTAACACGAACAACCACGACGACAAGTCTAGTCGGAAATACACTCGTGATATCGAACGAATACCGAGATCGTGCAAAAGGAGTACAAGCGTGGTTACTAAGCGTAACCGAATTCGTACAAGTTCAAATTCAATGGGAGAGTAATATGGCTGTCATTAACACAGTTAAACAAACGAGCACAGTAAAACAATTACTGGTACAATTGGTTATGAAAGTAATCGTTTCCATTACACCAATCGCGTTCTGTTGACAAAAGTAGGTCACTACAACTCTAATTTATGGACGAGCCAATCAGAAGCGTTTTAGAGATTTCAAGGTTACGGCGCCGATTTCAGTGCTTAGTGCTGACGTACGATCGGTTCACAGAGAATTTTGTACAAAACGTGATAAGTGAGCGGCTATAACAAATAAAACGGCAAAACTATATTTTGTGGAGGAACAAATCAGGTATAAGATAACAAATCTTGGATTTTAGCACGAAAGCCTTTCATCCATTTAGCTAAGTAGAGTTTTGGCATTATAGCTGATGTCAGTTTGTGATGAAAACTCCATATATAATTCGTAAATAAGGCAAATTACGACAGTTATTGAGAACTGGATAATAAAGGCACCAGTAACACTGACTGTAGCCATGTACTACAATATATACATATGTTTGGAAAGCGTACAGACTCGTTCATAGACTTGGTTATGTGCATCGTGTCGTTATCCACAAGTAGCATTTTGTGCACTCAACAATCGGAGTGCACACATGCAATATTGAAACTACGTGGTCGAGGCTCAAAGAGTTTTTGAGACTTTATCATGGCTCCAGATGCCGACTATTCTGTAGCCGTACGAATGATTTCTTCTACTGCATGCATTACGATTTTAGAACCTATGAACCTCTTTCTAATCTTGACAAGTTTTTGAACCACGTTAAAGAAGTGTATCCACTTTATTTCATTGGATTTGTATAATATATTTTTACTTCTATACTAACTGTTTGCTGCTTGGCTAATATTTCTCAAGGTCAGTTAAGATTCGTTCAAAGGTCGTCCATAAATTAGAGTCTCGAGGATTATTGAAATCTTAGAATGCGACTAAACTTTATAAATGTTTGTATATAACTATCGGAGATACATGTCATCAATATAAACCGGAAAATTACGGTTGACCGAAAATAATGTAAATATCGTAATAATGACATAGTTATTAAATCCAAGGAAGGGTCATTTACTAACTTAATTACACCTGTTGTTCCTCTTGAAGGACTATACATCACCCATCAGCATTCTCCATCCAACTCTCTCCTGAACAATCCCTTCCAGTTGCTATTCATTCTTTTGATGTCTACTTCAAATACCCGGCGCAGTGTGTTCTTTGGTCTTCCTGTTTTCTGGTTACCTTTATTATTACAAGTTAAGGCTTGCTTCGTGACTCAGTGTCGAAGATGATTTCGTAAGGTTCTCTCCGAGTTATTTAGTAACACATACAAATATAAATAAACAGGTAGGAGCTTGGACATTGTTGTTTACTGTTTGGTGCATCGCGTTTTTATTTGGTCAATAAATTCACAAGTATAATTTACAATTAGTAATTCTAAATATGGTATAGTGAACAAGAACACAGGTGAGGACAATCAAATGTATTTCAACACAAAATTACAGAACATCTTAGTGAGATGTGAGAACTATACAGTAAATACTTCATTCTGCAAAATGTCTATCAACTGTCTCATACTTCATTGTTCTTTCGTTTCCACACTAATCATTCTTTATTCTCATTCATTTCTGTTTGATCTTCTTAACCGTCTGCCACTAGGCAGAAGCACGTTCGATTGGTGGTTGACATATACTACTTATATCTGTTGACATCAGTAGCACACACCACAATAGTATAATATAATTCTCTAATGAGGAAAACAGTTATGATCTGTAAATGAATATAAAAATATATGTATATTAGTGATTGATCAATATGAAAGCTACTTAATTAAGAATAAGTAGTGTATCAGCATCATCAGTGTATATAATGAATAACGATCAATGTATCAGTATAAGCTAAATATAAAGGTAACAAGTTAATTAAAGTTGAACTGATATAACAATTTTATGGTTAATATCACTCATTGTACAAATTCAATGGAATTCTGATAATAAAATAAATGAACAATAATGAAAATAAGTTTACTTTACCTTTCTACAAATTGCACCACATACAATATGAAGAAATGATATTAGTACACAAATGAATAGGTAATATAAAACATAAAACTGAATAAACATATACATATAAACATAAAGAATATAATCACATGCATATTCATGATGTGTGTGTGTGTGTATGTGTAGTTTCAATTTACAGAACTATAATACTTTTATGTAATTAAGTACTACGAGAGGAAAAAGTTATAATAACGGTGATACTTAATAATGATTTGAACAAGAACACCAATGGGGACAATCGAATGTATTTCACAACAAATTACAGAACTAGTTAGTAAAATCTAACAACCATATATAGTAAATGCTCAATTTGCAAAATATCCATCAATTGTCTCAAATGAATCAGACTTCCTTTGTTCTTACATTTTCATACAAATTGCATTCTGTCTTCATTCTTTACTGTTCGATCTTCTTGTCTCTCTGCTGCCAGACATTCTGTTCACGGATGACATCATATACTACTTATGTCTACATAAGTAGCACACATCACAATAGTGTAATGTAATAAACAATAATAAACACTGTAATTAGATGCACATCAAACAACTTTTATATTGATTAATGAAAAGAAATACACGTGGAAACGTTGCATTTAAATCTACCCAGCGTTGTGATGTAAATAATTTAAATGTATGCAATATGACTAACGAAATAAAATATGAATAATTCTACAATTGTATGGTGTGAAGTGGAAAGAGACTATTATTGAACAAAAACAGGACTGACTAGATGAGTTGTATAAGAATTATATAATAAACTGAACATGACGTCTGGGTTTATTGTTTGTGGTTCGATAATCTCACAATAAATAAGATGAAGGTATGAATATGCAATGAATATAAGTCTTTCGTTTGACATCGTATACTAAAACTAGGCTAACACCGTTTATGTGACGGTGACAGTAAGAAGGTAAATACAGGTTACGTTAAATAACTTGATTTCAGGTACTCGTTTATCTAGACAGACATTTAGCATGAAAAGTGAGAAGCGAAACAAAGAGTGCAATTGATAAAACGTGACTCAGTGTTTATGGTCAGAAAAAATAAGCTACAATCATGTGATAAATGGAGAAGGCTCTACGTAAAAACACGCTCATATAAAAAACAGTCAAGTTTAATAGACAAATGAATGACAAGATCAAAATATAACTCAAGAAGAATAAATAAATCTGTCTTCCCGAATTCCAGAATAAACTACGTGGGCTGCATACCTGCTGTTCTGCCTCAGTGATCTGTGCACTTAAAGTTTTCGGTTGGTTTGACATTGATTTTGGCGTTTTTGAGTTCGTAAGTTTAGTTCTTTCAATCTACATTAAACTTTTCTTGATTTTTCTGGTTGTCTGATGATCCAGGTTTCAGTTTCTCTATCTTTACATTTCCATTCTGTCCACGTTTTAGGGTAGTGTGTCATTGTTTTAATTGTTTTGTGACTTTGTAGAATCCCTCTTACAGTGTAATTATTCGTTTTTTACTATATTGATCCAAACAGACATGGACTGCATGTGCTTAAGTGTTCGCTGATCATTTTGCGATACTTGTTCTTACATATAGGTGTTTATTCCAGTTGCTGCATGGTCTGTCAAAAATTTCTGTACTTATTTGAGTTTTATCTTCATAATTAACTCTTTGTCCAAGTAAAAACTAGTGTTGTGCTGTAAAATAGTCCCTCGGATACACAGTCCGTATCTACTTTTGTCATTGCACATATCTGGAGCGTTAAATACTAAAGATGTAGTGGCTTTAGGTCTAAACCACACGAAATTTGAAGCTGAACATGTGGTTACTGAGGGGATTTACATGAAATATGTAGCACATAAAGAAGGTCAAAAAAGGTGGATTTAGGAACGGCAGTAAAAAATTTCAAGGCTGCCTGTTAAATCCAGAACACCAACCTCAGCCACTGCGATATAAATCATGTCCTTCAAATATACTGGGTTTATATACAGACCAAATCTTACCATAAAATAGAAAACAGCATGTGAACAATTCTTAGCAATAAGTGGCTGTGAATGTTGAAGATAGTAATTGATAGACAGGGCATAAATCAAGAACGGTAAATCATATAATAACCGTACATATGTCGAAATAATGTTTATGATTAGAGATATACCTATATGATAATGTAGACTTACTTTGATTCAAGACAGTAAAAGTACGGTCATCTTTATCAGAGATTCAGTCGTCGGTCAATTTTGTCATTATCCTGAGCATTAGATTGATCGTGAAATCGTGTTTTATACCGCAACTACGTGATAAATTGGGTCACCACTTGCAAGAATTAAAAAAAGCAATTAATTTCTGAAAAAAACTAGAGCTTGTAGTGACCTACTTTTGTCAACAGAACGCGATTGGTTCGATGAAAACAATTATTATTATAACCAATTGTACCAGTGACTGTATTACTGTGCTCGTTTGTTTAACTGTGCTAATAACAGACATTTTGGGCTTCCATTGTATTCCATTGCTTTTACGCGGTTTTTGGACTACGCACGTATCTTATCTTGCCGATCGCAACTGTACTCCTTTGGCACGATCTCGGTATTCTTTCGATACCACGAGATTGCCAACAAATATATACGACTACTACAATCATCTGCCTTCTGATATTTTGGCCTACCGGGATTTTATTGGTCTATTGGCAAGTAGTCTGGTAGCGGTGTTCATAGTTCAGCTCAACTCGACCCCACGCTACATTTGGTGACCCAAATTTTGGAACACGCCTCAACTTCGGTCAAATCTTCTGCAACTGGTGAACCTACATCTACGACCACTTGGCAATCGCAACCAAACCTTCCAAAGAAGTCAATTTTGGTGAGTCTATCGCTTATCTATCCACGTCTGTCACATATTTTCATATTAATTTTTAATATATATATTTGACATGACGGATAACGATAAGAATAGTATTAACGTAATAGACTCTGACGTACAGGTTATACACTTTCGACCTGTATCTTTTATTCCTCACGATCTCGAAGTTTGGTTTGCTGCTATAGAGTCTCAATTTGAGACCCGTCATATTACAAGCCAACGGCAGAAGTACACTTACGCTCTCGAATGTTTACCGGGAGACCATTTAGTAGCTGTCCGTGAGGTTGTCCTCAATTCCAATGTGCCCAATGTTTACGATCGTCTCAAGGAGGCGGTTCTCAGACATTTCCTTCCATCGAGAGAGGAACGATTGAGGACGTTATTAGCACGTCACCCCCTGGGTGATGCTAAACCGAGCCACCACCTCACGCGCCTGCAATCTCTTGCAGGACCCACGGCAGCCGATTCTGAAATTGTTAAAGAACTGTGGCTCGAATCTCTACCAGCATTTATCCAACCTACAGTTACGGCCCTGCTCGAGGACGCACCACTGAAACAGGTAGCCCTCACAGCAGACAAAATTCTAGCTAGGACTGGCAATCGAGACAACTACGTAGTTGCCTCAACGTCGCGTCCGAAAGTCGATATCGACGGCAGCCACTCCTCGGCTCAAGGCGACAGGGAAGGGTGTATTCATACACGTCTTAGTTTTCGAGACCGTTGTAACGTACCCCAACCCTACGTCCATCGAGTCCGCTCACGCCCCCGAAAATCCGTCAACACTCGCCCAACGAGGGCATCTTCCAAGCCACGCCAAAAGGCGGCTTCGGAAGCGAGTGCAGGTTGGTGCTGGTTTCATCGATCCTTCGGATCTGGTGCCCGCCGTTGTCGAGCCCCGTGCTCATACAAGGCGGGAAACTCCAAAGCCGGCGAGTAAAAGCGGCCGTACTCGCCGGCCCTGCCCCCCAGGTTGGCCGTTTATTTTACGTGCACGATTATCGCACAAACGCTAGGTACCTAGTGGATACAGGTGCCCAAGTTTCTGTCGTACCACGAGGTAGCATTAAGTCACAAGCTACAATGCTTCGACTACGCGCTGCAAATGGCTCAGCCATTCCTACCTACGGTACACGACAACTCGCGGTCAACCTGGGCAACCGACGACGGTATCTGTGGACGTTCATCATTGCTGATGTTCCCACAGCCATACTAGGTATTGATTTCCTACAGCACTATGAATTGCTAGTCGATTCACGTAGGTTGCAGCTAATCGATACTTCGTCGAACAGTAAATTCATGGGCTTTAAAGCTCACACAAACGCGTACCGAATCCTCGGCACTTTTTATTCGCGTGACGATAAATTCCACGCCTTATTCGAGAAATTCCCCAGATTAACTAAACCATTCGAGGAGATTTCATCGGTGACCAATCGTGTGGTACACCACATAGTCACCCGCGGACCACCAGTCACGGCAAGACCACGCCGACTGGCACCGGACAAATTAGCTTTCGCTAAACGTGAGTTTGACAATTTACTATCTGCTGGTATTATTCGTCCTTCTCACAGTCCTTGGGCCTCTCCTTTACACATGGTGCGCAAAAAGGATGGGGTTAGTTGGAGACCTTGCGGCGACTACCGAGCATTAAACGTAGTTACGCGCTTTGATAGTTACCCCATCCCCCACATACACGACATCACGGCATCGCTCAAGGGCACGACTATATTTTCTAAAATCGATCTGGTACGAGCATATCACCAGATCCCAGTCGCTCTTGAAGACATCGAGAAAACTGCTATCACGACTCCTTTCGGTCTGTTTGAGTTCCTACGAATGCCATTTGGATTACGGAATGCTGCTCAAACTTTCCAAAGGTTTATCGATAGCATAGTACGAGACTTGGATTTTGTTCACGTCTATATTGATGACCTGCTGATCGCATCATCAAACGTAGATGAACATTATCAACACCTTACGCTATTATTCCAACGTCTTTCGGATAATGGAATAGTAGTCAACCCAGAAAAATGTGAATTGGGTAAATCAGAAATAATATTTCTGGGTCACATCATCAGACAAGAGGGTATTCTGCCTTGCGAGGACAAAGTTCGAGCAATCAAGGAGTACAACGTGCCGTCCTCAATCAAGGAACTGAAGGCTTTTCTCGGTTTGGTTAACTTCTACCGACGTTTTATCCCTCACGCGGCAGAACGGTTACGACCATTAACCGATTTACTACGCGGTAATCCACGCAAATTAGAACTGAACGATACCGCACGTACTGCATTCTCAGAGATCAAAACGGCTCTCGCTGAAGTTACACTTCTCGCTCATCCTGACCCATCAGCCACGCTTAGTATAGCGGTTGATGCATCAGATTTCGCTATAGGAGCCGTTATGCAACAGAATATCTCCGGTAGTTGGCAACCGCTTGAATTTTTCTCACGACGCCTTACTCCCACGGAGACGAGATATAGCGCTTTTGGTCGCGAGCTGCTTGCAGCCTACTGCGCCATCAAACATTTCCGGCACGCAGTAGAAGGACGTCAATTCATCTTATTCACCGACCATAAGCCCTTAACGTATGCCCTGCATACCAAGTCTGACCGCTACTCACCACGAGAGTGCAGACATTTGGACTATATCTCACAGTTCACGACAGACCTTCGTCACATTAAAGGCGAGTCGAACTATGTTGCCGATGCTCTTTCACGTATCCAGACGAATGCAGTTACTTTACCGGTGCTCGACCTTCCTGCTATGGCCGCCGCGCAAGCAAACGATCCTGTCTGTACAGAAGCACCACAATCTTCGTCCCTTCAGTGTCAGGAAGTACCCCTAGCTACTAGCTCAGGTACTATCCTATGTGATATTTCTACCGGTCTACCTCGACCCATCGTACCCTCTACCTATCGCCGTCTCGTCTTCGATGCCCTTCATGGATTGTCTCATCCAGGTATCGCAGCCACATTACGCCTCATCGCTGCACGATACGTCTGGCCGTCCATGGATAAAGATGTTCGCATGTGGGTAAAACAATGCTTACAGTGTCAACGATCAAAAGTGCACAGGCACGTAGCTGCCCCCATTGGCACGTTCGCTACGCCTGATGCTCGCTTTGATCACGTTCATATAGACATTGTAGGACCATTGCCACCATCGCATGGGTATGATCACATACTCACGTGCATTGACCGTTTTACAAGATGGCCCGAAGCTATTCCCATCACGTCTATCACGGCGGAGACAATTGCTCACCGCTTCGTAGAACGATGGATAGCATTGTACGGTTGTCCCTCGACTGTCACGACTGACCGAGGACAACAATTTGAGTCCGCATTATTCTCCTCACTGACCCGGCTGCTTGGTACGGAACGCATACGCACTACCGCCTACCATCCAGCATCGAATGGTTTAGTCGAACGGTTTCATCGCCAACTTAAAAGTGCTCTCCGAGCACACGAAAACGACAATTGGTACGAAACCTTACCGCTCGTTCTCTTAGGCATCAGAACGAGTTTGAAGGCAGATATTCAATGTTCCGCCGCTGAACTTGTATACGGCACGACATTGTGTCTGCCTGGGGAATTCTTCACACCACGGAGCAGTAATGATTTCGGTAAATCAGACTACGTCCATCGACTGTCTGCATTTATGCGAACGCTGTCTCCGGTGTCAACTCGAATACAACATCGACAGGTCGTTCTCCCTCGAGAGTTATCTACCTGTTCACATGTTTTCATACGAGTAGATTCGGTACGCAAACCTCTACAACAGCCTTACGAAGGCCCTTTTCACGTGATCTCTCGTCACGAAAAGACCTTCAAGGTTGATCGACACGGCCGCGTCGAGATCGTCAGCATTGATCGTCTCAAACCAGCACACGTCGATGACAGTGCCCTACCCGATAACTTGAGACTCAATGCTAGACCTATCAAACCTTCTAGCGGGATCTCTACATCTACCTCGGATCCCACGCTAGATACATCAGAGACCTCGTTCTCACGTCCCGGTCAACAGCACGCGTCATCTGCACCATCTACGGACGAGACTTCCGTCTCACGTCCAGATCGGCAGACCACGCCGCCCTTGACCTCGGATGAGATCGCAGGCTCACGGAGCACGAACGAGATCACCGTCTCACGTTCCGGTCGCCGAGTACGATTACCCGTACGCTTTTGCGACTAACCGCACAGTCAATAACATACGGTGTAGGATTATTCCTATACTACACGCATGCTACACTTTTTTTTTTATTTCTTTTTGTATCCTGAGCCCACGCCTCCGACCATCGTCCATTTGATAACGTCGACTTCAGTCAACTTTGGCGAAAGCTGGTTTGGCCACCCACGCTCTAGTCAACGCACTCAGTCGATTATCTGGTCTCGAATCCGCCTGGCATATGCTTGGTAGTTATGGTCGCGTCCGGTTTCTTGGCTCAACGTGGTTTCGTCCTACGTCTGCAGCGTTTTCTGGTTCACATCACTACGAACGCAATCTTCAGATCCTGGATACAAACCACTCTGGTGTGGTATGCTAACTCGACCAACAAATACAGCACACTTCTCCTGGTACCGTTCTGCGCAAAAGACTTTCGTTGGCAACTCGAGGATCAATGATCACTTCCTGTTCCGCCAATTTCCTCCGTCCTACAACCGCAATTCTGCCGATCAGTCCCACGAATCAAACCGCTAACTATCGAAAGTGTAAACCCTTTCTAGCGGGGGGCTCCTGTAGTGACCTACTTTTGTCAACAGAACGCGATTGGTTCGATGAAAACAATTATTATTATAACCAATTGTACCAGTGACTGTATTACTGTGCTCGTTTGTTTAACTGTGCTAATAACAGACATTTTGGGTTTCCATTGTATTCCATTGCTTTTACGCGGTTTTTGGACTACGCACGTATCTTATCTTGCCGATCGCAACTGTACTCCTTTGGCACGATCTCGGTATTCTTTCGATACCACGAGATTGCCAACAAATATATACGACTACTACAATCATCTGCCTTCTGATATTTTGGCCTACCGGGATTTTATTGGTCTATTGGCAAGTAGTCTGGTAGCGGTGTTCATAGTTCAGCTCAACTCGACCCCACGCTACAAGCTCAACTGTTTTTTCATCAAGAAATAATTTCACCGATAATACTGTCATCCCAGCATTAAATCCAATAGTTCGCCATTGAAAAGTTTTTATCAGACGTTTTTAACTAATAAAAATATAGTTCTAGCAAGTAAATTAACCTAAATGCTTATTTATAACGATTTTCAAATACTGGGACACAACTAAAGTCTACAGAAACACCAAGTGATGAATTATATCGCATGCCTCAGACACTCGTCAGCTAGGAGTGCACACAATATTGAGGGGACTGATTCTTCCTGATGGATTAGAACCTGCATAGCTCCACTTCCCAATCTGAAACGTCAACATCAGTCTACTCAGGATGCGCCTGACTTTTGACAGAATGATATAGGTACACTCGACTGATCATCTAGTGGTGAGCAATGTTGCTTTTGTCAAGCCCCTCAAGACTGATGACGCTAGCCGTGTGACTCGACTTCTGAGTGCAACCAGCAATAGAGAAAAACCACATTGGACACAATTCAGTGAACAACCAATTGCAACTAGATTTCGCACTTGTCAAAATTAAACGGTAAAACAGATTTTTTTATAACTTAAACCAGTAGCTTTCAGTAAGAAAAAATCTTCGCAACCGGTTATGCCATGAATGGATTTTTTTCTGATTTATGAATTATTGATATTATTCACCAAAGATGCGTTATCAATAGCCCCTGTTGATGGATTCATCTTTGCATCCGATTTCTTCATACCATAAGTCTCTAATAAACGACATAGGTTTTAAAAGTGGTGTCAGTCCGGGGATTTGTTTTACTAATTTGTTTACACGATCCTCTTGTAGTACATATTCGGTTAGTGCGTTACGATGTCGTCGGAATCAGGACTTGAGACTGACTATTTAACATTGACTCGCTTCATTATACAAGAACAAAGAAAATTCCCATCTGCTACAGGTGAGCTGACGCAGCTGATGAATGGCCTGCAAACAGCTATTAAGGCTGTATCAATAGCTGTTCGTAAAGCAGGGATGATTAATCTGTAAGTTTTCTAATTAGGTTATTATGCAGTTTGTTCATCATTTCACTATGACTTCACTTGACTTTTGAAAACAATTTCGTTCCAAATTTTAGATTTTTTGCAGAAATCATTTCACAAGACATTCGATATGTGTGTATATTTGATGAGGTTTCTCGGAACTGTCGACGGTGGCAACACTGTCCAATCCAGAATTGCACGGTGTCAAAAAAAGCTGGTAGCTCCCATCGATTTATGAAGATATTTTCGGAAAATTCGGGATTGTAATATTTGGTTTTAAATGGTTGCATATAGCTCTAAATAGTTTTTTACTGAAACTAATTTGCAACTCTAAAGATATTACTCTCCCCAGCATTTAATTTGCAACTAAATTTAACTCTCAATTTGGAGAAATTTGACATTTAGTTATCAGACAAATTTAAGGCTTGGGCTTTGGATTATGCTTGTTAACTGAAAGGTCATAAGGACAAATCGGATATTCTATACTTATTTTGACAACTAAAACTGATCGGAGCCAAGTTAAAAAATGTCGCTGTTAAGTACTGAGAAATTTTATAGTCGTTGGTGTCTATGATGTGCAGCTGGTGGTTTACCGAATACTGACTTGTCTTGGTTTGCTGACCTTCTTTGTATGAACCTATCAAGTAATACTCTAGAATCACGACATGACTTAGAAAGAATTTGGAAGATTTTTGAATTTTATAATTTTTTCAGTGTGTAGATCACCAACGTAGATGATCCATGTCGAAATGATTGGAGGCCTACTCGAGTTAGACGGGAATGGTATGACGAACCAGCTGACTTCGAAGTCACACCTCGTGGTCAGCACCTTACGTGGACTACCCCATTGACGTATCAAAGTACCATAGATGCTCTGAAGACTGTACAACACAGAGGACGTTATTACAGAAATATATTGGTTTAAGTAGATAGAAACGAAAGCGAGACCATCGCCGCATGCGCCAGTCCATGGCGTACGATTAACTGATGAGCGTTGGTCGTCCTTGACCTTGGCAGGGATCAATGATCTGTTCGATATTAAATAACCCAACTGCCTGATGATTTGACTAGGGCTCAGTGACACTATATGATTTCTACCCTGTCCAGTTAATTTCTTTTCCTAAAATAAATTTATCATCTAAAACTAATATGTAGAAACACATTACCAATAAAACAAACTAAGTGCCTTGGCTTATTTCAAACAGTTTCTGTATAAAACACAGTAATCCGTCGTGGAAACGTATTTTCGATTTAATTCATCTAGTCTCATGCGCAACATAAGAAACCTTATTATATTATTAGCTCCTCAATTATTTATTTTAGTAGTTATCAAAATAGATAAATTACAGCGCTGTTGATTTTTGTATATCTGATTCCGAGCTATGCCAATGCACTTCATTTGTAAAAACGGCACATCTATACTAAGTTATTTCTTTCATATTTTGTAGGCAATCATTGAAACGCCACTAGATTATTAGGCTGTTGACTCTAAATAAAAAAACCTTGGCTTTATTAGTAGGGTTAAAGTTATCCCACTGTATTAGAAATAACTTTCACTTTTAGTATAATAGTTTTTGTCTTACATACTGCTATTCAGTCGATTCTGTTTTTCAATATGTTAAGATATCAATCGAAGTTTATTATTTGCCCAATTTGTCTACCGTAATCATTGCACCAACATTTGGATCATCCCAGCTTACTTCAGCTAGATATAATGAACAGTATCGTTCAAGATATTTTCAGTTTTAAACATTCTTTCTGTCACTCTTCATTAAGTATTTTATGGCAAGAAGCAAAGCACAAAATTTGGAATTCAACTGATTTCTACTAGCTTTAATTGAAAGCAGCCATGATTGCTTTCTAAAGATTCACTGAATTACTAATTACAACTCGTTTAGTTAGGTTATAAACCAAAATTTTATCTTAGTAGCATTTGCTTTCATTACCAGTGGTTTCTATATCACTTGACCTATTATCGTTTTGCTGAACATCAGGCTTTGAATTGCTATCACTTTATCTACTCATGTAATCAATAAAACGTAGGTAATTACATGGATTTCAAATTTTATCCCTTTATAAAATTGCTGCTGTACTACATCCAATTCATCTTCAAAATTTAAATTATACTTTGGAAGGGTATTTAGTCAACGGACTAATATGTATAAAGTCTGAGGACAAATTCTGTGTATAATATATCAAAACATTTAAAATTTACTCGGAGAAAATGTTTAAACTCTTGTATTTATTAATAAATGTGTTTATGTTTTAAAAGTGTCGATTCCTACGTAAAAAAATATTTTTTATAATTGCTGTGACATCTACTATTTGTCGATTTGTCCTTTTTATCTACATCAGTTAATTTGATAAATCTACAGGTCCTACTAATTGCTTTGGTTTTTGTTGCTGTTTGTGTCCATGAATCATTTTATATATGTCTTAATGATTTAACACATGATATTATATATATGGTTTACAATCACCGAGTGAATACGTTACGTAATAATTATGTAATGACATATCGATTAGAAATTGGAAGAAAGAGGATTAATCATAATCAAAGTATTTGTTCGAAAGTCAAGCAGTTGCTATATTGCGTAATATGTAAAAAGAGAAGCAACTAACAGAATATTTTAATAAACGGTCAGTAGTATAGTAGTTATGTAAGAATCAAGGGATGAATGTTGTAAATATGTAAAATACAAAAAATGGAAGAAATACGAAAACAGTTTATCAAATTTCTGCTACGAACTCCTCTATACCAATGCCCATGGTAGCGACAGTGGTTTTACAAGCGGTTTTTTGGTGCAAATGTTAGGTTTGTCAATATGGATTGCAATGGCTTCAGCAATGTGCAAAAGAAGCACTCGTAAACCATGTAGCGAATTCGATAGAATATGATGGATAACCTTAAAAGCTTTATTCAGTTCAATTTGATGAACTGTGTCCACTAAGTGATCGAGAATAGAACTCTTAATTGCTCTTATCTGTCCTTTGCACAACCACAACAGATGGTGTTCTGCTATACAATGACGAACTTGCTGAATACTACGCCCTATATATATATATATATATATATATATATATATATATATATATATATATATATATATATATATGTTCCGTACGCCATGTTCAAATAACTGCCCTCGACTTAAAAACATAATGCTATTGTTTTTTTCTATTTCTTTCATTTAATTGATGGATATTTATTCTCATCTATTAGCTTTATCCACACAGTTATAAGCTAATAACAAGTTTATAGTTTTTAACTACATAATTAGTGTGGTATAAAATTGCGACTATTTCTCATCCTTACTCATATTAGATATAAATAAATGATCAACTTAAATATCGGATGTTTTCTTGTTTTAACTATAAAATAAGTCGATTTTATGCGAACTTTTAATCTATACGTTAAGTTTTATTTAATAAAAAGGATAGAAAGAGAAGGAAAACGATTTTTATATTTATATATCGATTATTGAATACTTCACTTGTGTATGAATATTTTATTGTACTAGAAATTGGAATGATAAAATTCATTTTATACACATACATCAACATATCTCATATCTATGCCAAATAGTCTGGAATAATTCTTTGTTTCTTGGATACAGAATTATCAAAATACATGCTAAAGGACATTCAAAACATCAGTATTTTGCGTATATTACAGTTCTCAGTTTCAAAGAATTGGCTAAATTTCCAAGAAATTGTTTCATTTTTCTAGTATTGGGTGGTATATTGTTTTATATGCACCTTTTGAAAGCTAGTCATTCTTTGATTTGTCAGTATGTTAAGAATAAATATGTGTTTAGGGTCAAACCAACGTATATTCATAAGTTTACATACAATTGTGCGACAAGATGAATCAACTACGAAATGACTTTTTTCTAATTGTGTCTCATCTGACTACTGTTAGAAACGGATAAATGTTAGGGGAGGTCAAACTAAAACATGAAACTAGTCCATAAAGTCACTAACTTCTTGTCTGAGCTATTTTGGTAAATGCACACTATTGTAACCAATGGTTGAACAGTCTTGGCAACATGGTTCAGAATCGATCACAATGGTGTAGGTGTATACACTCTTTGTTTTCTCTTAAACCGTGAGACTGGAATTACTTTTCACCTTTCTTTCTACGAACAAATTCTTTCTTCCTGTACTATGTCCTTATATGCAATCTTTCTTTTATATATTACAACCATTGAAGTAACTACTTTTATGCATTCGGTAGTCATCTTGTTGTGCTAGTGAGGTACTGTCAAGTTTTCATTGGTGGTCTAGATAGTATCAGTTTGCCAGTTAAACTAGGGAAATCCTACAGTCTTGACAAATATCTTATACTAAGAAAAGTCTCTGGATTGATGTTCAAACATAACACGGAGAACATCAATCCAATCACTCTTGATGGCGAAAATCTGGAAGATGTAGAATCCTTCACATACCTGAGAAGTATCGTCGATAAACAAGGAGGTTCAGATGCAAACGTAAAGGTGAGGATTGGCAAAGCAAGAGCGGCATTCCTTCAATTGACGAACATATGGAACTCAAAACAACTATCTGTCAACCAATATCAAAAACACAATCTTCAATGTCAACGTCAAGGCAGTTCTACTGTACGCAGCTGAAACTTGGAGAACTACAACATCCACCATCAAGAAGGTACAAGTGTTTATCAATAGCTGTCTACGCAAGATACTCAACATCCACTGACCGGATAGCATCAACAACAGCCTTCTGTGGGAGAGAACAAACCAGCTCCCAGCTGAAGATGAAATTAGGTAAAGACGATGGTAATGCATAAGACATACATTGAGAAAATCATCAAACTGCACCACGAGACAAGCGCTAACTTGGAATCCTGAAGGGAAGCGGAAAAGAGGAAGGCCAAAGAACACATTACGTCGGGAAATAGAAGCGGATATGAAAGAGATGATTAAGAACTGGAAATAGTTGGAAAGGATTGTCCAGGACAGGGTTGGATGGAGAATGCTGGTGAGCGGCCTATGCTGCTTCACGAGGAGTAACAGGCGTAAGTAAGTAAGTAAGTAACAAAAGTTTATACTTATTTGACGAAAGCAAGAGCATTAAACGTAACAGAATAAGCAAAATTCAATTCATCCATACTTATGAATCTTATTCTATTAATCTTTATCAATATACATAATATAAGTTTAAAAGCAATTGAAGAAGCAAAACTATGAAATAAATGAATCTATCTTCATCTACTACATTGTTATTATTCTTGTATAAGTCATATTCAACTATCATACTTAATCTGATCTTAGGTATTTTTCGTTTATTTTTGTTTTTCATTATTTATATAGTTATGGTTTAACTGGTTCCAGTAATGTTCAAGGTGAAGATGTGAAAAAATTAGATGTTCTATCAAATGATTTATTTATCAATATGTTAAAATCATCTTATTCAACTTGTTTACTTATCTCAGAAGAAAATGATGATGTTATAGAAGTGGAATTAGATAAACGAGTTAGTTATTATTGATAATTATTTTGGATTAAATTTATTATAATTTGTAGCCTGTACGCTCTGTTAATGTATAACGTGATGATATCGCCAATTAGAGAACAGTGACTTGTCAATCGGATCAGTAACGCATAAACCCATATGAGCAATCTAGAGTCCTTATCAGTCCTGCTTCGTGCCTAGCCCTGCCTGTTTTATGCAGTACACCAATCTCAACCTCTGCTATATGAATCATGTATTTTAAACATACTGGGTTTATATACCAACCAGACAGACCACACCGTACCGATAAAATAGAAAACAACATATGTACAAGAATTAGCCGAATGTGGCTGTGAATGTGGGAGATAGTAATTGATAGATAGGGCATAACTCAAGAATGATAAATCGTATAATGATATTTCATAGGTCAAAATGATGCTCATAATAAGAGGGATATGAATATGAATAGTTTAATTACATAACAATTATACGATAAAAATATACGCATAGTATTGGCCCAGAAATAGATTCCAACAGTTACCATTCATTATGCTTATCGGTAAATAACAAAATTACTAATGTTGGTTCTTAGAAATATGCCTTGTTTTTTTTTTTATAAAAAGAATAGAGATAATCCAATGAGGAGAGTTTTATTTCCAATGATATTATTTATTAGAGCAATCAGTAGATAGGTACAAGAGAAAGATCTCATCAACTCTGACGTGATGTTTGCCTCACTTTCTATATGACTTAACTTCATCAGTCAATATTTTTAAACTTAAATAAAGCATTGAATATATTAAGTTAGTAGCTAAAAGGTAATTGGATTAGAAACTATAGACTTGTTTCTTGCTATTTCATGCACATTATCAAAACGTATCTTTAATCTTCAGGTGATTGATATTTTTCATGTAAGTTGAACCCCAAGTGACTCAAGTTCACGATCATATATGTGTTTCCAGTGAGTTACTCAGGTCGTTAGTGACCTTCTTTATGTCTTCGATATTGACTTGGTCCCTGATGTGCACACTAGGTTGATTTGTTTTCATAATCAATAAGACAATCATTAGTAAAGATTATCCATATTTTCTAGAAAGCAGTTCATTTATCATGTCTCAAAATGTATATTTAATATATATTGGTTGTTTTAATCTCATTGTCAAGAGTGATGAACACCATAACTTAAAACTATTCAACCATTTATATTGTATTGATTTTACATCATTTTTTTTAACCATTAAATTGTCACGCATAATAAGCATTATCAATTCATTTATCACTATGGATAATAAGTTATAATCATAGTGAAATCCAACTAGATAGGTCACTATTTTATCCATTAATTACCATTACGTATATCTATTGCTCTGTGATTGTAGTTGTATTTCTTGACTTCATTGATATCTTCCTATAAATCACATGAATTGATCTTCTACCAGCATGTACAATTATTGATTTAGACTACACAGATGGTATAGTTCTACTTTTTTTGTAGATGTAGCATCTTCTGAAGTCTGTGAGTAATAAAACAGTTATGTTTGGGATCTGATTCTCTCAATATAAATACAAATTGCTTCCTTAGGACTGCTCTTCTCCATCGTTTAAATTTATCATAGGGAGTGAAGTAGTTGATTCCACTTCAATCAATCGATTTACTCCTGTTACTCCTCGTGAAGGAGCATAGGCCGCTCACCAGCATTCTCCATCCAACCCTGTCCTGGGCAATCCTTTCCAACTCTTTCCAGTTCTTAATCATCTCTTTCATATCCGCTTCTATTTCCCGACGTAATGTGTTCTTTGGCTTTCCTCTTTTTCGCTTCCCTTCAGGATTCCAAGTTAGCGCTTGTCTCGTGGTGCAGTTTGATGATTTTCTCAATGTATGTCTTATGCATTACCATCGTCTTTACCTAATTTCATCTTCAGCTGGGAGCTGGTTTGTTCTCTCCCACAGAAGGCTGTTGTTGATGCTATCCGGTCAGTGGATGTTGAGTATCTTGCGTAGACAGCTATTGATAAACACTTGTACCTTCTTGATGGTGGATGTTGTAGTTCTCCAAGTTTCAGCTGCGTACAGTAGAACTGCCTTGACGTTGACATTGAAGATTGTGTTTTTGATATTGGTTGACAGACAGTTGTTTTGAGTTCCATATGTTCGTCAATTGAAGGAATGCCGCTCTTGCTTTGCCAATCCTCGCCTTGACGTCTGCATCTGAACCTCCTTGTTCATCGACGATGCTTCCAGGTACGTGAAGGATTCCACATCTTTAAAAGTTTCGCCACACTTAGTGGTTGACTTGGTGTTCTCCATATTGTATTTGAGTATCTTGTTTTTTCCTTTGTGTATCTTGAGGCCAACTGACGCAATGGCTGATGCTACACTAGTTGTCTTCATCTGTAATTGTTCGTGTGTATTGGATAGGAGGGCTAGGTCATCTGTGAAGTTCAAATCACCTAATTGGTTCTGAGCTGTCCATTGAATGCCGTGTTTTACCTCAGATGTCGAGGTGTTCATAATCCAATCGACTACCAGAAGAAAGAGGAAGGGAGAGAGTAGACAGCCTTGTCTTACTCCGGCCCTTACTTGGAATGTATCTGTCAGCTGTCCTTCATGTACTGCTTTGCACTGTAGTCCGTCATATCAGTTTGATTCCACTTACCATGTCACTTATCTTAGAGTCTCACTAACCCTACTATGTGGATGTCTGATGATATCTCGTTACCGATCCAGAAAGCTTGGCTAGTATTTGGTAACTTTCATCTCTTTGTGTCGTAGTAAAGATGTCTCTCTGCCAATTGAAGGCTGAAGTAATTGGGACGTGTTTGTGTATCTTCGATTACCTCCTACTTCGATGCTCAAAGTTGGTTGGTGTAGAAACTATTCGAAAGAAAGCTAGGCACAGCCAAGTCAAGATGTAACATTAGCCCATAAAATGGTTGACTGTTGATCTGAGGCATGTTGGTAGGTGCAGACTATCTTTTTGAGGTCTCTGTGATGACCACAGTCATTGTTTAAGGATATTGAGTTGTGTAGCTCCGAATCAATCGAAATGAGTAAATGGATTCACTCGTTATATTCTCCTTGATCTTGAGTTTCAGCATTTGCTTATGCCTATCTTTTCATCTCGTTTTCTTAAACCATCTCTAATGTTTCATCTTTATCACTATCATTGTTACTACAATTATTTTAGCTCCTTTGCTATTTATCTTATTAACTCGATCTTTTGATTGTAGTATCTGGTACCACGTCAAGACCACATGAGTTACCCCTAGCTTTCTGACTGACAAATGTAATCATATTTCCTGAGTCACATTTTGACATTAGAAATTATTCGCTGATCTTAACTTTAACTTTTTATATTAGCGTATATGTGTGTATCTCTTACCGTATTCATCATGTGTCTGTGGTTTAATTTTGTCTGACTATAGATATTGAATCACATTTTATCAAATGGAGTCTATACTCTTCCCTTCTTCGATCTGCTTCTCCGCTTCTTTTCTTCAATTGTTTGTTTAGGGTAACAAGTGTATAGAATACATACATCCAAAAATCATCCTCGCATGTGACCTTTTTCATTCTGTTATTCTTCAACGCTAATTAACACGATAATTATATACGAGGGTAGCCGGAATGTATATTTCGTTGATATCATCATACATTCAAATCGGAGTCAGACCATTGGGCCTCTAAATACTGATTTGATATGATATCTTAGGCTCTAATATTGATTATTATTAATCGATTGGTGATGAACGAGGACTGTTGAAGAGTTCCCAACTATTCTTCGGAAAAGTCCATAGGAGCCCAGAAAACTCCTGGAGACGTTTTATCCAATCAGTGTTGAGTTAGATGCTATTCAAAACCATCTAGGAAGTGAAGAATCACTTGTCGTGTTTCTGATTGGACATTTACTCATCATGCTACTATATTTAATATGGTTGCAGAACTCTCCAGAGGCTCAAGGTCGTTTGTGACTATGAATACCCTTGTTTTTTCTGTACATAAACGAACATTGGAATGAAGCGTTCTTTTCACACTTTGCGCCTTATCCCTTATGTTCACTTCGTTTAGTACAATCGGTGTTTTATCATTAAACCCTACATAAAAACCGGTGTAGATCAAAGTCAACCATATAGATTTGTACTTGATTGTAATCACTAATACAACTCCTTAGTTGGTTTACACATACAGATCTATCTTAGTATTAATAATAAACGCGTTTATTTTAAAACAATGGTAAGGATATATTTAATTAAATAATTTGAATTTAACCTTACTGGATATTTGAATGATGAAATTGTTGAACTTAAGTATCTGATTATATAAGTTTAATTAGTAGTATAATGGATAAATCAATCAGATTTATGATAGCAGGCTTTAAATTTTGGCGCAAAATTTATTCATCCATATGATTAAGTAGTATTTTGTCATTATCAGTCAGTCAGTCAGTCAGCTACAACGTAAGACTAGGCACATATATTCATCGGTCCATGTTGCCATAGCACATTAGCACGACAAGATGAACACCGGATTCATAGAAGTAGTTAATTCAGTTGTGGTAATATATAAAAGAAAGATTACATATAAGGATATAATACAGGAATAAAGAATTAATTCCTAGAAAGGAAGATATGAAGCGATTTTAATTTCATAGCTTAAAAGGAAGATAGAGAGTGTATACACTGACGCCATTGTGATCGATTCTGAGTCATGTCATCCAGAGTCTTTAACCATTGGTTACGATAGTCATTATAGATTAGGTCAGTTCTTGATGGAATCCTTAACTCTAAATTCAAACCTTCATTCTTCACACTAATTTATAACCTTCTTTAAACCTTAGGAAGTAGGTGAACTTTCTTCAAATCGCTTTCGCGTCCTCTCTATAAATTATGATAGCTAATAACTCAGTATTAGCTAAGATAGAGTTCTTATATTAAGTATCAACTTGTGTATGTTAGACATGTTGCAGTTGTCTGTGTATTAGGTGGTCTGATATTAATATATATACTACTATTACATGAATACGAGGCCAACCTATTTGTTGAGTAGGAAAATCAAGTGTGATTAGGAAGCTTTTATTCGCTTAACAAATCCAGATATGTGTACAAATGTATCATTTCGAAAATTTCAAGTCATTAATGTATATCTGTTTCTTTCAGAAAATTGAGCCAAATTTTGTCTACTTACGTGAATCAATCAACACCTTCCACATATCATATGGCATTGAACTTACATGTCTGATTCACTCGGTTTATCGCCTTTCTTTCAGGAAAATAAGTTTAGTTTCGGGTTCAGGAGTCGAAGTAAAGTCACGTCAACATCTCTAACTAAAGTGAATAAAGGGAGAGTAGGCTTAATATTACTTAGATGTAAGCTCATAACAATCAAATATCGTTCACGTGGAAAGGCTGCATTTTCCTTGTTCAAGTGTTGTAGGCCTATTAAGAACAGATGATTATACGAAAACTGTTTGAAGCTGACTACATGTGAGAATTAGAATGTATATAATGTTAAGTCATTAGAGGCAGTCGGGAGAATACTTTGGGCTTAGGTTTTATCCTAGTTAGCATTCATCAATAAAGCATACCTGCAGTTTTGTAACAACTGGTAATTCCTGTAGGATCCGAACTCGCATAATCCATCTTCACTATCTAAAATATTATCACCGAGTGAGCTATTCTAGCCATCCTTCTCAAATTTTTACAGCTTAAAGTTTATTCTCCATATTTTGATCAACTACCCTCTTAACCCTCTGGGATTTGATAGACTTCTCATCATCTTTTATTCATTATTTTTATAGGGAAAATATATTGTTTGTTTTGATCCATTGGATGGTTCATCAAATATTGATTGTTTAGGTTCAATTGGTTCCATATTTCTTATTTTACGTTCATCATTACATAATGAAAAAAGTGAAATATCTCATAAATTAGCATTACAACCTGGTCGTCAAGCTGTTGCTGCTGGTTATGCTTTATATGGTAGTGCTACTATGTTTGTTTTAACTGTTGGAACTGGTGTACATGGTTTCACATTGGATCCAGTAAGCTTGAACTATTCCATTTATTATTATTATTATTATTATTATTATTATTATTATTACTAAGGTAAGAATAGTATACTTTACTTATAGCATTCAACAACTAATATCACCATAAGAATGTGAAGCCAATTTTTAACCAATCAAATGAAAGTTAATATCTTTTTGATTGAGATCATGAACCGATTGATGTTAGACGACCATTGAAAACCTGGAAGCATTGGACGGCTGTTTCGCCCTATTGTGGGACTCCTCAGCAATGCGCATCCACGATCCCGCTTTCAGGATTTCAAAAAACTATCATGAGCATTTAATTTATCTTGAGAAGTTAATGAATTGCCATGCTTATCAATTTTTCAACGTTTTCTGTATTGGATATTGATAGATTTATTTAAATTTTGATATGATACAAGCTAACCTTTACCTATCCTCAAATACGATCGAGAGTGGAGAGAGTCAGTTCTCTCTCTCTCTCTCGAAATACTTTCACATGGCCATGTGCATACAACCACTGCTAAAGAAGTCCTACTCACTGCCTTCTCGTGGCAGGGGTGTTGTTTACGAGATTGAGAGGACGAAAAGCGAATGTCCGGCACTTTAACCGGGTTGGTGGACACAGCGGACCATTTCACACCGGACCATTTAACTTCCAGACTCCTAAATTCAAAGGTGCCAGGTTGTATTATCTGTATTATATGAGCTAGATGATTTAATTGTTCAGCTTTTATTCTCATTTTGGAAAAAAGTACATCTTCAATACCTGTTCTATATAAAAATCCGCTTTCAAGTTATTCGACAAGTGTTTTATCCATTCATCCAGATGGAATTGTTTGTAACTAACTGTTGTCGTAGATTTTGTTATTTTTGTTTATGTTTACATTCCTGTTGATTGTCTTTCTTGATTGATCTCTATCCTTGTGATCGGCTGTCCTTTTCTGTATAAGTCTATAGATTGGGTCTATGTCGATATGTTTGTTAATTACTTAGTGACCTGAATGGCATTGTTTTAGGAATCCTCTAGTAGCCGCGGGGTTTATATAATCCGAACGAATTTGTTGTATATAGAGCTTAGTTTCTTAATATACCGCGTATAACTTGAGCACTCGAACCCTAGATCCCTCCATGTTGCAAATGAAAAGACAGGAAACAAGTGAAAGGGATGCTATTCCAAACTGTGTCAATTATAGTACAAAACTGTCAGGTATTTATAGCTTTTAGTAAAAACAAAATCATCATTATAGTCCCCTATTCCGCATACAGGGCGTTATCAGCAATTGTTCAATAGAGAAGCTAAACCCAGGGATTCTGGAATATTCTTCCAAAAGATGATTGGATGGAATATCTTCGGATCTTTCTAAGCTTCTTAGAGCTTCCTCGAGTTCATCTGTGGGTCGGCCTCACAGAATTCATATCCATAGTTATCTTCATCCATTGTTACCAATGATATTATATCATATCACTTCATTGATAATTTGTGTTCATTTATGAATAGATAAAAGGGTCATCCACTTTATCAAGTGTAATATTTCTTACAGTTGGTGTGATTTATCTTTTAAATGATATTCCTTATCTGATACAACGTCATCAAGAAACTGAAACCTTTGTTTTTAAACATTATTAAGTCTTTTCTAAATTATCTTTTATTTCAATTCACTTGGTGTTGTTTTACTTGTATCTCCCCATTGCAATTTAGGACTGCAATTGACCAGTCTCTTTATAGCATATGTGCATCCTGTGCAGATCGCCTCGATATAGCCTTAAGTCATAAGGTTTTTAAGCAAAGATGGATAGTTGCTACCAGTGGAATCCATTAAGACGCGCGTTTGGTTCTATTTGGGATTCGTCAGCTGGGTTCGAGTCTCGGAGTGAATATCAACTCTGGGATGCATGCACATCCAGCTGACGAGTCCTAAATGGGACGAAACTGTCGTTCTGGATTCCACTACAAGTCACTATCCATCTTTGATTATTTTTTTTATTTCACTTAATATTCTTTAATATGTATATTAATTGTATAAACTGATTTTATCTTTGTCAAATATTTTTATTTCAGGCAATTGGGGAATTCATACTGACGCATCCTAATATCTCTGTTAAACCACGTGGAAATATTTATTCAATTAATGAAGGTTATGCAAGTCTTTGGGATAATGCTATTACAGAATATATTCGAATGAAGAAATTTCCTGAAGTAATTTTTATGTAATTTTAATAGTTGAGATCATGAGTTAATTGAAGTTAGACCACCATGGAAAACCTGGAAACACTGGACGGCCGTCTCGTCCGATTGTGGGACTCCTCAGCAGTGCACATCTATTGTTGGATGCCGGTTCAGTGGTTTAGAGGTTAAGCACTCGCGCGCGAGACCAATAGGTTCTGGGTTCGCATCTCGAGAGGCAGGGTCGTGGATGCGCATTTATGAGGAGTCTCACAATAGGACGAAATTGCCGTTCGGTGCTTCCAAGTTTTCCATAGTGTTCTAGCTTCGATTGACTCATGATCTTAACTATTAAAATTATTATAATATCCATAAAACCCCTTCCGATACTAATTTCTATGTGTGTAAATATAACGTCTAAATAGGAGATTATGTATGTATGCCTTAGTTTCACCTTAAAAGCTGTATATTTACTCTAACTGATTGAACAATTCAATAAGAACGTCTCAGACTATGAAGTTGAATGCCATAGGTTCCAGAAGGAGCTTTTCTGACAAGTACTAACCAACTACAAAATAAGATCTAAGGTTTCCTGCTGACTAACTCCAGCCCCTCAATATCATAGTAGTGTGTTTACCTATGCACTGAATATAAGTAGAGACTGTTCATTGGCTTTTCATTTGTGTCTTTCTACCAATTAAATTATTTCTCTTTTTAGTTCATCCTGAAATTGTTGATTGTTCCCATGATTTTGTTTTTCTCTCCTGATAGTCGGGTAAACCTTATAGCGCACGTTATTGTGGATCTATGGTTGCTGATGTTCATCGTACATTAATTTATGGAGGAATTTTTCTTTACCCAAGTACAAAACAATCTCCTAAAGGAAAGGTAAATGGTTGCTTACTCATGCGTTATTGTGTTTATTCCACATGGTAGATAATATTGCACATGAGTAAACATGTTTGTCGTTATGGAATACTACATTTTATAGAGAAGAGAAAATGAGCCCTGGTCTTAGCTGCTACCTTGATATAGTGGTTTGACTTAGATATCTTGATGATGTAGTTGTGTTATATTGGCTAGAATACTTGTTACTTTAGGTTCTAACACTCCAGATAGGTCTGTTGGCGACTAAAAGCAGCAACTTCAGATCTTAGAGTGAATTCGTACTGATGACTGTACCGGGAAGTAACAAGAGTAAGTTTCAACTAAACATAGAGCATTTTCAGGGATTCTAAAAATAGCACACTTCCTATAACTCAACAGATTCCCGTTGCTGGCAATGTGTCGTTAATTATGCAAAGCTAACACATCAAGAACTACTCATCAAAAGGTCGCTTATGTCCCTTGGGCCTCTGTAGTCACTTTCTCAATTTGTTAGGACTACTTTCAATCTAATTTCCTTTCCAAGCACCTCATGAAGTATTCTTCCATGGTGTAGGCAACCGGGGATCGATAAATGCATTCATATCTCTTACTGTGTTCGAGTACACGATGTAGATCAACGATACTCTTGAACATTTATGATCCAAGATTAATATAATTTTCCAACACTTCTGTTGTTACTATATGTTTAGTGTATCACCAGGATCTAAAAGAAATGGTTACTGTATCAAAAATATAAAAACATAAAACTACCAAAGAAAAATTTAGATAAACAATCTGTTACTATCATTAATCTGCTTATTAACTGAACAAGATCATAAAGTGAATTTTGTAAACAACATAGATCTAACTAAGGTTACTAATTATAAATTCAATTCAACGATCTTTACAACTCTATGCTGATAATTATCATGTGCTCACTTGTAACTAGCTTATAGAGAAAGTTTCCGGAGCCATGACCAGTGAAGTTAAACTGTGTCGGGTGTGAGGAAGTTACTTGCCAAAGACAATGCAAGATGTTCATGCAATGTCATGGATTAATTAAGGTCAGACATTAACACCGTTGGATACCGACTTAGTGATCTAGATTGTAAGAGTTCACACACAAGACCAAAGATCTTGTGTTATATTCCGGCATGCAGGATCGTGATTGCGCACTACTCAGATTTCTATACTAGGATGAAATATCTATTCAGTATAATGGTTATCTAAATGAGATCAACTCATGATTTCAATCAAATTCAATAATCTCCACAACTTGATACTGACATATATACAAGTTGTCACGATTCATATCTATCAAACATGTATAAACTAAACAATATGATAATCAAAAATGTAGAATTAACTGATCACTGATTGAAAAGCAGATTGACCAATATCACATTTGTATTGTCCTTAATATTGATTTAAATCTATTTATCAAGTTGAAAATTAATCGAAATATTATGGTATAAATGATGATTTAATTTATAAACATAGAAGAATTATCAATAGTTGAGATCATGAGTTAATTGAAGCTAGACCATCATGTAAAACCTCGAAGCAATGGGCGGCCGTTTCGTCCTATTGTGGGACTCCTCGGCAGTGCGCATCTACGATTCTGTCTCGCGTGATTCGAACCCAGGACCTATCTGCCTCGCACGTGAACACTTAACGTCTAGACAACTAAAATGAGCGGCACATCCACCATTGTCTTCAGTCAGTTACTATCTCAACAACAGACCCGATTGAACTCCACTGTTCACTGCTTCTCACTAGAACTCCATGAAACACCTCTTGAATCTAGTCACTAGTGCACATATGATGATTAGTATTAGTAGGGTGTTTTTTGTAGAGATTTTATTCAAGTAAAGAAGAAAATGGAAAAACAGTAGCTTATTTATCTTTTACTATCCAAGCAACTAATATGAATGAAAAAAACATTTGTCGAAATTAGACACCTATTGACAACCAGAAAGTACTAGACAGCTCAGTAACATTCTAAAATCTTTAAAAAAATCCCTTTCTAATAATGATCATGTTCTTACCGGTGACTAGCTTCAAGATGCATCTCCTGGAGTCATGACCAGTAGAGTTCAATCATGTCATATATGAGGAAGTCACCCATCAAACACAATGAATAATACTCACTCAATAACGTTATCCTAGCTCAGTGGTCTGGAAGTTAAGATTTTGTACACAATAGGAAAGTTGTTTATGAGTCCTATTCTAGAACGAAAAAACAGCTCAATGCTTCTAGGTTTTGTATAATGGTCAAACTTACTTACGCCTGTTACTCTCAATGGAGCATAGGTCGCAGACGAGCATTTTCCAACCCACTCTGTCATGAGCCTTCCTTTCTAGTTCGATCCAATTGTTGTGCATTTTTCTCATGTCTGTCTCGATTACTCGACGTATTTGGTTCTTTGATCTTTTTTTCTGCTTTGGCTTTGAGGATTCCAAGTGATGAGTGCTTACCTTGTGACGCAATCCAGTGCTTTCTTCAATATGTGTCCTATCCACTCCGCCTGGAGCCCCTTTGGGGCTACTGCTAGTCCCAAGCCCGAATAAAGTAGAAGGGTTGAACATGGGGTTAAATACCCTATCCCGTAGAAACCTGACTCGCTAAAACGAAACGCTAACCAGAAAAAAGTGGTTTAACTAAAAGTAGTCTATACTCTAAGCTATGAAAATCTAATAATATTCACAAAATTTACATTCTAATAAAAAGAGTCCCACAATAGGATGAAACGACCGTCCGGTGTTTTCCATGATGGTCTAGCTTCAATTGACTCATAATACCAACCAATTGAAAAGTTTAGATGGTGGTTAGAGGTAGTTGACAAGAAACCCTAGACTCGGGTTTCGTGCTACTTATCACTCGTGTCGACTACCTTCAACCACCATCTAATCTCACAATAGTGCCTACAGTGTCGAGTCACTTAGACTGGTGGCCACATTGCAACATGATCGATAGTATTCGATCTGCACTAATCATAAGGACTAGACACGCATGACATTGATCACCCACTATCCAGTGATCAATTAATTGTAATTGAAAAGTTTATTTGTTTATTTCCTCTCACTCATAATACATTTTCTTATATTTATTTAAAGCTAAGATTATTATATGAATGTAATCCAATGGCATTCATTATAGAACAAGCTGGTGGCCTAGCAACTAATGGTAAAATTCCTATCTTAGATATACAACCAAATAATATACATGATCGTGCACCAATATTTCTTGGTAGTAAAGAAGATATCAAAGAATTAATGTGTATTATTGAAAAATTCTCTAATCATAAACAATAACTAATTACCGATTAATGCTATTTTTTAACATCACTATCAGAATAAGGGTTTTTCTTTGTGAATATTCTAGTAATCTGAATAGTTGAATATATGAATTAATTAAAGTTAGACTATTATGGAAAACTTGAAAGCAATAGACACGATGATTTCGTTCTAGATTTCTGCTGAAGAGTTTCACAACAGGACGAAACAGTTGTCTAGTGCTACTAAATTCTTCATGATGATCTAACTTCAATTGACTCATAATCTTAACTATTAAAATTGTTATTAATGATTTAGTTTTACTCATTTTGTTAATTCATGCTTATGAGTTTCTCTCTGTGTGTGTGTGTGTGTGTGTGGATGTGTTAATTGTGAATTAAACTTAGGATAAAATATAAAACGTATTATTGTTAATTCAGTTTGTATTTTCTTGTATTATTTATTTATTTACTGTATTTTCTGCAAAGGTTCTAATGGTTTAAATCGTTCAACTTTCATATGAATAGATAGTAGGTTTGAATTCTACTTCAATTTTAAACAATCAGAGAGTAATATTACTGGATCATATACCTAGAATGTGAATCAAAGTTAACTACACCAATTTGTATGTGTTATTGAGTTTATAAAACACCCTACTGATATTAATCAACATATATGCACTAGTGACTAGATTCAAGCGGTATTTCATGAAGTTCTAGTGAGAAGCAGTGAACAGTAGAGTTCAATCGGGTCTGTTGTTGAGATAATAACTGACTGAAGACAATGGTGGATGTGTCATTCAATTTGATGGATTGGTTAAAGTTAGACATTAATATCATTAGACTTCGGCTCAGTGGTCTAGAGGTTAAATGTTCACATGCGAGACTGATAGGTCCTGGGTTCGAATCTCGTGGTGGTGGTGGGGGGGGCGGGATCGTGGATGCGCACTACGGCTACTACTACTTTCAGATTGATCTTAAAAATTTCATTTCGCTGTGTTAATGAAATGTACACATATGCCAGATTTTACATTGCATATGGCTTATTGAATGGATTGGTACAGGGAGGCACCAAATACATATGCGCCACACAGATCTCATTTGATATGTGTGAGGGCTGTGATACTGCCCGGGTGCCCAAACCGAACCAGGTGGTTTTCTTAGGGGGTCACACCCCGAGCCTTCGACCTGAATGTCTGACCCACAAGGCAGTGGAGCATCGTAAGGTGATGCAGTCCCATGGTAGCCGGTGACCAACGATTGGTTCATACACCATTTCTTCCTTCAGGATACTGGAGCCCATGTGCACCATTGGTTTGGGATCCGGTTAAAGCGCCGGACATTCGCTTTTCGTGCTCTCATTTTCGTAAACAACACCCGTGATGCGAGAAGGCAGTGAGTAGGACTTCCCTGGCAGAGGCTATATACGCGTGGCCATGTGTGAGCATTTTGAGAGGGTGGGTGGACTCTCCCCACTCTCGGCCGTACCAGGGCATTTGGGGGCCAATACAATATGGTCGTTTTTTTAAATTGAAGCTAAATAGTCTAAGTCTTGTAGGCGTTCTATTTTCATGATGATGTAGAATTGTTTGTGGTTCAAGAAAAGGATTCGAATGGTAATATTAGGTTGAATAGTGTAGTTCAAGTGTTCCTATCATCTTAAATAGTGAGAAATTAAGTAATTCTAATTTGTGAGTATCAGCTCTCTCAGATCTCAACTAGATTGAAAGAATTCTATCAGCATCGAGGACTAAACAAATATGACATTAGTTACTATTCAACGATCGGTCAGTGTATATATATATCAATCTTAAAAGAGATTAATTATGGCAATAATAGCTCATAAGTAATTCTTCACAATGTGAGATTGGTTGACCTAGGTTTAAATTCACAAGGAGGCTATAGTCCATTCAAGATTGAATATATTACCTACTGACGAATGTCAACTGACAAAGAATTCAGTTTAATAGTTTTCTACTGATTAACTTGAACTACCTAACTTAAAATCAACTATAGAGTATATAGATAGGAAGCTAAATACATAATGTACATTGTAAACACAAATTTTCAGAATACTTAAACGTTGATTTAAATAGAGGTGTATTAATTGTCCAGTTATTCGGTTTTTTTAATGGAGATCATAAACTGAATGATGTTAGACCACCATGGAAAACCTGAAAGCAATGCACAGCCGTGCAGTCTATTGTCGGACTCCTCAGCAGTGCTCACCCATGATCCCACTCACGGGATTCGAACCTAGGGTCTTCAGTCTCGCGCGCGAACGCTTAATCTCTAGGCCATTGAGCTGGCCAGCATCCAACAATCTCAATGTTTAACTCAAACCAATTCACGAAATCACGCGACCATCTTCCATTGTACTGAAGTAGATACCTGTCTCTACGCGACACGGATTAGCTTCTCTGTTTACCATACAATATTTCTTAAACTTATGTTTCATAATATTTATCCTAACATTCACCCAATGTCGAATCATTTAGACTAGTGATCATATCAAAACTTCATTAACAGAATTCTATGCTTAACAACAATTAGACAAACACGATAATGTTCACTTCTCTTCTATTAGAAGCGAATCCTTACAAATCCTAGAATGTCTATATAGCCACTTTGACTACTCATAAGTAGTTTAAATTTAAATGCTAATTTATACATGATGACTCATTGTTTAGTGTTCTTTCACTTTGTGATACACATAATGAAGAATTTGTCTTGTATTTTATGTAATAAACACTGGCAGATAGTTATATCGAAATGCTCTCACACGGCCAAGCGTATACAGCCTCTACCAGGGAAGTTCTACTCACTGCCTTCTCGTGGTGGGAGTGTTGTTTACGAAAATGAGAGGACGAAAAGCGAATGTCCGGCGCTTTAACCGGATCACAAACCAATGGTGCACATGGGCTTCAGTATCCTGAGGGAACAAATGGCGTATGAACCAATCGTTGATCATTGGCTACCATGGGACTGCAGCTTTGGACGATGATCCACTGCCTTGTGGGTCAGACCTTTAGGTCAAAGTCTCGGGGTGTGACCCCCTAAGAAAACCACCTGTTTCGGTTTGGGCATCCGGGCAGTATCTCAGCCCTCACACAAACATGATGAAATGTACTACTGATATACAAGTACGAGTAATATATATATATTGGATGTCATTAACTAACTATTGTAATGAGCCCGTTTGATGACTGAACTTCTGGTTTAAAACATATGTTCGCTTTTTTTATAAAAAAAAATAGGAAAACTTTAATTAGCTTCACATGACAACATACTTTACGGTAGTAACTAAAGCAAATCGATTTATTTGTATAAGGTAACATGATGAATATGATGAAAGGCTTATTTCATAGTTTATATTGAAAATCAAAATTTGCTAGACAATCATCAGTGAAAAACAGGACGCAATGAATACTTGGTTTATGTGAATATGGGACCTTTTATTCACATACTTCCATGGAAACGCTAAATGTGAAACCCTGAAATTTCAAATTTCATACTGATAATTTGATCTCTAGATGACGGACTTACTAAATGATATTTCCATTTTAAATTGTTCACGGTATCGCACATTCTTCCAGCTTCACTGGTGAGCAATTGTTATTCGCTAGTGAGTACGTGATAATCATCAATGTAAGGTTGTATAGATTGTTGAAGTTGTTTTCGTCACGGTTGGCTCACTGCTGATCAATCTTGTGTTTGGGTAAAACAGTTATTCGATGGTTTCTACTTTTGGACTACATTCCATTTAATGATTTTTAATATGAACAGAGAAGTAAAGAAGTTATGACAAACTACAGTAGCTATTTTTGGGGGATGTTATTTCAGTTAATTCAAAGCTTGTAAAACACTAACATTCAGTTTTGATCCCAGTTTATTCTACAAAACATAAGCTTTCGTTTCATGTATGATCCACTGTAATATTCTTTTTCTGTTCCAAATCGAAGTGTAACCGAATTTGGGAATAAATCGAGTGGTGTCTCAGTTGACTCATATTCCCACTCTTGCATGCTTATCAGCCAATTGAGTGATAGAATAATTTTCGTTTCTTTATTCAAGACAGTAAACTTCACTTCAGACTTACACGTTTCCAGCTTCAATGTTAAATCAGTTAGCCTATCGCGTCAAGGTCTTAATATACATTGAGACAAGTTATCTTCTGTATATTAATGGGCAGACAAACTAAGGACGACGCATACAACCTAAAAACTGAATTAATCACCGAAAAGTTTCTCAAATTAAATTATTCTATTTTATTGAAGAAGTAATAAAGATAATTCACTTGGTATTGTTTTACTTGAATCTTCCCAGAGTGAAGATCAACTCTGAGATGCAAGTACATCCGGCTGACGAGCCCCAAATAGGACGAAACGCGCGTCCTAGATTCCACTGCCAGCCACTATCCATATTTGCTTATAATGATTGTAAATTAGGGCAATATCGAAGCAATACACACAGTATACGTATATGCCAATAAGAGACTGATCAATTTCAGCCCTAGACATCCATGGGAAAATTCAAATAAAACAACACCGAGTGAATTAAACTTCACCGCAATGCAGAAGCAAGTGACTATCAAGACTCAGCAGCTAAGTGGATAACGCGATAGCGTTTGAAGCGAACGGCACTAGGTTCAAGTCCCAGAGTGAACATCAACTCGGAGATACATGTACATCCAGCCGACGAGTCTCAAGTAGGACAAAACGCGCGTTTAACTGGATTTCACTGCTAGCCACTATCCATCTTTGCTTAGTAACAAAGATAGTTCAATGAACAGAATTTGCCTTTGTATCATGTCATTTACAATAGTCTGATATCTTGAGACTCCGATCGAAATCACATGCTATATTGCCCAACACGAATCCCAATTATAGATTAGGTCACCTATATTCCCAGTATGATTTGTGACGTAAGTACCGATTAAAACACTAATCAATGAACAACAATCAAGACCTTAACGCTTATTAGTCTTTGAGCTTCTTTTAACTCAGTAGTCAATCCTGGCTACGCAACACACTATATAAGATGTCATACTTTAACCACAATCGTACTGTAAGTGGTAGAAAGCGGAACAAACAGTAAATAATTAATGAGCAATAATTAAGGGATAGTAAAATACATAACAGTGGTTAGTAGGTTCACTGTAAGTTTATAATGAAGGGAGTATAGCAATTCAACAGTATAATTATCTACTAATTATACAGTAAAAATAAAGATTATAGCTCAATTCATAGGATTCAATCACCACGAAGAAGGGTCAGACATTCGTCATAACTTAGTGCATTTCAGTTCTATATGAGATTAATCAAGCTCTCGATAGCTATGTGGTACACATCTGAAAATCTGAAGTTGGGTGACACGCGGTTGAATCCTCTAAAGATCATCAGTTCCTTCAAGATTACAGGTACATCTTACTGACGAGTGCCAAATATTAAGAAACCTAGTACAAGTATGGTTTCGTGTCGATAACCTTTAATCACCGCCGTACAGAGAAAAGAAAGCTGAACCAGCTAACATCTCGTACTAATCAGTACCAGGTTTACGTATATGTACTCCATCATTAATGTGTATCATAGATATCCACATTTCACTTTCTCAAGAAACGACACTGATGGAACATACTTCACTCACTCCCCTTATTCTTATATACCATAACGCTGACTATTCATGAAGTTCTCTGTTGCTTTGTTTGGATAGGAGATATTCAAATTGTTTGAAGCAACTGTTTTAAGAAGTCATTCAGGACATGACGTAAAATCAACCGTAATTGTATTTGTAGTCTCTAAGTCAACTTTGATTGGTAGACATTTGTTATATCCTGATGAGAATAATGATTGGTAACTGTTGGAATATATTTCTGGACTATTACTATACATAATTATTAATTAGCTAAACTATGTATATTCATATTCCTCTTATTATAAGCTTCATTTTGACTCATAGGTGATTATTATACAATTTACCAGTCTTGAATTATACCCAGTCTATTCATTACAGTCTCCCACATTCACAGCCACATTTGGCTAATTCTCGTACAAATGTTGTTCCCCTATATTATGGTACGATGTGGTCTGTTTGATTGGTATATAAGCCCAGTCTGTTTGAGATACATGATTCATATCGCAGAGGTTGAGATTGGTGTTCTGGGTTCAACGGACAGGGCTAGACAGGAAGCAGAACCGATAAGGGCCGTAGACTGCTTGCACGTGTTTTATACGTCACTGGTCCGATCGATAATTCACTGCTCTCTAATTGGCGGTATCATTACGTTATATATTGATAAAGCGTAACGCCACAAGTTAGAATAAAATTCATTTAAGATTCCACATTAATTCTAAATACCGACTATGATTGGAAAGCATCCATCTTAAACTTATCATTCAATTAAAATTTATTTAAACTATATCATAATTAATAATAATTGTTCATATTTCAAAGTGATTGATCATTGGGTGATAATCAATGTCATGTATGTCAGGTCCTTCTTAGTACAGATCGAATCCTATCTACCAAATTGCAATGTGGCCACTAATCTAGATGACTCGATATTGCGAGCACAATGTAGAGATAAGATAGTGATTGGAAGTAGTCAACAGGAAACGGTGAACCTATGTTTCGTGCCATTTGGTGCTCATCAGCAAACTGTACCTATAATCTTGAGGGAACTGATGATCCCTGACAGATTCGATTCCATGTAACCCAGCTTCACAATCAAAGACGTTACCACTGACCTATCCAGATTGCAACTGACCTCCTGTAGGACTGACACGTATTTACAATTGATTGATCACTTGTTAATGATCAATGTCATGTCCCTCTTAATACAGATCGAATCCTAGTATAGGGCTCTTCAACAGTGTGCATCCACTATCCCGCCCCCTCGCGAAATTCGAACCGAGGACCTATTAGTCTCGCACGCGAGCGCTTAAGCATTAGACCACTGAACTGGCCATCATCCAACAGTGTTAATATCTAACTTCAACAAATCCATAAAATTGATTAACACATCTATCATTATTTTCAGTAAGTTACTATTTCACAACAGATCCAGTTAAACTCCATTGGAATATTTATACTATTCGATTTAATATATGAATGAATACACTTGACTTTTCTTTTCAGTTCTTTTTTGTCTTTTCTCTCTTTTTTCTTCTTTTTTTATTTGAATTTATTCTTCACCTTTTCTTTTTTCTAATGTCAAAATCATTAAAGGTTATAAAAAGGAATGATTAGTACAAAACGTTCGAATCAGCTGATAGTTAAATTAGATGTCTCTCTCTCTCTCACACACCCACACACACACTTACCCACTCTCTCTCTCTCTCTCTTCATATATCTAAGTATGATTCCTTTCGTTCATTAAATAAATGATTAGTATCATTTATGAAAGTATTATGAAACCAAGTGGTCAAGGTCATTCGTTTTTTATTTCAATATTCAATGATATTATTAGATAAACTTGAAAGATGAAAATTACGTGTGCGTGTGCGTACGTGTCTGTGCGTGTGTACACGTGCGTACGTACGTGCACGTATTCATTTGTATAAATAAATAAATAAATAAGATTGTTTCATAATTATTATCTTTATTGAATACGTTTTAGGACGAAATGACCGTCCAGTGTTTCTAGGTTTTCTGTGGTGGTCTACCTTCAACTGACTCATGATCTTAAACATGAAGAATACGTTTCGGTTGATGAATTGTATATTGAATAGAAGATTGATAATTTATAGTCTATTTTTAAATGGTATTATTATTGAAGCATATAAACATTGGTAAAAGGAGGCGACACCAAATAGATATGCATCATATAAGTCATTCCATCTAAATGATGTCTGGGATACTGATCAGATGCTCAAACCGAAACAGATGATTTTTTAAGGGTCCACACCCAGAACCCTCAACCTAAAGGTTTAATCTACAAGTCAGTGGAGCATCGTAAAAAGATGCAGTCTCATGGTAGACGGTGACCGATAATTGATTCACATGGCATTTATGCGCCATTGGTTTGGAATGAAGGTTTTCCAACTCTCCTAGATAGAGTCACCGTGCCCACCAGCCCGGTTGAAGCATCGGACATTCGCTTTTCGTCCTGTCAATTTTGTAAACAACATCCATGGTGCGAGAAGGAAGTGAGTAGGACTTCCTTGACAGTGGTTGTATACACGTGGCCATGTGAAAGCTTAACTGCGTCATCAAAATATCAAAGCGCAATGATAAAGGTAGCCGGTACTTTCAGATCAACACATATGATGTGAACAGAGAAACAAGAAACTATTCTTGGGGACGTTATTTCATTTAATTCAAAGCTTATAAAACACTAATATTCTATTTAGTCCCTAGTTTATTCTACAAAACATAAGCTTTTGTTTGATGTATGAATCATTACAATAGCCTTTTCTGTTCCAAAGTTATTGTAATTTAATTGTTATCTTTTGTACTCTATTATCCAATGTAATACCCAGTTTTGAACATAATTGTATTTTGATAATTGTTTTTGTAATCTAATAGTTGAATTCATGAGTCAATTGAAGCTACACAATCATGGAAAATCTGGAAGCACTGGACAGCCGTTTCATCATAGTATGAGACTCTTCAACAGTGCGTATCCGCGATCCTGCCCCGCGAGATTCGAACCCATTGACGTGCTTATCAACCAACCAAGTAGTGATAGAATAGTTTTCGTCTGTCTACTCCAAGCAGTTAGTTTCACTTCGAACTCACGCATACTAGCCTCAAGATTAAGCCAGTCAACCTATCGTATCAAGACTTGAATCCAGATTGAGACAAGCTATCTTCTAGATGAACAGATCAGGGACATAACAACATGGATACCAACTTCGACGTTGATTATGACTAACTGACCAGTATACTCATACGCACTGTACGCTTATATCTTAGCTTATAGATAATCTGTTATCATTTTAGCCCATTATGCATTACCAGTTTATTGATGAAAAACATCACTTTCATTCATTAAATCTATTTAGTTTTAAAACTGAAAATAAAAATGATGACGATAGAGAAGTAAATTGTTGATGAAAACTATGGAATGTTTAGTAATTATGAAAAGATGTGAAAGTAAAATAAAATAAGAAAACAGCTCATAATTATTTGAACTACAAACTATAGTGTCAACTAGATTTAATCTTGTCTAATTTTCTAATGTTTATACATAGATTTTAACTTTTAAATGTTAAAATAAATAAAAGTTTTAACAGTGGAATTTATGAGTCAATTGAAGCTAGATTACTATGAACTCCTCAGCAGTGGGCACCCACGATCCCGCTTGAGGCATTCGAACACAGGACCTGACGGTCTTGTGCGTGAGTGCTTAAACTTTAGATCACTGAGCCGTCATCTAACGGTGTTAATGTCTAACTTCAATCAATCTACTAAATTGCACTACTGCTGGCTCAGTGGTCTAGAGGTTAAGCGTTCGCGTACAAGACTGTCAGGTCCTGGGCGGATACATAAAATACCAATTGGTATTAGTTTACATCATAGACTGATATTAGTGAGAATTGCAACTAGGAAGTATTAACCAACTATTTAATCCTAAACAGTACGAAGCGATTCAACCGTATACATGAATGACTGCAGTCGAACCTCTATCTCAACTATGATCTAGTCAACGCCCGTATTCTATGATGCAAACAATAAAAGTCAACGATTCCCATAATACCACTACTACTCTATTATGATAACAGTTTGATTATAAATTAATTGGATAGATCGATAGAAAATCGTGATTAATTTGACATATCATTGACATGGTTTTATTATTAATTAATCCACAAAATTGTGCGACCATCTTCGATTGCTTAAATAATTACTTTACTAATGAAACATCAGTCAGTCAATCAACTACAACGTAGGACTAGTAACATATATGGATCAGTCCAAGTTGCCATAACGCTTTACCAAAACATGATCAACACCGAATTCATAAAAGCAGTTACTTCAATAGTGGTAATATATAAAAGAAATATTTCATATAAAGATATAGTACAGGAATAAAGAATTGGTTCGTAGAAAGAAAGATATGAAGCGATTTTAATCTCTTAGTTTAACGGAAGACAGAAAGTGTATACACCTGCGCCATTGGGATCAACCGCGAGACATGTCACTCAGAGTCTCCAACCATTGGTTACGATAGTCACTCAGTTCCCAACCAAGAAGTCTGCATCTACCAACATGGCTCAGACTAGAAGTTAGTGTAGTAATTTTGACTGACAAAAGTTATATATATATAATATATATATATATATATATATATATATATATATATATATATATATATATATATATATATATATATATTAATGAATATAATTAAATGGTATTGATAAATTATGATCAAAATATCAGCTCTGAATGATATAGAACAAATTAGCCTTCTATCTAATAACTGGAAAATAGCAAATATCAACACAAAGCTATGTAAGTCAGTCAGTTAGTTAGTTATAACGTAGGACCAGGCACATATGTGCATCGCTCTAAATTGCCACACCTCATTAGCACAACATGATCAACACGAGACTCATTGAAATAGTTACTTCAATGGTAATATTATATAAAAGAAAGGTTGCATATAAAGATATAGTACAGGAAGAGAGAAAGTGTGTACACATACGCCATTGTAATCGATTCTGAGTCATGTCACTCAAAGTCTCAAACCATTGGTTACGACAGTCACGCGGACTTCAACCAAATAGTCTGTATCTACCAACATGGCTCAGACCAGAAGTTAGTGACTTCAAGCACTGATTCCACATTTTGGTTTTGCAGTTCCTAACTTTCTTCCAACCATCCCGAAAACTAGTCAGCATTGCACGCCATGGTAATCGGTGTTCAGGCATACGCAACATGTGGCCCAACCATCTTAGTCGATGAAGATTCACAACCTCATCAACTGATTTACCATCATCATTCCCTAATACCCTGAGTCTAACCTCACTATTACTTACTCGATGATCTCAGCAGATGAGAGTAATAATGATCACGTTTCACAATTTTAATCAAACTTGGAAATTAGTTGTCCTCATCTAAGTTCTTGTTTAAAACAGGAATATTGAAAACTATAAAATTAATCTAAGACTAGTTCAATAATCAATATTTTTCAGTAAAAAAAATTATTTAATGTGTACAATTCTCATAAGAATATTCAATATGTAACTTACTTGTTAACTGATTATTGATAAAGTAGATTTTGTATACTAATTATCAACAAGATTCTAATAAAACATTCTACATTCAGAAAATGATGATGCTTAATACAAACAATAATAATAATAATAATCATCGATTTCTTCAATACGGTATGTTCAGCAGATCATGGAATTCTTGATCGATAGGGATTATAAAATAACTACCGTCAAATGTATCTTCAAATGATCATCTAAGAAATTCATTATATCAACAAATTATACTATAGTACAATTTCCTATACTGGAACATCAACGAATAATATTCATCTTATAATTCATAGAGAAGCAAATAAAAAGAAATGCTCAAGGTTAACCTTGAAAACCATATGATACATACAGTTTCATTAGGTTGTTTTAGTCAATCAATCACTAACACCATTGGGTGCCGGCCGGCTTAGTGGTCCAGTAGGTTAAGCGTTCGCGCACGAGACTGAAGGCCCTGGGTTCGAATCCCGCCAGTGGGATCGTGGATGCGCGCTGCTGAGGAACCCCACAATAGGACGAAAAGGTAGTTCAGTTGTTCCAGGTTTCCAACGGTGGTCTAACATCAGTCGGTTCATGATCTCAATGAGAAACGTAATAATCTCCACAACCCCAATACTGATATAAATAACTGTTATGTCCCGATAAGAATAATGAATGGTAACTGCTGGGATCCATTTATGAACCAATACTATACGTATATTTTTATTGTATAACTGTTAAGTAACTAAGCTATCTGCATATTCGTGTTCCTCTTATCATAAGCTTTATTTTGACTCATAGATGATTATTATACGATTTACCATTCACGAGTTATGTCTGGTCTTTCAATTACTATCTCCCTTATTCATAGCCACGTTTGGCTAAATCTTGTACAGATATTAGTTACTATTTTATGGTACAATGTCGTCTGTCTGGTTGGCATATAAACCGAATATGATTGGAATAAATGATTCATATTGCAGAGGCTGAGATTAGTGTTCTGGACTTAACTGGTTGGACTAGGCGGAAAGCAGGATCGATAAGACTCTAGACTGCTCGTACGTGCCCAAGAAAGGACCTCACCATTCTGATGGGAGATCTAAACGCCAAAGTCGGAATGGACAACACCGGATATGAAGACATCATGGGACTGCATGGACTGGGAGAGAGAAACGAAAACGGGGAAAGATTTGCAAATCTGTGTGCTTTCAATAAATTGGTCATAGGCGGTACAACATTTCCACACAAACGTATACACAAAGCTACGTGGATCTCACCGGACCACACCACAGAGAACCAGATAGATCACATTTGCATCAATAAAAAGTTCCGAAGGACAATGGAAGATGTGAAAACCAGGAGAGGAGCGGATATAGCTTCAGATCACCACCTGGTTGTAGCCAAATTGTAACTGAAGCTAAAGAAGAACTGGAAAACTGGACAAACAACACCACAAAGGTTCAATACAGCCTTCCTTCGAGATACTGACAAAATCAATGAATTCAAGGTAGCTCTCAACAACAGGTTCCAAGCCTTACAGGATCTACTGAAGGAAGAAGAAACTACTATGGAGGATAGCTGGAAAGGTATCAAAGAAACATTAACTTCAACGTGTCAAGAGGTTCTGGGCCCCAAGAAACATCATCACAAGGAATGGATCTCTACAGAAACACTGGACAGGATCAAAGAAAGAAAGAACAAGAAGACAGCAATTAACAACAGTCGAACAAGAGCAGAGAAAGTCCAAGCACAAGCAGAGTACATAGAAGCAAACAAGAAAGTGAAGAAGAGCATTAGAGCTGATAAGCAAAAATACGTGGAAGAACTAGCAACGACGGCGGAAAAAGCTGCAAGAGAAGGAAATATGAGACAGCTTTACGATACGACGAAGAAGCTAGCAGGGAAATACAGTAAACCAGAGAGACCAGTCAAAGACAAAGAAGGAAGACCAATCACTGAGATTCAACAACAGCGCAACAGATGGGCAGAGTACTTCGAGGAACTCCTGAACAGACCGGCTCCAATGAATCCACCGGACATCGAAGCAGCACACACAGATCTTCCTATAAATGTCAATCCACCAACGACAGAAGAAATCAGAATGGCCGTCAGATAAATCAAGAGCGGGAAAGCAGCAGGACCTGACAATATACCAGCTGAAGCGTTGAAGTCAAACTGCATTACGAGACAAGCGCTAACTTGGAATCCTGAAGGGAAGCGGAAAAGAGGAAGGCCAAAGAACACATTACGTCGGGAAATAGAAGCAGATATGAAAAAGATGAATAAGAACTGGAAAGAGCTTGAAAGGATTGCCCAGGACAGGGTTGGATGGAGAATGCTGGTGAGCGGCCTATGCTCCTTCACGAGGAGTAACAGGCGTAAGTAAGTAAGTAAGTGATTGGGATTAATTCTGAGCTTAATGTCTCCTGTCATGAGTTAGTCCAATCACCTAAACCAGTAGACTGTACATATAAACATGATTTCATTCAATAGTTGATGACTTCATGGGATATTTTCTTTTCACTTCTTCTAAGGTAGATAGGTAGGTAGGTAGTGCTTAGGCATATGTGAAACATGTCTCAAATACCTCAATTAATAAACATTCACTACTTCGTCAATTGATTTACCATAATTACTCAGTATCCTACGTTTACTTTAGTATTACTCACTAACTATCAAGAACGTGCAATTGACGAATACCATCTATTTCTAAACATCATGTTTTCTAGTTATAAAGAAGAGCAAAATCAACTACTGTACGGTATACTAATTTTTTGTTTAGCGGAAAGACATTTCGCCTACATTATAAGTTGACAAATTCAAGACAGCTTTCTGAGTTCATTTCGATTTGTGTAATCATTATTTTATCAACACTTCGTATACACTCATAAAGAATGGATTTAAGTTGAGTATACAAATCACTACAGTATAACATTATAGTTGAACACCTAATCATTAAACTACAAACACATATATACTATTTTTGATCGAGTGATGTTCTCTGAGTTGTATGGTTTGGTCAAGATCCACAAGACAAGCTGTGAACAAATTCAAACATAGTACTTCTACCTGAAATTTGTGCTGATGATATCTTTCAGAAGAACCATGAAAGCTCCGCGACCAAACCATCAAGTTCAGAGAAAAAAACTTCATCAAAATTATCCAACTGAGCTATAAATCTTCTTCACATATATACTGTATATTACAAAAAAAATCACTTCAATGTTGAACATTCAATATACTGATTCATAACAGTATTCAGTGTTTCCCTTCATTACTGTTAGTTTCTTTTTTTCATGGTTAATTTATGAGATGGTGAAGATTTGTCGCTAAAGTGAATGATTTTCATGGAGTTTTGTTCTTTGAGCTGGATGATATGGTCATGGAGCTTTCATCGTTCTTCTGTACGACATCATCAGAGAACAAAACTCTATCAAAAATGGTTACTTTATAGAATGCAAACATAAAATAAAACAGTGAGAATAAACATTAAACGGAAAAAGTAACTAAAACAAACCAACAACCACCAAGAACATAAAAAGAAATAAACAAGATCATATTTCGTTGAAGTGTTATTATAATCAGAAGGGGGTTTTGTGGAGATTTTAGAAATTTCACTAGTTGAAATCATGAGTCAATTGAAGCTAGACCACCACGGAAAACCTGGAAGCACTAGGACGAAACGGCTTTCCAGGTTTTCCGTGGTGGTCTAGCTTCAATTGACTCATGATTTCAACCAGTGTTATTATAATCAGTTAATTTATTTAAACACATAAACATAGGTACAAGAAGGCACCAAATAGATATGCGCCACATAAATCATTCGATTTGTGTGAGGTCTAGGATACTACCCGGGTGCCCAAACCGTAGCAAGTGGTTTTCTTAGGGGGTCACACAGAGAGCCTTAAACCTAAAGGTCTAATCCACATAGCATTGGAGCAACTTAAGGAGATGCAGTCTAATGGTAGTCTGTGACCAACAGTAAGTTCATACGCCATTTGTTCCTTCAGGATACTAAAGTCCATGTGCACCATTGGTTTGGAATCAGGGTTTTCCAACTCCTCTAGGTGGATCCTCTGTCTCCACCAACCCGGTTAAAGCACCGGACATTCGCTTTTCATCCTGTCAATTTCGTAAATAACCCCCCGCCTTGAGAAGGTAGTGAGTAGGAGTTCCCTAGCAGTGGTTGTATGCACATGGTCATGTGAGAACATTTCGAGAGAAAGAGATGACACTCGTCACTCTCGGTTGTACCAGGGCATTTGAAGGCATTATAATCAATCACTATCGAATAACATGTGTTTTTGTATCAATTTACCCTATTTGTTTTTCAGTTGTTCACAAATGGTCGACGAGATTATAAATTTATAAACAAACCGATCAGATCTAAGATAACAGATTTTAAATTTATAACCCTAATAATTAGATAATCATCAGTTTAGGGGTTGTGGATATTATTACGTTTTTGATTGAGATCATGAACTGATTGATGTTAGACCACCGTTGGAAACCTGGAAGCACTGGACAGCCGTTTCGTCCTATTGTGGAACTCCTCAGCAGTGAGTATCCACGATCCCGCTCGCGGGATTCGAACCCGGGACCTTCAGTCCCGCACGTGAACGCTTAACCTACTGGGCCACTGAGCCAGCCGGCATCCGATGGTGTTAATGTCTAACCTCAACCAATCCACGAAGTCTAACATCAATCAGTCCATGATCTCAATTAGATAATCATTGTTAAGGTGATTTTAGTTTTGTTCAAAAGTTATCCATCAGATATTCAATCCATTATTAATTTGTTTTGAAAAGAAGTGTGAAATAAATTCTAAAAGAAAAGAAACCGGAGTTCTTTCTCTCTCTTTTTTGTTCTGTTTTTCTATTTCTATGTTTATTCCAAACAACAACAACAACAGTAACGACAAAGAACTAATAGAGTAGAACTTAAACAACAACGACAACATAGAAATTAAAAACAAAGTGAATTGTGATTATACGGTTTATTCAACAAATCAAATTGAATTACTTATGTTCATAAGGTTAGTAGGGTGACAGGAGGATGATTAATAAGGGATAGTAATTACAATATTAAGAGTAATAGTAATAATAATACTCTTCGTGATATACATGAATGTATACATGTATAAAAAGGAATTAGTGGCCTCAAATCAAAAATGAACAATTCATTAGTTCAGTATTCATATACTACTAATGTTTATCTGAATTACCGATGTGTGTGTATGTATGTATGTATAAGAGAGAGAGAGAGATGATCTTATCTGCTTCAGTCAAAACAATGTAAATAATGAAGATTTTAAGAAAAAATGATTAGTATGTTACGTTGGAGGAGGGAGGGGGACCAAATGAGACAGTAAACAAGAGGGAAAGCGAGATAAATGTTAGAAAAAACAACAACACACAACTATAGTGCAATATTGATTATTTGATCTTCACAGCGAGAAAAAACAAACAAACAAACCCAACAATATACATTGATTATTATTTTACATAATCACCTAATATCCCTTCATCCCTTAACTCTGTTGAAGCATGAAGAGAACAATATAGAGAATAAATGATTAAAGCGCATCGTGGAAGTTGAACTATGAATTTAAAAGTGATGTAATAACTAGAAAAAAATATATATATATATATAGCAAGAGGACGATTGAAATATACAATGATAACATGAACCACCCCCAGCACCACCACCACCAACAACAACAACACAGGGTCAATCGGTTTTATAAAAGAAAAAAACAACGAAAAGATTAAGGAATAATTTTACATAAGTTTATGCAGAATAGAGTTCAACAGAGAACGTTGATGTGTGTGTGTGTGTGTGTGGTCTATGCTCCTCCACAATGAGTAACAGATGTAAGTAAGTGTAAACATACACATACACACATATACAATAAAGAACTATTAGTTAAAATACAATAAACTCATTGAAATAAAATGTAAAATTACTTATATTACATAATTTTTGTTCATATAGAAACAATGATATTTAGAAGATTTGAATATTTGGTCTTATTCACTTGTTTGTTGAATAGTGACTATTTTATTTGACTTGAAGAGGGGAGGGGGCATAAACACATACATACACATATACGTATATGTCGATGTCCAAGTGGTAGTTATTCCTCACCCCCCCCAAAAAAAAACAAAAGATATCTAAATATATGGTAACGTAGTTACTCAAAAGTTTGTGAATTATAACATCATTCAAATTAGAAATGCTACATGATTTATTATGTGCATTATGTTATGTAGAATTTACAATCATCAAAAGAAATAAAGTTTATTAATAATAATAATAATAATAATAATAATAATAATAATAATAATATTTGTAAAAAAAAAAGATAAGAATATGCATTCAATCGACACCTTCAAATCCTTCAGCATTTTCAATAGCAATAATTAATTTACAACGTAATTCTTCAAATGTTGGATAGGCGGGTAAGTCTAAACGATTAAAACTGTGAACAAAATAGGAAGAAAAAGAGGGAATAAGAGATGAGACAACATACACACACACATACATGCATACATACACAACAGAGTTAAACAAATGTGCCGATCATTAACAAATTCAAACACATAACGAACGCTTATACTGTTTGTGTAAAGGATACACTGAGTGATATTATCTGATTGTTATCAATTAAAAGTCAATATAATGAAACTGGAATATATAATCTATTGTTTGTAAAGTGAAGCAGTCAAATCGCTACACGGATAAATCAATGTGGCTGTGGTTAGAAACAACAAGTGAGAATTGATAAGGTTAACAATAAAGTACTATAAGCAGAGATGACGAATCGTTCAGTGAAACTATTAAGGTATGTATTATCTAACCTGATTCCCCTTCAACCTTGACATGCAATGTTGATTGATATATAAGTTAGAAGGGAGCTAAGGGAGACACCAAACCCAAACGCAGCATCTGTTCATAAAAATATTAACTTCTAGTTTGAGCCATGTTGGTATATGGAGACTAATTAGTTGACGTCTATTCGATAACCAGTCAGTGGTCAAAGATGTTCAACGGGATGGTTCCGAATTGGTCACAATGGTTTAAATGCAGCATTCATTCTCTATTATATCCCCTAAAGAAAGGGTTCCAAAACTCCCTCATAGATACCATTTCATTCTATCATATGGAATCATATTCTGTGTTCAATATTTTATATTATTATTGTTGCTACATTAATTTGATTACTTCACTATACATCTCGTTAATTCTATCTCATTCTAATATGATCTAATAGCCTGGGTCAACACACTACCAGGCTCTATAACCGATATATTGAACAAAGTACGAACGTTCACAAAAAAATGAAATCATTCTTTGGAGATATATGATTAGCGGAGTCAATGCCTGATACCAATGTGTCATTCACATGATCAATGTCAGATAATATCTCTTCTTGTAATTGGTATTGTTAGTTTATTGATCTATTTTCGTACATGTTGAAGTTTCCCTTTAGAACGACAATATCTGTTATCTTTGAGCCATATGCATCAAGATTAGTCATAGTTCTACTGAAGATATGAGAAAGCTATGGGGAACCGAAATGAAAACATTGCATCACCACATTGACTGCTACTATACAAAGGAGATCTTTTAAAAAAGTCAATCTTGAGTGTTGTTAGAGGTATGCGGGTTGTTATCACTTTCCGGTCATATACACCGTGGAAGGGCTCTTCTAGATGTCTGAAAAAATAGGTTTAGAGTTTATGTTAGTGACTGCAGTGACCAAGGGAAGACTGCTTAAGGTCAGTCACACACGACAGTTTTGTGTTGGCTCCGTACTTGTTGAGACCTTACCGACAGAAACAGAAGTCCATGGGACAACGCGAAACGCGCATTTTACTGCTGACCTTTCCTACCCCCTTTCTTGCTCTGTAGAAAGTCAGCATCGCTGTCATGTTGATTATCGGAAGGAAACATCTTACTACCGTAAAACATCTGTACAGTCAGCAGTACGACTTGGCCCTTGGACTTTCGGTTTGCTGGTTTTAATTTACCGCTCTTTAACCAACCTCCCTGGTATGGTCGGACCTTGAGAAACGATTGTTCTAGCCAGTATAGCCTGATTGGTTTACCACGATAGGCAGGTCTAACCGCCACGTCAAGGTAGCAGCAACGGTCGGACTTTTAGAAAAGAAAAGGAACTGTGAGATTACACTCAAAATCTATTATTAGAGACTTTGAATGACATAACTTGAAAATAATAACAATAGTGAATTCGTATCATTACTTCAACTTTCCTTTGAAATTTAAGTTTAGTGGTATTTTATACTTCTTATTCATTAACCTCATTTGCTATTTTAAAACCTATGTATTTGTTATGCTTAACGTTCCAGCGTAAAAGACATTGTGAGTTTCTTCTGCTCTGCTAGTCACCTTGTTAATAACCTCTGTCATTGTGTCAGTGTGAGATGTAAGAAATCAAATGTGATGTTTTTGTTATTGTCTTACGTTAAACTACAACTTATATAACTCAGAAAATTATGAGTCAACAGTGGGGTGCCATAAAATAATCAGTTGGTGAGGTTGTAAATCTTCATCGACTGAGATGGTTGGGCTACGTGTTACATATGCCTGAACACCGAATACCATGACGCGCAATGGTGATTAGTGAAGAAGACGGTTGGAAAAAAGTTAGGGACGGCAAAACCACAATGTGGAATCAGTCCTTGAAGTCACTAACTTCTAGTCTGAGCCATGTTGATAGATGCAGACTATCGTAACCAATGGTTGGAGACTCTGAGTGACGTGACTCAGAATCGATCACAATGGCGTATGTATACACACTTTCTATCTTCCCTTAAACTATGAGATTAAAATCGGTTTGTATCTTTCTTTCTTTTCACTAACTAATTCTTTTCCCCTGTATTATATCACTATAAACAATCTTTCTTTTATATATTACAATCATTGAAGTAACTACTATGAATTCGGTATTCATTTTGTTGTGCTAATGAGGTATGGCAACTTGGACAGACGCATATATGTACCTAGTCCCTATGTTGTAGCTGACTGACTGATAAAATATCCATATAGCTAGGAAATCAAACAATATTTTCCCTTTAAAAAAACACACGTACCAAGTATGAGCACGAGGTAGCTGATCTACAGAACCCCAACATTCAACAGTGAATTTCTGTGGTCCACTTGAACCCCATAATTCTGAAAAACCATTCATAGGTACACGTGATGTCCCAGTGACGAATTGTAGTAGACGACTTCTTAATTCATTTGTAAATGTGTATATAGCCTTTGAAATAAGAAAAGTAGGTGTAAGAGAAAAGGTATATAATTGTCAAGAAAATCAAGTGAATTTTAGATCGGTTTACTAACTAATGATGAGGAGTCAAAAACTATTCAACCATGTCTGGAGTAAGGTGGTTACCCTATCAAAAATACTACATGACAGTCAAGCGATATCGCAAACTGACAAAGTTAGAAACAAACCACTGGATGGTTCAAATTTTAAGTCATCACTGAAACATTTAAACGTTTTTGGGTTTAGTCCTCAAGGATGTGTCATGGGTCCCCCTACAAAGGTTTCCGTATTAAGACGAAATGGCTACTCAGTGTTTTCAGGTTATCCAATAGTCATCATGTTACAGTTATTGTGTGATATGAAATGCTTTCCAGAAACTTCCGAAAGCTAAAGGTACCATAAATACTCTTTTTCTTTGTACATAAACTAACCCTGGAAGTAAAGATCCCTATCATTTTTCCTACTTTTGTTTTTTTATTCGAGGTTTGAGAGTAGAGGTAAGGTCAAGAAACTAGCAAATAATTAGTGTCTAGCCCTCAAATGCTTTGGTACGGCCGAGAGTAGGGAGAGTTCGCTCACCCTCTCGAAATGTTCTCACATGGCCACGCGTATATAGCCTCTGACAAGGAAGTCCTACTCACTGCCTTCTCGCACTACGGGTGTGTTGTTTACGAAATTGAGAGGATGAGAAGCGGTTGTCCGGCGCTTTAACCGGATCCCAAACCAATGGTGCACATGGGCTCCAGTATCCTGCATGAACAAATTGTTGGTCACCGGCTACAATGGGACTGCATCTCCTTACGATTTTCCACTGACTTGTGGGTCAGACTTTTAGGTCAAAGACTCGGGGTGTGGTCCCCTAAAAAAACCCACCTGGTTCGGTTTGGACACCCGCTCAGTATCACAGCCCTCACACAAATCAAATGAGATTTGTGTGGCGGATATCTATTTGGTGCCTACTTGTACCAATATCTATGTGTTCTAATAATAATAATAAAATCAATGTCCAACAATTCGAATACACAAAATGTATCTAATGTGTGTGATGCAACATTTTGTATAAAAGAAAACAAGTCTAAATCCACATACGATTAATTGAAAATAATTATGGGGGAAATTTGTGGAGACTGTAGAATTGCATATTTCAAAACATTACAGTAAAATACTTAAAAGTATTGGGGAAATGTTTCGTCTTAATATGGAACTCCACGACAGTTAGCGTCTAACTCAGAAATTTTGGTTTCACACTGGACCATTTAACTTCCAGACTCCTAAATTCAAAGGTTCTAGGTTCTGTTCCCAAAGATGGGATCATGGATGTACACTGTCGAGGAGTCACATACTAGAAAGAAGTGGCTGTCAAGTAATGATGATCTAGCTAAGATCGATTCATGATTTAAACTATCGAGATGATTGAGAATAATAAAAATACAAAGCAACACCACCAACACAACAACAACAACTACTGATGATGAGGATGATTACATAAACAGTTATTATTATTATTATTATTACCTTCCATAAATTTACAATGACTGGATGATTAGCATGATATTCACCCTTATATAAAGTGTTCGCTTTCCAATCTGTTACACTAATATCTTGTAATCCACACATTAATAATTCTAATTCATTTGCATCAAATATCTGTAATGCTTCTAATGGAATTAAATCACTAAAACCTTCTAAAAATGCACACATTTGTTTTTCAACACGTGAAACAAATCGCCAATTTATTATTCGTCTAGAAAATAGTAAATAAACAAAAAGAAATTTCGTAGAATGAGTACATGAATATTGAATATGCTGATGAAACTTCATCAGTTGAGATGGCTAAGACATGTGTTACGTATACCCAACCACCGACTGCCCAGACGTGCGATGTTTTATAGTGTAGGAGATAAGGCTAGTGGCGGCCAGACGAAAACATGACACAAATCCATGAAGTCACTGACAAGTGAACTGAACCATGTTTATAGGTGTAGACTACCTACCTAGTTGGGATCCGCGAAATGATAACAACCGATGGTTCGAGACCTTGAATGACATGGCTTAAAATCAAGTGCAATGGCGCAGGTGCATCCACTGTTTATGTTCTCTCAAGTTCTAATCTTCTGAATTTTTCATATCCTTTTTTTCTCCGTTTCCAAATTTATTTCACTGGATAATACTTCTTGCATAACGTCTTCATACCCTAATCATTCCGATTACTGGTTATACTTTCTGATGTGAACAGGGAAACAAGAAGCCTTGACAAACTACGGAAGCTATTTTTCGGGACGTTATTTCAATTCATTCAAAACTTGTAAAACATTAACATTTATTTTTGACTTTAGTCTATTCTACAGAATATGAGCGTTCGTTTGATATATGATTCACTGCCATAGCCCTTTTTGTTCCAAAGCTATTGTAATTTAAACATAATATTTTGTACTCCATTTTCTTCACTAATCCCCAGTTTTGGACATAATTGTATTTTCCAAATTTTTTGTGGGTTGTGGTCGGGTTAGTCATCTATTTATTCCTGTATCTTTTTACACTGATCTGAAATTGGGAACCAGATCTGAATTGAAAATAAATCGAGTAGTGTTTCAGTTGACTTGTCTTCCAATCAGGTGATAGGATAGTTTTCATCTCTACCCCACTTCGAACACGCGCGTACTAGCTTCAAGGTTTAAGCCGGTCAGCCTATCGCGTCAATGTCTTAATCTAGACTAGACAAGTTAGCCTTAGCACCAAAAGTGGGTAGACAGGTCAAGGACGTAACACTTTCACTACCTCTACTACTATGGGATTTGAATCGACAACTGCATCTCTGTGCTAATGTGGTATTGCAACTTGAACTGATGTACGTACGTACGAAGTTCTGCATTGTTGCTAACTGACTATGTTGAGATGATTAACAGGATTACGCAATTTTTGTCGATAATTGCTCAAACCTTACTAATAGTAATTGAAAATGGATTTATTCTAATTCAATTCTTTGGATGAACTTACGTTATATATATATATATATATATATATATATATATATATATATATATATAAATTTAATAGTTGAGATTATGAGTCAATTAAAACTACACCACCATGGAAAACTTGGAAGCACTGGACGGCCATTTCGTCCTAATATGGAGCTCCTAAACAGTGCCCAACCATGATCCCGCCTTGCAGGATTCGAACACAGGTCTTATCGGTCTCAAGACTTCAACTATTAAAATTACTATAAAGTTGTATTATTTCAATTTATTCCGCTTGAAAATCAAGTATTTCTTCCACACTGTCTTATTCATGAGTAAGACCATAATAATTAAAATGTTGAGTGCTAACAATCGCGTTCTATCCGTTTTTCAATAGAACTCATTTGCACCTTAATAATGACCAATTGGCTGACTGAGAAGAAGGAATGATTAGTACCCAAGTATTGATGACTTACCATTAATTAACAATAATTATTAATATTTTTTAATAGAATAATGAACCGATCAATATTAGACCACCATTAAAAGCCTGGAAGTATTGTACGGCCATTTCATACTGATATGCAGTGTACATACATGGCCTCGAAATTGGGAATCGAACCCATGTTTCATGAGATGATGTGTTCTGTTCACTACATTTGTTGTCGCTGCCAACCAGGAGACGGGGAGGGTGCGGTTCTGTGGGCAACGTTGCAGGTCGGGGCAGTCTGGTGCGGAGGGGTGGCGTCTGGTGGAGTGTTCTGGCGGGGCGGCGTGGGCTGTAGCAGGTGCTGTCGACGAAGAGGAGCGGTGAGACGTGCGGCTGCTGGGCGGACATCGGATGTAGATGGCTCAGCAGGCCGGTGGAGCATGGGGGTAGACGTCCCAGGTGCCGGGCGGAGGTCGGATGTTGGTCCCCCGGCATGGTCGAAGGAGCTATGGAAGTCAGCGCGCCGCAGACTCGACATTTTGACGGAGGGTGTAGCACAGACTGTAGATGGAAGAATGTTGCACGGCGAGGATGAACCACCTCAAGAACGATGGCTTTTAAAGGGAGGACGAGTGTGGTGTGTGCTAGTTATGTAGACATAAGTAGTATATGACATGAGTACTGAACAGAATGTCTGGCAACAGAGAGACGAGAAGATCGAACAATAAAGAATGAAGAAAGAATGCACTTTATAGGGAAATGCAAGAACAAAGGGATTCTGAGTCATTTGAGACAATTGATGAACAATTTGCAAATTAAGAATTTAATAAATGGTTGTTGGATTTTGCTAACTAGTTCTGTAATTTGCTGTTCAATGCATTCGGTTGTCCCCATCTGTGTTTTGTTCACTACATTTGAGATTATGTCTGTGCATTCCATATCCGTAAAAAATGATTATTTAATACTTTCAAGATTTTCAATGATCATCTAACTATTCATCAGTCTATTATCTCAACAACCACTACAACAACACCAAGAATAACAAAAAGGGAGAGAGGGGGGGGGGAAATAATCAAAAATAACAATCAATAAAAAAAATATAACTTACTCTATATATTGTGTTTTATTATTATTTGTAACACGTATATTTCTACCATCTTTAATTAAATCCACTTCAACTGTTTCACCAAAATGTTCTTCTTCAACAGACATTGTTAAATCTAATGATATAGGATCTTCTTTTAATATATATTTTAAACTACGATAATATTCTGAATCAACTGATTCCATATCTTTTAATGAAATAGTTTTACCAAGCATCATTTTATAAAATGGTCTAATAAAAAATCCATCTACTAATTTACCATGATATACAGCCATACCAACAACACGACCAATAAATTTAAAATATTTTAAATGTTCTTCATTAGCCATACCAGATAATGGATTAATTTGAAGTGTATAATTATCACTATGGATAAGAAGAAAACACAAAAAAAAAGGAAGGATTAAATGAAGAATTATAAGAGAATAAGTAATTGAATAGGTTACATCAGAGATTGACTTGAATAGTGAGATTATCATTTTATGGACGACATTCAAGAGAAACTGAAGTGACCACCTGATTAAGATTAAATGAGAGAGTTATAAAGCAATTAGAATTCTCCATTACAATTGATGGTTAAGGGGTTAAAAAAATTAGATTTACGGCTTTTAATCACATACTGACATCAGCTATAATGTTAAAAACTAAATTTAGCCAAATGTATGTAACTTGTTATCTGATATCTATCTGATTGGTTCGTCCACTTTAAACAAATTATTGAAAACAAAAACAGTGAACAGCTGTTTTATGATGTTATAGGGCTTTATTTATTTATTTATTTAAACACATAAACATTGGTACAAGAAGGCACCAAATAAATCATTCGATTTGTGTGAGGGCTGGGATACTGTTTGGGTGCCCAAACCGAAGCAGGCGGTTCCTTTAGGGGGCTACACCGAAAGCCTTCAACCTAAAGGTCTGATTCACAAGGCAGTGGAGCATCTTAAGGAGATGCAATCCCATGGTAACCAGTGACCAAAGATTGATTTATACGCCCATGTACAGCATTGGTCTGGAATCGTGTCCACCAACCCGGTTAAAGCGCTGGACATTCGCTTTTCGTCCTCTCAATTTCGTAAACAACACCCGTGGTGCGAGAAGGCAGTGGTTGTATGCACGTGGCCATGTGAGAGCATTTCGAAAGGGGGGCTGATTTTCCCCACCCTCGACCGTACCAAGGCATTTGGGGGCTATCGGGCTTCTCAAGAATGTGTAGTCATGATACTCCTAATCATGCAAAACAAGACCCTCATTGGGACTCTAGGAATTACTGCTCAGAATAAGTCATTAAAGAGTACATGATTATTACTAATACTATGAAATGGAAAGTGAAGACTGTCGAATTTTATATTTGGTATCACAGAATGATCGTAATTAGTTCACAATTACAAACTAAAAATCACAGGATAGCTGTTTTGTCCTAGTATGGGACTTCCCAGAAGTATTCATTTAGCGCTTCCTGCTTTGTAACGGTTATCTAAGATCAGTCCGTGATGCAAACTACAAAAAAAATTTAATTATCTACACAAATCTCCTATATTAATAAAAAATAATGATTGCTTTGGAGTAAAAGGTGTTCTCTTTTGTTATTCGAGTTGCAATTACAATCCTTATATATAACAAGGAAACCTACATCCTACAACACATACGTCGGGATAGATGCGGGAGGTTACAGGTATGCGTTACATGCGTACATAATGCATGAACCGAAGCCTGTACACTCTATAGCAAACAGACAAGCATAGACGCTTCCGCTAGCAAGTATATACTACATACATATATAGAGTGCATAAACCAAGATCCATATATTCTATAGTATAAGCACAAGTGTATATGAGATCACCTCTGGTTATAGCCCCATGACTTGCAAACACTGAATGAATATCAAGCACTCAAATCAATTTGTCATAGAAAATATGCTTTTATCACCCTCGTATGACAAGCAATCTTGGAATCAACCACTGCACACTGGTTACGAAACAGTTCATAACTTTCATCCTAGTCCGCTTATTCTAGACCTAATGGATCCTCCCAGCAAGAATTCAGTTAGGCACATAAAGGAAATTTTTTTTCCACGACAACAATTATGTTCTTATTTCTCTCATCTAATTGATCAAAAATCAGATGATTCGTCACATTTCCACTTAACCGCCTGTATTAGCTCATGAACACAGTTCATTATTTCTAGAGCACCAACATAAAGATGAAGATCAGTCTTTGCCAAAGAATAAAACACCAAGTGAATAGGAAAAATTCAATAGTTGAAATCACGAGTCAATTGAAGTTAAACCACCATGACAAATTTGAAAGCACTGAATGGCTGTTTCGTCCTATTATAAGACACCTCAGTGATATCGCGCGCATCTACAATCTCACATCGTGAGATTCGAACCCAGGATCTAACAGTCTATAGCACACAAACACTTAATCACTAGACTATTGAGTTAACCGGTATTCAACTGTGTTAATGTTTAACATCAACTAATTCATCAAATTAATCCTGTATATAAAAATATTAGATAGTACACTTTTGTTAAACATTGAAAAAAGGAGAATAAAAGTACGTCATATTTTTTTTTATTCGAAAAATTTAAGCAAATTATAAATTGAATGAATCATAGATGATAACAAATATCGATTTATTTAGTTTATATTTGTTCTTTTCACCATAGTAATAATATTTAAATATATAAAAGAAATTCCATTAGATTGATAAACACAAAAGACTAATATATACACAATAGATTTTAACTTTTTCTTCAACAACTACAACTGATAGTACGAGTAGTAGTAGTAGTAGTAGTAGTAGTAGTAGTAGTAGTAGTAGTAGTAGTAGTAGTAGTACTGGTAGTGTTAGTGGTAGTGGTGGTGGTGGTAGTAGTAGAAGTGGTAGTAACAACGTTATTAGTTCATAGCAAGGGTGTTTACACTGGACTGTATGATAAATTTATGTAACGAAAACAAGTATACTTATAGATAATAATATATAAAAAAAGGGGGGGGGGAACAGGATAGGGATAGGGGAGAGAAAATAATAGAAGAATAGAAAAATACATGAACATATAAATATGTATGTTCAAAAGTAAGATTTCTTATAATAAGGTACATCATGAACTAACTTTATTGAAACAAATCAACTAAGTAACTAGAATGAATCAACATATATCATTATAATTAATTTTCTATATACGCATATTAACAAGGAAAGAAAAAGTGAAATAAGCAATGTGGAGTTAATTGTATTGTAGTCCATACTTTTAACATTGATACAGTTTGTTTTATCATTGAATTAATGAGGAAAGCATAAACATGTTTAAAATCCGATAAATACATTCACTTAATGTAATATATATATCTAAACATGCGTTATAAAAGTGTGATATACTTAGTTAATATGAATGGGATTGTAGCTACGACCTCTCAATAAAGTGTTTAGACTCTTAAATAATAATGATATGATCGAGCTATATTGATTGGAAAATTTGTTTCTTTAGATTCTACCATACCCGAGAGGTTTGGTTGTAAAACAGTAAAACTGTATGTAACAAAATTATGGTTCAAGGATGAAGTTTGACTGTTGACTGTATTGAAATGTGATAGCTGTAAGATATTTCCTTCAGGGAACTAGCATCTGCAGTGATGCTATATTCTCAAAATGAAAGGAAGAGACTAGAAAAAAGTTCAACCCTGAAAATATTACCATGATTTATGTCATCAAGAGTAAGGTTTTCTTTTTTAAAGTATGGAGCTATTACGTTACAAACTTCTCACAGAAAGCACATGTATGACGGGCCTCAGGAATTTTCTCAATGGGTTTTGAGGTTACCCTCCTACGTTGCTACTACCACAGTGTGGGTAATCAAGGATTTACAAGCGTCTGCATACCTCTAACAGCGCCAAAGATCCTGAGACGGAATGAATAAGGGTTTCGATTTATTGTTGCCTACAAGGTACTTTGATATGAGCCCCCACATGCCCTGGTAAGGCCGAGAGTGGAAAGAGTCCGTTCTCCCTCTCGAAATGCTCTCACATGGCCACGCGTATATAGCCACTGCCAGGGAAATCCTACTCACTGCCTTCTCTCACCACGGGTGTTGTTTACGAAATCGAGAGGACGAAAAGCGAATGTCCGGCGCTTTAACCGGATCCAAAACCAATGGTGCACATGGGCTGGCTCCAGTATCCTGAGGGAACAAATGGCGTATGAACCAATCGTTGGTCACCGGCTACCATGGGACTGCATCTCCTTACGATGCTTCACTGCCTTGTGGGTCAGACCTTTAAGTCGAAGGCTCGGGGTGTGGCCTCCTAAGAAAACCACCTGTTTCGGTTCGGGCACCCGGGCAGTATCATAGCCCTCACACATATCCAATGAGATCTGTGTGGCGAATATATAGTCGGTGCCTCCTTGTACCAATATCTATGTGTTAAAATAAGTAAATAATAAATAATAAACTTTGGTATGAACCACATTCCAAGACTAATGATAATACCTGGTGGCCTAAACCACACTAGGTGGAAAAGGGTCTGAAAATCGAACACCTTAACCAATAAGCATTCGCTCAAAATTGCAATTTATACAAATAGATCGGCCAGTCGGTGAGCCTTTAAAAAACTTATGAGCTGGTACATAAGTTCAAGAATGTCACAACTATGCATTTCAATGGAGCAATCATGTTGTGATTAAGGGGTTTAATTTTCAGCTACCAAATCTAGGGTTCGAATTCCGCTCGAACTACTTTAGTCTATACAACAACGTAGCATCATATTTAAAATATGGATAAGAGCCAAGTACACGAACCTGTACCGCAGTAAATGAGACGAAGAATAAATATATACATCAACATAAACGATGTATAAACGTAGACAAACAGGTTAAATAACTCTCGATTGATATCATGGAGTTAGATAACGATTGATAACCTGGATATCTGTTTCTTCTTAACACGGGACCCCTCAGGAGTGTGCATCCGCAACCCCTCAACCTGTAATTGAATCAAGGACCTTCCGTCTCACGCGATAACACTTAACGGATTGATCACTGGGCCAGGGTTCAATCGTGTACAGTGGTCCAGAAGTTCCGAAGGTCCTGGGTTCAATTCAAGGTTGTAGAATCGTGGATACAGACTGCTCGTGAATTCCACATTAGAGCGAAATGGCCGTCCGAATATTCAATGGCTTTATAACTTAGGTCCGTTTATGACTTCATTAAAATTCCACAATCCCATCCTAAATATTATAACAAATCAGAATTAGTGGTATCGGTGGTGGTGGTAGTAGTAGTAGTAGCAGTAGGATTAGTATAACTCACAGTGTAAATTTGATCATATGAAAAACAGTTGGTAAATAATGAGTGATAACGCAGAAAAAAAGACATGAAACATTACTAAACTAAAAATGAATTCGCTCCACAATATTTGATTAAAGATGGTCGCACAAAGCTTTTCCTAATTATAGAATTAAATGATTCATCTGGGGAAGTTTCAATTAAGAGGTGCACATAAATAATCGACATAAATTGGGATAGTAGGACAGTAATTGAACTAACTGAAAACAAGTATTGGTTTGGTTACCATTAAACATGTTATCTAGTCCATTCCCTCTCATACTAACAGGACAGTTAGATGATAATTGCCTATACCTGTATCAAACAGGCTAATTCAATTCCAGATAATGAAGGCGTAACTCTTCAGAGACCAATTTTTGATCATAATTTAAGTTTATCAGTTATTCATTATTTAAAAACACTTAAACATTGGTACAAGGAAGCAATAAATATATATGCATCACCCTTTACCATTCGATTTGTGTGAGGGGCGGGATATCACTCAGGTGCCAAACCGAAGTAGCTAGTTTTCTTAGACGTTCATACCTCGAGTCTTTGATCTAGAGGTCTAATATAAAACAGAATTGGATAACTCCAAGACTTCATGTTTAACATTAAAAACAATCGAAATTACCTGATTACATAAACTGAAATATGTATAGATCGATTTGGAATTGTCAGTAAGTAACCAAAAGTCAAATGTCGTAAGTACTAATCGATTTCGAGAAATCAACAATAATGAAATATAACTAGTACTAATACTCTTAACTAAGAAAGTACATATTGATGTATAATATGTATCAAAACTTCTTTTCAATAAACTAACGAACAAAGGCAATTGAGTAACTATGATTAATGTATATATTCGTATAGATATGCGCATATATATATAAGACATACGCGGCTGAATATTCGAATAGACCATAATAAGGATTGAACATTTCACGTGATAATAAAAAGAACCATTCACGTTGTACACCACCATAATCTAAACCTTTTTCACCAATAAATTCAATCCATAATCTAAAAAAGCCAAAAAGCAAAATAATTTTAGAAAATAATAGAATCCAGGCAATGAGTACATAGTTAACAAGTAAGTACTTTTGTCAATACCATTGAAGTATTGCTCATGTTGAGTGGAACAATTGAATGATAAATGGTGTGGTTAGACATAAAGGTACTTCATCATGGTGCTAAATTGATACATGATGTATTGAATCTTCTACAATTAAGGTAATTAGATTATGTATTAATTTGACAAGGAGATATTTAATAGTAAAATAGTAGTTTGGAAGAAACTAAGAAAGAATCAAAATGAAAAGTGGTATTATTCTATAAAGTTATTGATTTTAGTCTGAACTATACTACTGATAGGTGCAAACTATCTGGTCAAAGTTTACTTCATAATCACAATAAGTGATTAGAGACTTTAGATAAGATAGTTTAGAATTGATTATCATGGTACAGATGAGTTTATTTCCATCTTAGATCTCAGTATTCATTTATACAAACGTCTTTTTAAATCATATTCAGAAAGATTCTTTCTTTCTTCTTATCACTGCTACTACATTATTTCGATCTTTTATGCAATTCACCATGTTAATTTCATTTCCTTATGTTAGAATAGTATGACGATATGGGTCAAAATACATCTATACCAGGCTATATGTTAATGACATCTATCTGTTTATGAAGAGTAAGATTTATTCACATGTTCAAATTCTTGTATTTTGCATAAGATAAGTGGAAATGTATGAACATTTATACTGAAGTGAGAGGACTTTTCAGGAAATTTTTCCACATGGAGTCGATCGATAAGGTGATAAAGTAAAATTATAAGATATTTTCTTGTGTTTTATTTCGTTGGTCAATCATAGACCTTCAGAATGCTGGAGAACTTCTCTACTACTAATTATGACTTATGGTTTTTGATGAACTCATCTAGATGGACATGAACATCTGTTTTCTCTTCGTCATTTTCTGTGATATGTGAAGGTAGCAATTATGGTTACACTGGAAAAAAGTTGAGATGGCATGGCTCTATATGACTGGATTTCAAAACATAAAAAACTCTTAATCATCATCATGTGAATTATGACAATTTAAGTACAGTTACAAATGGATTGTGATAAAACTGACATTGAAACAAATGAGATAAAGAAATTACGAAATTGGTGAGCTCACCAGACGATCATAGTAGTCACCTATCTTAAATATTTGAAGATTTTACAGAAAACGAAAAGCAAACATATACTGGAGATAGCGAAACGTCTTCAACTCGGACGTGAAATTTCCAACTCTTTTCCTAGATGCCTCAGACACTTCTACACTTAAGCCCCGAATAGTAGAAAAAAGGCGCAAAGTAAGAAGCGAAACCTTACTTTAATGTGAATTTATAAGCAAAGAATAGGTTATTTGTAGGTTAACCGATGTCCTCAATGCCCCAAAAGCTACTGGAATACGTCAAATTTTTTAAAAATAGTAAGCAATTAGCCAATCAAGTCGTGATGCATAATCTTGAGTTTTTCCAGATGATTCTAAGAAGCATCCTTTCGATGTTGATTGAACAAGATGTTTTTCAGCATTCAGCTTTCTTCAGCAGTCTTGTTTGAAGAATTCTTGGAGGCTCAAAGCAATAGTGTGCTCACCAACCGACTGAATGGTCAATTAATTGTAACTATGTCAGTTCAAATATCTCGATAGTGACACCTTAGACTGTAGAGCTCTATGAAACAGGTTTAAATAGAATAACGGCAATCAGTTTAGTTCCAGATTGCAGATACACCTTTCTGATGAGTGATAACTTTAAATATAAGTATAACTTTAAATCTATGGTTTTCTGCCGACTACTTTAACAAATTAATATATACATGTAGACTTACCGATGCATTAACACTTCTGGTCTTTTTATTCCATAAATTAGACGGAATGAATCTTCAAATATACCAGCTCGTGTAACACGTAATTCAAATTTAGCTTGTGGATCACGTGGAGCTCGTAACCTTGATCGGAAATAATCATATTTTTGTTTATAATTTCTTGAATAAGGAACAGCTGGACCACCTAAACGTTCTAGACGAGGATCTTCCCATTGAGTAGTTCGAGCATCTATCGCAATTATTTAGAAAAAAACACATATAAAATAAGTTCCACTAAGACTACAGGTACACTTTTCTAACGAGTTCCAAATAGTATGGAACCTTGGTCAAACAGGGTTTCCTTATCGACTACCTTCACACACCATTATACATAGATGTGTTGATCAAACCAATGATCAAAATGGTTTGACACAAAAACGAGCAGTAGTAAGTAGATACAGGGTAACTGAAGTACGAATTAGGAGGTAAATATAGTCCGGAGAAATACACTAACCATAATAATAATAGCTTGTGCACAATATACACAAGTTGGCAAACAAACACACATATGTAGACAGTATTCTCAATAGAACAATTTTAAATTACAAATTAACTTACTATGATTAATGTAGAAAATACGACCATTACTATGTACACGTTCTTCCCAACCAGGCTATTTTTGAGTAAAACAAAACAAAACAAGAAAAGTCAAGAGAACAGAAAAAGAAATTACATGATGTACAGGTAAGAATGACTTTTCTTAAATTTGTAAATATTACTACTCCATGATGTTCACTTGATAATTTAAAAAATCATTTAGCATTGCGTATATTGTTGGAGTCCAATGGTTGGAAACTCTGGGTGACATGGCTCAGAATCGATCAGAATGGTGTAGGTGTATACAGTCTTTGTCTTGCCTTAAACTGTGAAATTAAAATTGCTTTATACCTTTCTTTCTACGAACTAATTCTTTCTTCTTGTACTATGTCCTTATATGCAATCTTTCTTTTATATACTACTACCCAGGACAGAGTGGGTTGGAGAGTGCTGGTCGGCGGCATATGCTCCATTAGGAGTAACAGGCGTAAGTAAGCAAGTAAGTACCTACCATTGAAGTAACTACTTCTATGAATCCAGTGTTCATCTTATTGTGCTAATGATGTATGGCAACTTGGACCGATGCATATATGTGTCTGGTTCCACGTTGTAGCTGACTGACTGATAATAATAAAAAAATTAATGATGTATTATTTTTGATAATTGATAAGGTTTGAAACATGGAAAGAGTACTTTACTGCAAGGTTGGTTTATATACGGAAAATCGACGGTACTTATAGCATTTCAGATGGCCTTGCGCTTCTAGAGAGTTCTGGGACCCTACCATAGTAGCAAAATAGGCAATCATTCAATCAGGGGTGTGATACATGAATCTTCACTTTCTAGATGTTTCTGAGAAACTTCTATTCAATACTAATTTGATAAAATGTTTCCCAGAGTTTTCAGGACCCATCTGAACTTTTTTAGAAGAATATTCTGGGTTTCCATAACAACAATTAACCCAAATAAACAGAAATAAGAATGTTTGACATTTTATTAAACATCATGTAAGCCATTTATTCCGGTTAATAGTTTATTACATATACTTTCCCAGATCAAATACTCAATTACCTCTGACTGATTACGTAAACTATACTCTCGTTAAGAAAGTGTCCAAAGATAACTAGGAAGGCTTTCAGATTATTTATTTATGTTTTACACTTATTAATAAACAATAGTTTTAACAAATAAAGTTGCCTTCGAGAAATTTGCTATTCAGAAGATAAATCAAATCTACACGATTAAATAATCATTCAGTACCAAGAACCCAAACACCACTGAGATCATTCACTTGATCTACAAATCTTCCTCACCCTCTCAAACATTTACTCTTAATTTGGATTTGTTTCGATATCCCATGTTTATAATCTTTGATATACAAATGAAATTTATGTCATAATTCCGATTCCTTGTTATATCAAGTTTTTCCTGAATTCTTGCCTTTTCTACTCAATCGCGTGGATCTCATTATTTATGTTGTGGAGATAAACAGTTGAGTTCTCTAAATCTGATCATAGATCCCGGTTCTATTAGAAAATATCTACTTTCCAATTACTGATAACTCAGAACAATCGTAAGTTGTCTCACAAAATAAAACCTAAGTAGAATAATTCATTCCATGAAAATATGGATTTGTACAACTCATCAAGGCGATGTAATGGAATAAACCTTAAAGATTAGGTCAACAATAAATTCATAGGCCTGAAAACAAACAAACAAGTCGGAGTGCAAATCAGCTGACTACATTCCGCACAGTTAATATGTTTGATTACACAATCAGTTAGCTGACAAGGTGATAATGAAGAAGATATAGCTCAATAGTTAAGGGGTCCAATTTCTACTTACCAAGTCGTATTTTCAAATCTTATACCAACTACTTTGATTTGAGTAGCCATGTTGTGTCATTAGTCCTTACAAAACCGTGAAACTGATAAATGAATGAAAACGAGTTTTTTTTCATTTATATTATGATGAAGTAGGGAGCTTAAAACGAAATAATAATATTGTGAAGAAATAGGAAACACCCAAGAAATCATATTATGAATGAGAATAGCATTTAGGAGAAAAAAAGATATGCGGTACAGTGTATAAAAAAGTGACCAAGATAAGATTCAATGTAGATCACTACTCAAAACCTGGAAACATTGGACGGCCGTTTTGTACTAGTGTGGAACTTGGCAGTGAGTATTCACGATTCCATACGGGACTCGAACCCAGGACCTGCGGTCTCAGTGGTCTAGAGGTTAAGCGTTCGCACCTAGAGGATCAAACTTATCCACTCTCCGTACAAGATTTAATTATTGAACCGAATAGAGGGATGTATTTTGTCATACCCATTTCTGTTTTAAAGCTATTGCAATTTAAATGTAACTTTTTGTACTCTATTTTTCTGCCCTAGTGGTCAGTTTGTATTTTTTTAGTTGTTTTTTGGTTGTGGTTATGTTAGTCATTTATTTATTCATGTATCTTTTTTACACTAATCGGAATCAGGAATAAATCGAGTAGTATTCCAGTTGACTCGTCTTCTCACTCTCTCGCCTATTAACCAATCGGATGATAGAATACTTTTCGTCTCTGTATCCAAGATCGTTGGTTCGGACTCCAGCATTTCTAGCCTCAATGTTAAACCAATTACTCTGTCGTGTCAAGGCCTTGACGTAAATGGAGACAAGTTCTCGCGTGAATGGACAAATCAAGGACATAGCAGCATTGGGCAACAAAGACCCAATTCCTAAGGGTAGTTTGGGAAATTGATCTGGCTCAACATTTATGCCAGGCTCTAAACTGACTATGATTGACTGACAATAAAGAATATGAATTCTATCATATTTTATAACAGAATTGTAAATGTAAGAAATTTCGTCTCAATTTCAAAGAAGTCAGGTGTTGAGTTGATGGAAGACAATAAAAAATACCAGTCACTAGAGTGAAACATTATATTTATTTTAATCTTTGGACTTTCACAAATACGATTTCTTTTAAAGGGATTATAAATATTTCGCCGTTGAAATTTTAGCTAAACCACGATTAAAAACCAAGAAGAACTGGAGGGCTGTTTCGTCCCAGCATGGGACACCTCAGTGGCGGGAATGCGAATCTAAGATCCTAAATGTGGAAATCAGACCCAAATTATTCGGTCACACACACAAACATTTTTCCGCTAGACCACTGAGCCAACATCCAACAATCTACATGTTTAGCTTCAATCAATCAATTATCTTGCGCAACCCTTCAATCACATCATAAAATAGATAACTGTCTGCTTCTTACAGAACTGCAGGAGTTGCATGTCAAAGCCAGTCCTTAGTAATCATATGATTGTTATTAGCATAGGGAATTTAGAGAGATTGTAGTGCTTTCACCGTAACTAGTGAAGGTCAATCCATATCGGGTGACAGAAGTGACTAAGGAGTCTCGTGATGGGACGAAATAGCCTCCTAGTTTTCAATGGTAGTTTAGCTAAGGTCAGTTTGTGATTTCAGCAGTGAAAATACTACAATCTCCACAACACTTATAATAATAATAAATATTTGTCATGTATATATGAGATGCTAAAACATGTTCGGGTTTCAAGCTAAAGTAATAACATCTACCTCTACACACACACACACACAGGTGCACTTAAAACTTGTGCAATACAAACAAACACATGCATGAGCTGTGAATAAACAAATTCTCCTATAAACATGATAATATATATATATATATACTTAATGACACTTGTAAACAGAATAATGGACAAATATGTTGTCATAGCAAGAGACATGGGGCGAGAGAGAGAGAGAGGAGGGGTGATCCAGAAACGAATCCATAATATATCACAACAAATTAATCAATGCATTTTTTTGTTTGTTTGTTTGTATAAATTAAAATGAACAAGATGTAAAACGAATTCATATGAATAAGACAGAGAATGAATAATCTTAAATGGTTAAATCTAATAAAGTAGAATGATGTTTATTTATTTATTTATTTGATAAACCAATGAGTGTGTGTGTGTTTGTGTTTTATTAAACAGACAGATTTATTTACATATTGTAGTTATTTATTTATTTATTAATGAAGCAATTGTTTATATACAAGAAAAAGAATTTTTTTTTGTGTTGGATACACGAACATGTCGTAGTGTATAGATCTTTACAAGGTTGAAAGGTTCCATTCTTCATTCTGCATCTAATCGACTCTAATTATTCTACTGATTGACAGGTTGATTTTATGGTTATTTATATAAATAATCGAAATCCAACCTAGCTTTCTTTGTATCTAACACTTTAAAACAGTAGAAGATCTTGACAACCATGAGTAGAAACCAGAACTGTACGCACAAAAGGAGTACAACTTATCATTATTTTAGCCTTAGTCTATTACTATAATATTTCGAATTTGAAATTATCCTCGCCCTCTCCCTCTTTCATATCCTCACGGTATTACTTCATTTCATTTTTACCCCTTTGTTATCTATAATTATTGTTCACAAAAACATTTGGTTGCCGACTCAGTGGTCTAGCGGTTAAGCGCTCGTGTGTGAGAAGGATAGGTCTTGGGTTTGAATCCCGCGAGTCGGGGTCGTGGATGCGCACTGACACTAAGGAGTCCCACAATATGACGACAATATGGAAAATCTTCTAATGTTGAAATGGGAATTATATGGGTTTTTTATTAAGAAAATTCAAATGGGGGGGTATAATCGTTTAGGGAATACGTTCTATGTGTTTTACAACTGCGATTTAAGTATCAATCGGATGTTTACAAATAAGTGTCTTGAATTTATCGACGTGTAAGTTCCTAAACTTTGACATTATATATATATATATATCGCTGAGTACTGACCAAGTTCATATATGTCAACTCCTTCTTAATGTTGATTGAATTCTATCAATCGAGTTGCAAAGTGGTCACTAGTCTAAATGACTTAAAGTTGCGTGTACTGTGTTGAAATATAAGGTGGTGATTGGCGGTAATCGACATGAAACCCTACTTAACCCAGGTTTTGTCTTAGTCAGCACTTGACAATTTCAGGGCTTTTGTCGACTACCTCTAATCAAAATCAATTTTACATACTGAAAAGTAACTAGAATATAAACTATACAACTTCAAGCACTAACTATTAATGTGTGTATAACATACCACCGAATCATGAGATAAAATATAAATTACAGAAATCCCACTGCTTTTCAGTAAAAAAACAATTTGAAATGATTATCGTCTGAATACGGAAGTTGGCAGTTGTAAAAGCATTTCAAAGACACTATTTTTGAAACACATCTATTTAACAGAACAGCATTTGAAGGTGTAACACAATTAAATGCTAGCTAGATTATGACATTGTATAATGGAATAGACCACTTTTGTATATGGATCGGTGCTTGCGAAATAGGAATTACTACTACGGAACAATGATAAATGTTGACTAAATACATTTAATTTATGAAGTACAAGTTTATGGATTCATTTTCAAACCGAATTACATGTACGTTCGGCAAATAATTTGATCTAGGGTTTCCTCAAACTAAAATATATCCCGGTTAAATTAAGAGACTGAGACCAGAGTGCTAAAATGCAATCTCTATCTAGAGTTATGTAATATAAAAAATGACCATTAGTGAAATTATTAAAAGTGTAATTATTGATTAAAAAAGGAGAGAGCGATTTAGAAAAATCGCTAGTAAAAATTTAAAAAAAAAAAAGATAATTTGTCTTACCGGTAATGGGCCTAAATCTTTCATTACATGTCGTTGTGCTTCATGTGTTAATAAAGAACCATTGGTTATTTGATTATTTGATCGGATAACTCTAGGATCATCCTAAGATTTGAGAATAATGAGAAATTAAATAGTGATGTAAGAATTCATTAGGCATAATGATACACTGTAAGTGAATTTGATAGTTTACATATTGAACTGGTTTCATCAAAACAATCACTGAACAATAAGAAAAATTGGACGAGATATTTCGTTCTACTGTGGTATTACTACTTCTCAAAAGGGCATAACAACGATTACAAAACACAGGGATTTATTTATTATTTAAACACATAAACGTTGGTAGAAGAAAGGCACAGAAATATATACGTGCCACACAAACCATTAACTTTGTGTGTGAGCTGGAATACTGTCCGAGTGCTAAACACTTAAAGATCTAATCCACAAGGTAGTCGAGCAACTTTTTGGAGATGTGGTCACATGATAGCCGATGACCAACAACACGTTCATTCTCCATTTGTTCCCTAGGGAGTTTGGAGCCCATGTGCATCAGTGGATCGGAATCACGGCTTCCCAACTGCACCAAGTGGATACACCGTACCCACTAAACCGAACATTCGCTTTTCACCACCTCAATTTCGTAAACAACAACAACAGCAGTGAGCAGGACCTCCTTGAATGCATCTACGAACACATGGCTATATGATGTCATTTCGAATGGAGGAGAAGACATTCTTCACCCTTAACCGTACCGGTGATAGAACCCAGGACATTAAGTCTAACAGTGAGGATTTGATTTTTGAACAAACGAGCCTCCATTCAAAGGTTTATTTATCTAACTTCAATCGATCCATGATAATGTACAACTAGATAAGTTAGTTGCCTCACACATTCAAGATACAATGGCAGGTTCAAACTAGAACCCTGTAAATCACGTTGTGAAATTTATTGATCAATTAACAAAAACAAACAAAATAGGAATTTAAAAAATCTGGTCTTGAATGGATCAATGAATTAAAAGTCAAACATTTTAATTTATAAACTAAAGACAATCCTAAACTTCAGAAAGCACTTCAATATTATTATTATTATTATTATTATTATTATCATTATTATTATTATTATTGGTAGTAGTAGTGTTGTGAACAGAATACGAGTGGGGGACAATCGAATGTATTTGACACGAAATAGCAGAACATCTCAAATAAAATCTGAGAACGATATAGTAAATCATTAATGTGCAGAATATCAATCCATCATCTCAAACTTGACCGTTCCTGTCGCAAACACCAACCCACTGTCTCAGATTACATTGTTTATGCATTTTTATACCAATTGCGTTCCGTTCTCGTTCTTTCCTTATCGACCTTCTACTATAATACATTCTATGCCTGACCACTGTTATATACCACTTTCGTGGATATAAGTAACCCACACCACACTCACCCACCCCCTTTAAGGCATTCGTTCTTGCAGTGGTTCTGCTCGCCGTGCCACTTTCTTCTCACCTGCATTCTATGCCACGATCTCCGTTAAAATGTCGAGTCTGCGGCGCGCTGACCTCCATAGCTCCATCGACCTGCCGAGGTATCAACATCCGACATCCTCCTGGGACCTAAGACATTCAACGCCTGCGCTCCAGCGGCCTGCTGAGCCATCTACACCCAATCCCCAGCGAGCAACATTAGGTCCCACTGCTCCTCTCCGTCGACAGCACACGCTACAGCCAAAGCCGCCCCGCCAGAACACTCCTCCCAACGTCACCTCTCCGCATCAGGCCGCCCCCACTGGCACCTTAGCTCCAGGCCCGCAACGACGTCCACAGAACAGCACTCTTCCTCTCTCCTGATTGGCAGAGACATCAAATGTAGTGAACAGAACACGGGTGGGGACAATCGAAAGTATTTGAGCACAAAATTACAGAGCATCTCAAGTAAAATCTGAGAACTACATAGTAAATCGTTAATTTGCAAAATATCAATCCATCATCTTAAACTTGATCGTTCCTTTCGCAAACATCAACCCACTGTTTCAGATTTCACTGTTATGCATTTTTATACCGATTGCATTCTGTTCTTTCCTTAACGACCTTCTACTGAAATACATTCTATACCCACACCACAGTAGTAGTAGTAGTAATAATAATAATAATAATAACAATAATAATAATAATAATCAACCAACACCAAAGTCAGAATTTTCAATGCAAATGTCAACAGAGTTCTACTGTATGGGGCGGAAACCTGGAAAACTACGAAATCCATCATCCAGAAGATACAGGTGTTTATTAACAGTTGTCTACGCAAAATACTTCAGATCCTCTGGCCGGACACTATAAGCAACAACCTACTATGGGAGAGAACAAATCAGATTCCAGTGGAGGAAGAAATCAGGAGGAAGCGCTGGAAGTGGATAGGACACACATTGAGGAAAGCACCGAACTGCGTTACAAGACAAGCCCTCATATGGAATCCTCAAGGTCGAAGGAGGAGAGGAAGACCAAAGAATACATTACGCCGGGAAATGGAGATAGATATGAGAAAAATGAACAAGAATTGGATGGAACTTGAAAAGAAGGCCCAGGACAGAGTGGGTTGGAGAATGCTGGTCGGCGGCCTATGCTCCATTGGGAGTAACAGGCGTAAGTAAGTAAGTAAGTAAGTAAGTAAGTAAGTAAGTAAGTAAGTAAGTAAGTAAGTAAGTAAGTAAGTAAGTAAGTAAGTAAGTAAGTAAGTAAGTAAGTAAGTAAGTAAGTAAGTAAGTAAGTAAGTAAGTAAGTAAGTAAGTAAGTAAGTAAGTAAGTAAGTAAGTAAGTAAGTAAGTAAGTAAGTAAGTAAGTAAGTAAGTAAGTAAGTAAGTAAGTAAGTAAGTAAGTAAGTAAGTAAGTAAGTAAGTAAGTAAGTAAGTAAGTAAGTAAGTAAGTAAGTAAGTAAGTAAGTAAGTAAGTAAGTAAGTAAGTAAGTAAGTAAGTAAGTAAGTAAGTAAGTAAGTAAGTAAGTAAGTAAGTAAGTAAGTAAGTAAGTAAGTAAGTAAGTAAGTAAGTAAGTAAGTAAGTAAGTAAGTAAGTAAGTAAGTAAGTAAGTAAGTAAGTAAGTAAGTAAGTAAGTAAGTAAGTAAGTAAGTAAGTAAGTAAGTAAGTAAGTAAGTAAGTAAGTAAGTAAGTAAGTAAGTAAGTAAGTAAGTAAGTAAGTAAGTAAGTAAGTAAGTAAGTAAGTAAGTAAGTAAGTAAGTAAGTAAGTAAGTAAGTAAGTAAGTAATAATGAGTCTTTCAACAATATTAACAATGCAGTTATATTATAACGTGTACAAAAATACATTTTCTAATCACATGTTATTATCATAGGATCCAAATTGAAATAATGAAAATATTTAAATCAGTACACTACTGATGAATAATATCAGAGGAAAACAATTCAAGTTTATTTTTCCAACAACAAAAAAAAACCAATGAAAAAATCGATCTGATTTACTAAAAATATCATCATAGTAAATTTATCTATACAAAAACAAACAAACAAACATAGAACATGATAGTATTACTTTGACACGATTACAGATTGACCGAAATGAAAATAATTTATAAAGTCGATTTCAATAAACGCACACATCTTAATAGTAAATTAAACAACTTGGCAACAGAATATTGAATATCCTGTGTAGCAATCAACTCTGTATTATTCTGTCTCCTTGTTTACGACTAAGCAGCATGATCTATGAAAGTAGATTTGTATGAAGTGCAGATTTTTGAAGCATTATTCGTATGCGTTATAGAATAACGAGTGAGCGATGCTGAGGTTAAATGCAGAGGAATAGATAAGGCAGTGAAAGAACACTGACTGAAGTGGTTGGAACATTTATCTTACATATTCACAACCAAAGCCTACTTCAAAGCACGATATTTACTGGTGTCGGAGTAGGTTGAGAGAAAGTTATCAACTGGACAAACCAAGATATAGCATTAGTTCATGGGGTTATTGATTGTCGGATTGACTCACATTGATAGGTATAGTATATCTGATTGGTAACCAATAGTTGATGTTTAATGAATAATTCAGAATCACTCACAATGGCTAGATACCTATTCACTGGTTATTTTCCCCTTAGTTATTGAGTTCTGAAATTATTTTATACCCTTCTTATTCTATAAAGTCATTCTTTCTTTTCAAAACCTAAAACTAATCCAAAACCATCCTTGTTTCACGAACACTGACAACTTTATCTGATTGTGTATAGCTCACATATATTGACCAACAATTAATGAATCAAACATAATTACCCTCCAAATATATAATCATGAATGAATGATGAATGGATGAAAAACCAAAGAAAAAAAAAGAAAAGAGACAAAAGAATATACGTTCAAAGTATTGTACATAGTTTAATGCACTACTGATATATGCTATTTTCTTATTAGATTAATTAGTTGATGAGACTATAATTTATGGACGACCTTGGAGCGACGCTGGACTGACCACTTAATAGCTAAGACCAAATGAGGGTTATAAACTAGTGTGAGGGATTTGAATCATGATTTACAGTTGATGATTAAGGTTAAAATTTAGATTTCGGGCTTTCATCAAAAACTGACATCAGCTATAATACCAAAATTTTATTTAACCAAATGGCTGAATGAATTTCGCGCCAAAATCCAAGATCTGTTATCTTATATCTGATTGGTTCGTCCATAAATTATAATCTCGACAATTTGTTTCACTGAAGACTCTAAACACAGTAGATAGATGAACGTAAAATCTCATATGCAAATAGTATTGCCTACAGCAATTCCCTTTTTTAGATTACTGTAATATTAATAAAGAAGTTGTATTACATCTAATTAGTCCTAGTGATGATTAAAGTAACAATCATTACAAGTGAAGTAATAACTTACCCAAGTAGTAGTATGTTCATTATGATTAATGAAAAATTTTCGACCACTAGCAGTTCTAGCTAATTCCCAACCTTCTGGAAGTGGTTCTTCACCTGGTGCAATATCTAAACCTAAAACAATTTCACCAATTCGACGATTTTTATCTACATGATCTATACTTTGTTCATTAAGTGAAGATTCTATTCGTGAGGTAGGATTTGTTAGTGTAATTGCTGAACTTGATGGATCTGTTAATTGAATGGTATTTGTATCAGAATTTGATGAACTTGGTGGAATTAATTGACAATTTGAATCTAATAAAGAAGGAAGAAATGTGTACAAAGAAAATGTACCAAAATGACACAAGATATATTTTGATATATTGTAATACATGAATGAATAATTATCAGCATTAGAATTTGTGAAGATTATAGAATTTTCACATATGAATTCATGAGTTGGTCTAAACTTAGACCCCTGGTGAAAACCTGGAAATACAAGACAACCGTTTCGTCCCACGTGCGAGATTGTGGATACGCACTACTGAGTCCCACGACTGTTCAGTTCTTCGAGATTTTCAATAGTAATCTAGCTTAGATCGACCCATGAATTCAACTGTGATAATGAATAATTATTGACTATTTATTGGTTTTATGAGTTTTAGGATAATTCCATCGATTTGTGGGAGGGCTGGGATACTGCCTGGGTGCCCAAAACAAACCAGTTGGTTTTCTTAGGGGGTTAAACCAGGAGCCTTCAACCTAAAGGTCTAACCCACAAGGCAGTCGAGCAACGTCACGAGATGCAGTATCATGATGGCCGGTGACCAACGAACGGTTCATACACCATTTGTTCCCTCAGCATCTTGGAAAACATGTGTACCAATCGTTTGGAATGAGGGTTTCCCAACTCTCCTAGGTGGATCCTTATTATCCACCAATCCGTTGAAATGCCGGATATTCGATTATCGTCCTCTCAATTTCGTAAACAACAGTAACTACGCAAGAAGGCGGTGAGTAGGACTTCCCTTGCAGTGGTTGAATGCAGGTGGTCATGTGAGAGCATTTGGAGAGAGAGAGAGAGCTCTCTCCACTCTCGGCCGTACCAAGGCATTTTGGCGCAGACACTTATTACCTTTTGCTTTTTTTTCAACGAAGTTCAAAAGAAAGAAAAGTGACTAGTTCTAGGGGATTAGGAAGCAGTTAGGAAGTCAGTGCATTTAAGTATTCAAATAAACAAAATATATAGCTGATATAATCTTGTACACATTTCTATTACTACTAAATTACATAAGACCAATATCAGCAGCTAAAAAACAAAACAAAATTCTGTCATCCAACATTTCATAATTGAAATGCTTTTGTTACCGTACATGTATACACACTTTCGAACATTCAACAACAATCAACATACGATATTATAAAATATAATTTTGTACTCTTATTAAAGCAATAACATCAAAGTTCTCAATAGTTTATAAAGCAACCCAGTTAAATTAAATCTGGTTTATAGCATATAGGAATAATAAAAGATTATTAAACAGCAAGAAGCGCTAGAATTGGATAAGACACACATTGAGGAAAACATCCAAATGTGTCACAAGGCAAGCCCTCACTCGGAATCCTCAAGACCAAAGGAAAAGAGAGAAAGAACAAAGAACACATTACGCCGAGAAATGTAGACAGATATAAGAGGAATGAACAACAATTGAATAGAGCTAGAAAGGGCACCCAAATGCCCTGGTATGGCCGAGAGTGGGGAGAGTCCGCTCTCCCTCTCGAAATGCTCTCACATGGCCACGCGTACATAGCCCCTGCCAGGGAAGTCCTACTCACTGCCTTCACGTGGCGGGGATGCAGTTTACGAAAATGAGAGCACGAAAAGCGAATGTCTGGCGCTTTAACCGGACCCCAAACCAATGGTGCACATGGGTTCCAGTATCCTGCGGAAACAAATGGCGTATGAACCAATCGTTGGTCACCGACTACCATGGGACTGCATCTCCTTATGGTGCCCCACTGCCTTGTGGATTAGATCTTCAGGTCAAAGGCTCGGGGTGTGGCTCCCTAAGAAAACCACCTGCTTCGGTTTGGGCACCCGGGCAGTATCACAGCCCTCACACAAATCAATTGAGATTCGTGTGGCGCATATGTACTTGGTGCCTCCTTGTACCAATACCTATGTGTTAAAATAAATAAATAAATAAGAGCTAGAAAGGAAAGTCCAGGAGAGAGTGGGTTGGAGAATGCTGGTCGGTGGCCTATGCTCCACTGGGAGGTACAGGCGTAAGTAAGTAAGTAATTGATTTTTTTTCAAGGTGAAGTTATTCTAAAATGCAGAATAGTAAGTAGAATAGATAATAGTCAGTTCAGTCAATCAATCACAATGTAGAACTTCGTACGTACGTACATCAGTTCGAGTTGCCATACTACATTAGCATAGAGTTGTGTTTGTCGATTCAAATCCCGTAGTGATAGAGGTATTAAGAGTATAAGCAGTAATCGGAAACATTAGTGTTTGAAGATGTTATTAGAATAAATAATATATAATACCATATTTTGTAGTCAATTGATGTTTTACTTGTAGCTAACGGTACTGAGTTCGAGTCGTAGAATGAAAATCAACTCTGAGATGCATGTACATCCAGCTGATGAGTCTGAAATAGGACGAAACGCGCGTAAAACTGGATTCCACTGCTAGCCACTATCCATCTTTACATATTTTGTATGTTTAATTTTGTTTTAATTATCACTGATGTCGCTTTGATTCTTTCGAGTTGTGTTTTTTTTTAAATTCATCTATTGAAAAGCATAAAACTTAGGTTCAGTAGAGATTTCCATCAACTATGTACAATCAGTTAACGTCTTGATTTATTCTAGGACAATGTTGAATCATTCAAATTATTGACTATATTGTAACTTGATTGACAGAATTCAAGAAGTATTGAAGAACTAGAAAATTTACGATACTAATCACAACACTGTTGTAAATGCAATAATAACAACCTGAATTGATGTGTATTTGTGCATAGTAGTGTAGTAATTTTGACTGACAAAAGTTATATATATATATATATATATATATATATATATATATATATATATATATATATATATATATATATATTAATGAATATAATTAAATGGTATTGATAAATTATGATCAAAATATTAGCTCTGAATGATATAGAACAAATTAGCCTTCTATCTAATAACTGGAAAATAGCAAATATCAACACAAAGCTATGTAAGTCAGTCAGTTAGTTAGTTATAACGTAGGACCAGGCACATATGTGCATCGGTCTAAATTGCCACACCTCATTAGCACAACATGATAAACACGAGACTCATTGAAATAGTTACTTCAATGGTAGTATTATATAAAAGAAAGGTTGCATATAAAGATATAGTACAGGAAGAGAGAAAGTGTGTACACATACGCCATTGTAATCGATTCTGAGTCATGTCACTCAAAGTCTCAGAACATTGGTTACGACAGTCGCACGGACTTCAACCAAATAGTCTATATCTACCAACATGGCTCAATCTATAAGTTAGTGACTTAATGCACTGATGTCACATTTTAGTTTGGACGCCCCTAACTTTCTTCCAACCATCCACAACACCAGTAAGCATTGCGCGTCGTGGTAATCGGTGTTCAGGCATACGCAACATGTGGCCCAACCATCTCAGTCGATGAAGATTCACAACCACATCAACTGATTTACCATCATCATTCCCTAATACCCTGAGTCTAACCTCACTATTACCTACCCAGTGATTCCAGCAGATACCAGCAATATTTCTAATGCATCTATGGTCAAATAATAGTAGCTTACGAGTATTTTCTACTCTTAAAGGCCATGTTTCACAGCCGTATAGTAGAACGGAACGAACTGCCGCGCAGTATACTCGTCCATTAATTCATAGATGGTTATCTCGCCTTCGCCATACGTGACATAAGTTATTCAATGTAGAAACAATGAAACGGAGATTTTTGAATATCACATAAATATTATGATGTATTAAATCAATTAATAAGGAGGCTAATTGAATATTAGTTACAAGTCAGAATAATAACCCTCTATTCTTGAACTAAAATAAACATTGTGATCCAAAAATGTTCATGTTATTATTGATTTTATGCACTGAAATCAATCGATCAGTCTATACATATCATATAAAGCTATCAGTCAACATTTTTTTGGTAAAACTAAACTCATGTTAATTAATGTCAGAAGGGGTTTTGTGGAGATTGTAGTAATTTCAATGATTAAGATCATGAGTCAGTTGAAGCTACAATCTCCACAAAACCCCTTCTGACATTAATCAACAAATGCTCACTAGTGACTGGTTTCAAGTGGTATATCCTGGAGTTCTAGTGAGAAGTAGTGACCAGTGGAGATCAACCAAGTCTGTTGTGAGATAGTAACTCACTGAAGACAATGGTGGATGTGTCGCTCAATTTCGTGGATTAGTTGAAGTTAGACATTAACACCGTTGGATGTCAGCTCAGTGGTCTAGCGGTTAAGTGCTCGCGTGCGAAACAAGTAGGTCCTGGGTTCGAATCTTGCAGGGGGCGAGGTCGTGGATGCGCACTGATGAGTCCCATAATAGGACGAAACGGCCGTCCAGTGCTTCCAGGTTTTCCATGGTGGTCTAGCTTTAACTGACTCATGATCTTAATCATTGAAATTACTACAATCTTCACAAAACCCCTTCTGACATTAGTCATGTTAATTAGTTGAAAATCCCTAATTGGTAAATCATACCCCATGGGTAATAACATAAGTAGATTAGTAAATAAGTAACTAAGTAAGTAAGTAAGTCCTCAGATACAATGAATGAATTCAATCAATTTTAAATCGATCATGTCAAAACTCAAAAACAAAAAAAACAATTTGTCTAAATTAAGTAATATATCAATTAACATTAATAAATGATGAAATAGTTTTAAGTAAACGAAAACAAAACAAAACAAACTAACTTATTATGCGCTAAATCATCATCATCATCATCATCATCATCATCATCATCAACAACAACAACACAATGTGTGTTGGTGTTTTTTTTTTCTTTTTTTTTTAAAATAATTTATCTCTATGGAAATCAATGTTTATTTTATATTTTATTTACATTTTCTTTTCTAGTAGGATAGATGACATAATTTACTTAAATCTAATATAAAGATGTTGATATTTAACATGAGGAAAATAATTTATGATAATGTACAAAATTATCGATTAGTGTTACAGATCAGATTCTATTGATTAAGTTATAATAATGACTAAATTCATCATACTGCCTAATATTTTATATATATGATCTTCAATAAACATTTATCCTACCATATAATGATTAGATTAGATGAGAGCAAAAAATCAATATGATTGTTGAATAGTAATTTTAGTATATCAGAAGAGGTTTTGTGGATATTATAGTAATTTTCTTTTAATGGTTGAAATCATGAGTCAATTAAAGCTAGACCATCACGGAAATCTTGGAAGCAATAGACACTCGTTTCGTCCTAGTATGGGAATCCTCAGTGGCAGTGTGCATCCATGATATCGCTCCCCCCCGCGAGATTCGAACCCAGGACTTATCAGTCTCGCACGCGAGCACTTAACCAATAGACCATTCAGATGACCGGCATCCAATAGTGTTAATGTCTAACTTTAACTAATCCACGAAATTCAGCGATACATCCACCATTGTCATCAATGAGTTACTATCTCACAACTGACCAGGTTGAACTCGATTAGTCACTGTTTCCCACTAGATTTCCAGGATATACTTCTAGTATTTTGTTTAATTTTTAGACAATTCAGTTGAATTCTTATGGTGTAAGCAAATAACAAGATATTTGAAATGGAATTATTTGTTTTATTCTACGGCGGATAGAGATAGTAACATTACAAAAGATAGCAGAAAAGATTAAAGATAAACAATATGGTTCAAGAAGTCAAAAAATGAATTTTGAAAGCAAAAAGTATACGCTGTTTAAGATAGAGATTGATTGAATACATCTGTCCCATTGCGACCAATTATAAGTCATCCTAGATAATATTTTCAACTAATGTCCATAATAATCTTACGGACTCCATTCAAATAGTCTACATCCGTTTATACGTTCTAATTTGATGAACAATGACTTCACGAATGGATTTCATATCTTAGTTTGGACATTCCTAGTTTATTTTCTAGGCAATCCATATAATAGCAAACATCTCTCATAGAGTAATTAAAGCGAGAGGCAGATATATATATATATATATATATATATATATATATATATATCGGAAGGGGTTTTGTGGATATTATAGTAATGTTAATAGTCGAGATGAGTCATTTGAAGCTCACTAGTGACTGGCTTCAAGAATTATATCCTGGAGTTCTACTAAGAAGCAGTGACCAGTGGAGTTCAACCTCGTCTGTTGTGAGATAGTACCTCATTGATGACAGGGATGGACGGTGTCGCTATTTCGAGAATCGGTTGAAGTTAAACATTAACACCTTTGTATGCCGACCAACTCAGTGGTCTAATGGTTAAGTGCTCGCGCGTGAAACTGATAGGTCCTAGGTTCGAATCTCGCGGGGGGGATCGTGGATGCGCACCGCCACTGAAGATTCCCATATTAGGACGAAAAAGCCGTCCAGTGCTTCCGGGTTTTTCATGATGGTCTAGCTTCAATTGAATTATGATCTTAACTATTAAAATTAATACATATAAATGACGACCCAAAAGACTAGTAAAAGAGAGGAAAGAAGAATGAGAGAAATAGAACAAAGCGAAATAAGGTAAGTTTACTATGGTAAATAGAAACATATATATGTATTGACAGACTTACTCAATAATTCTATTCTTCTCAATTTCCAAGCTAATAACAGTAATTTATAAGTCATACAAACAATTGCTATAGATAACTCAACATGTTTTACAGAATAATTGGAAAGTATATGTACAATAATCACTAATACCAACACAATAGCATGAAAATAATTTGCCCCCCCCCCCAAATATGCTTTATTATTTTTGTTTATTCAGTTCATCAATTATTGCATGATGCAACTGAATTCACTTGATTTCATGACTTATTCATAAAAGCTAACCGCATATAAGTGTTATATATGTTCTTATATATTAGGTCGAATGTAAAATAAAGCAAGATTTATGACAACTAACTTAGAGAACTACTACAACCATCATCAAAAAGGTACAAGTATTTATAAACAATTGTCTATACAAGATACTCAACATCCGTTGACCGGATATGATCAGCAACAGCCTACTGTAGGAAAGAACAAACCAGGTTCCAACTGAAAAGGAAGTTAGGAAAAGACATTAGAAGTGGATAGGACACATATTGAGGAAATCATCAAACTACATCACGAGGCAAGCGCTAACGTGAAATTCTGAAGAGAAACGAAAGAGAGGAAGACCAAAGAACAAAATGAGTCGGGAATTGGAAGTAGACTTGAAAAGGATGAATAGTAACTGGAAACAACCGGGAAGGATTACCCAGGACAGAGTTGAATGAAGAATGCTAGTGGGCGGCCTATGCTCCTCTCCATGAGTGGTGACAGGTTGTGAGTAGTAAGTAAGTACGACAACCGATTAAGTTAAAAATAATTACATAATACTAGTTACTCTTCCTTACTGGAATAGTATATAGGCTTGAATAGTTAGTTAGTCAAATAGTCAGTTATAATCAGCGTAGAACCAGCTAGAAACATATGTGCATTAGTCATCAGTTGCCATAACACATTAGAACGACAAGATGAAATGAAAAAGATGAATAACTAAAAAGTTAAAATAATGTATTAACAATAACAATGAGAAAGGCTAAGCGTTAAGAATATGGTTCGATAAGAATAAATGAAATGTTATGTATGAAGGAATATTGAAACTCAAAACAAAATGAGTATACATGTATAAGCATAGACTCTTGGTGACATGGCTCAGAATCAATCACAATGGCGTCGGTGTATACACTCTCTGTCTTCCTTTAAACTATGAGATTAAAACGATTTCATATCTTTCTTTCTACGAACTAATTCTTTCTTCCAGTACTATATCTTTATATGCAATCTTTCTTTTATATATTACCACTATTGAATTAACTACTTCTATGAATCCGGTGTTCATCTTGTTGTGCTAATACGGTATGGCAACTTGGACCGATGCATATACGTGTCTGGTCCTATGTTGCAGCTGACTGATAGATACATTATGGTAGGTTTTGTTCTCTGAACTGAATAGTTTCGATCGTGTAGTTTTCATCGTTCTTCTGAACAACATCATCAACACAAACTTCAAGTAAATAAATTTGATAAAAATAGATATATACTCTCTCTTAAATAATGAATAACTTTCACATCCAAACACATACATACCCAAAGACAAAGACATTCAATGGTTGTTTAGAACGAATAAAGTCGAAAACAACATAATGTGATAAGAAACAAAAACAAAAAAAGGAGATTATGTATCCATTTGTCAATATACAAGATACATCAAGTATCAAAGATTTTCTGACATTTTCTCGTTTATTTCATAAATGAGTACTATGAGTACAAGTGTAATTTTCATTGAGGATTTCATTCCAAGCTCTAAATTCAATTTTATCCTGTGACATGTTGAAATAGACTGTACTGACATGTTCAAGAGGAGATAGTAAAACTCTTATCCATTAAATGAATAGAGAAACATTATAAAATCCAAGATACTATACATTTAATAATCATTAAACAATAATAAAATTCTATTACTTACCATTTGGTAGAGGCTGAAGATATTTTCAACATTCAATGAGGGAACATTATTTTATAAAGAGGGAAAAGAAATTTAAAAAACAAAAAGGTAGGGATTTTACTAACATATATACATATAGAAGTAATATATATATATAATACAAAGCAAAATATATGTGACGATAATATACTGTCGAGTCCATGATGGGAGGTGTACACCACTTCAAGGTCATGGTACAATTGTTAAAATAGAAGTGTTGGAAATAGGAATCAGGTTTTAGAATTAAGATTTTCACTATGAAATAACATTAGCATTGATGCCACGATTGTAAATTGCATTTTCAAACTGCCTAGTCTAAGTATCATATATCTCATGATCGGTTTAATAGGGTAAGGTCTCTAGATTATTTGCCAGTATATTTTAGGTTTATCGTCCTAGTTTAAGAAATGATTTTGTGCTGAAAAGAAATTAAGTTGTCTAGCTTTTTGTTACTATGTATCAGTTTAGGATGATGAGATTCTTGTAATTCATATTTTCACAATAACATTCGCTGTTACTTGATTGCTTCAAGATCATTGTATACTAATATAAAAAACAGAGTTGTTCCTTTCTAACTTTTTTCAACTTCTGTACGGAATTAAAAGTAATCCCGAAACTACCATCTCCATATCATATTACTAACGTTGAAATACTGTTGTCTGACAAATATCCAGTCTTTTAAAGTTTCCAGACATTGAATCTTAATAGGAGAATCCTCAATTGTTTGTAAATAGGATTTACCGTAGGTTAATCGAAAACGCAATAACCATAACTGTTCTCGTCGAGATTTAACAAAAACACTAAATAAATACAGATAAGTAGTCATTGCCTGAGTTAATGATAGGGAGTGAAGTAGTTGAACGCATCAACCGCTTCACATATTTTTGGATTCTTGTCATTACTGATGATCTAGTTTCTGACGAAATAACGGCAAGGAATAAGAAGGCTTGATTGGCACTTGACAATTTGCCTCACTTGTGGCGTGGGTACGTTATCGATGTTCCGACACAAGGAAAAGTTTACTGCGCATGGTTTGCACTGTTCTACTCTATGGGCGCGAAACATGGCTATTAAGAATAAGACATTCCTAGATTACTTACTGGCATTCGATCACACGTTTTTTCGAAGCATTGCTAGTGTATTTTCGGACCACGGAGTAAGAAATGACTGACTTAGCGATACGGTACAAAGTAAGGATAACAAATCTATTTATGAAATAGTAAATCTTCATCAACCGAGGCGCTTGAGACGCGTGTTACGTATCTCTAACCACCGCCTAACTCAGTGAAAAATGTCTGCTGAAGGAGTAGGATAGAAGAAAGCTATGGGTGGACAAACCAAGACATGGCATCAGTTCATGAAGTCATTGACAATTGGATTAAGCCATATTAATAGATATAGATTATCACCTGGTTGGGACCCGCGTGATTATCATAACCATAGGTTAGAGACCTTGAAATACATTGTTCAAAATCATTCTCAATGGTGAAGATGCATCCGTTCCTTGAATTTCCCCGAATTCTGAGCTTCTGAATTTCTCATAACTATTTTCCGTTTTTATTTAACTAATTTATAATTTTTTTTAATAGTACCATGGATGTTTGATCTTCTCTACCACTACTGATACTGTTACTACCTTTATTATTCTTTGTGTTAATGAGGTATGGAAGCTTAAACCGATGTGCATACACACCAGATTTAATTTGTAACCGACTGCATTAACCAAAGGTATAAAGAGAAATGTTGGAACAACTCATCATCCCCCACACACACACACCCTGAAATGCCCTGGTACAGCTGAGGGTGGGGAGAGTTAACTCTCCCTCTACAAATGCTCTCACATGGCCACACGTATACAGCCACATCCTACTTATTAACATCACTCCACTGTCTTGTGAATTAGCCCATTACGTCGAAGGTTCAGGGTGTGGCCTCCTAAGAAAACCACCTGCTTCGATCTAGAAAACCTGGCAGTATCATAGCTTATGCACAAATCATGTGACTTATGTAGTACATATGTATTCGATGCTTATTTGTACCAATATTTATATGTTCATATAAATAAATACATACCAATTGAATAAAAAACTGAATTGTTTCACAACTGAGCAAAAAAAGAACTTAATGATTATTAGGATGATAAAATATTTACAGATAAACGTTTTAAGAATGTCACTGGTTGAAATCATGAGTCAATTAAAGCTAGACTACCATGAAAACCCTGGAAGCACTGGACGGCCGTTTCGTCCTATTGTGGGAATCCTCAGTAGCAGTGCGCATCCACGATAACGCCCCTCCCTTCGCGAGATTCGAACCTAGGACCTATCAGTCTCACGTGCGAGCGCTTAACCATTAGACCACTGAGCTGGTTGGCATCCAACGGTGTTTTAAGAATAAGTTCAAAAGGTAAGAGATATGATAACAACTTTGAAATATGCTCTCCTCTATTATACAACTAACCAATATTGAAATCATTCTTAGTTAAATATGCAACAACAGCAACAACAACAACAAACAAAAAAAAAGGAAAAAGAAAAAAGAATACAGACATACAAAAGTAATAATAACAGTCTGTAAAAGAAAAAAAATTATGTAATAATAAGCATTTACCTTTATAGAAATAAATATACACTTTTGATCAGACTGATAAATGAAGTTGAATAATAAGAAAAGAAGGATATTTTTCGAAGAAAAAATATATATATATACCTGGATGTATATACATTCACACTCACACTCACTCAATCACTCACACACAGACACACAAACACCATAAACGTGCATGAACATAGAAGAAAGAAGAGAAAAAATCGAAATTTTTCCTGTTAATAATAATAATAATAATAATAAAAGTAATATAAACAGTGAACATGTGATAATTTGTGTATATCACTCTATCTTTTGGATATGTAATTTAACAGGTTGTAAAACACTGGAAACTAATCAAGTTTTACACATATATAATATACCCTTATGAGCCAGGATAATTTTACATTGATTTTCAGAAGAACCAGACATCATCCAGACTTTCACATGACAACCCAAACAGTACAACTCAATCTCGTTTCACAGGAGAACCAGAAACCGTATAGGCTTTAACGCTACAATCTAAATAGTACAGTTCAATCCTGTGGCGCAACCACATAGGTACTAAGCACGCTGGTGGACCAATATATATATTTAAAACTATTCATGTATCGATGGCAAACTGATTGATTTGTTTGTAAACCTTCACCGAATAAAGTACTTAAGACATATATTGCTTAACTACCAATGACTTTGATAAGTGATATTTATTGGAGTACAAGTTAGAGGAAAGATAACAACCACCAGATTAAGAGGTGGGATTAGTTCATGAAGTTATTGACTGTTGGATTGAGTCATATTGGTAAGTAGACTACTTAGTTGAAATTTAATAAACTATTATAACCAATGATTGAAGATGTTAGATAATATAGTTCAGAAACGGCCACAATGATATTGATTAATTCATTCTCGAACTTCCTCTAAATATTAATTCTAAGCATCTTTTTGAGCTATATTTTTAGTGTTTAGTCTTTATCATTAATATTAGTTAACCATTTTGTTAATTTCATCTCATTATGTTAATATGATAATGGAAACTAGGTCTAGTGGACATTTGTACCAGGTTTTATGTTCATTACAACTGACTATGATTGCCATATCGATATTTATCTTGAAAACTATTCCTATCGGTAGAATATATACAATAATTTGGAAATGATAAAGATTTTCATCTTAATTAGGTGTTTCTAGTGAGTATGTGTTTTTTTAAGCTGAATAGTTTCAACGATGTTATGAAGTCTGCCCTGAGAATTTGATTTCCAGAACGATAATGAAAGTTCAGATAACAAAATACCATTAAAACATATACAACAATCATTGACTCATAACGCCTTAGTTGAGTAAAAAAAGTTATCAAACCCCATTTTAAGTGAATAGATAAATCATTTGCAGATTGCCTCGATATATCCATTATAATACAAGCCGATATAGAATAGATGAAGTGTGGCTAGCAGTGGAATTCAGGAGGCGCATTTGTTGATGACTCCCAAGAAAGAAAAAACGTGCGTCATGGTTTCCACTGCTAGCCACATTCCGTCGATCATATAACAATGAACTGTTTCAATAACCTCGTATATTCTTCATATCACATAATAGAATTTATAATTAGGAATTAATTTATTCACCAGGTACTTGGGTAAGAACCACATACTAAGTGCTTGAGGGCTAATAATACTAACCGGCCGTCTAGATTGAAGAAGATGGAGCAGGAGGTTCTAACCAAAGATTTTGTAACTGAAATTTAGATCCTCTAACCACTGATTAAGCCATTGATTACGAACAATCATATATCACATCATTTTATTCTACAATTTTCAAATTTCAATGGTTGAGATCGTGAGTCAGTTGGAGCTAGACCACCATGGAAAACATCGAAGCACTGGACGGCCGTTTCGTCCTAGTATGGGAATCCTCAGTGGCAATGTGCATCCACGATCCCGCTCCCCGCGAGATTCGAACCTAGGACCTATCAGTCTCGCGCGCAAGCACTTAACCATTAGACCATTCAGCTGACCGGCATCCAACGGTGTTAATGTCTAACTTCAACTAATACACGAAACTGAGCTATACATCCATTATTGTCAGCAGTGAGTTACTATCTCACAACAGACCTACTTGAACTTTACTGGTCACTGCTTCTCACTAGAACTCCAAGATATACCTCTTGAATCCAGTCACTAGTAAGCATATTTTAATTAATATCAGAAGGGGTTTTGTAGATATTGTAGTAATTTCAATGGTTGAGATCATGAGGTAATCGAATGCGCACTGCCACTGAAGATTTCTATACTAGAACGAAACGGCCGTTCAGTGCTTTCAGGTTTTCCATAGTGATTTAACTTCAACTGACTCATGATCTCAACTATTGAAATTATTAAAAATCTCCATAAAACCCCTTTCTGATCTAAATTTTCAAATTGTTTGTAGTAATGTAATTGAATAACCCTAAAAATTATCATTGAAATTTACAATGAAGAGGATTAAACATCAAAAAAAAAAGAAAATAAATAAATGAAGAAACTTGACTAGAATAAGGAACAATTTCATAGACGTCTATGAATAAGATCATTAAAGAAAAATAAGCAAGAAAGAAAAAGAGAGAAAAATCCATTTTTATTTTTGCATTTACTGTCACACCTTTATTTCATTTTCTTTTTTGTAAATAAAAAGTTATTTCCATTATATAAAAATCTATTTGAATAGGACAAAATGTAAACCTTTTTCTTTATAGGTAGAGTGAGTTTCATGTTTAAATAAATATCACTTCAGTTGATTCGATGGGTTCAATCAGTAGGGAACTCTACGATATAGATTTCGCACTAGTCAGTTAAGTATACCTAGAATCTTGAAACAACTAATACACCTGTATCATCTAGCATTCCAATCTCAAATGTGACCAGTAAGATATGCAACCCATATATCGCAGAGATTGTGAATATGGTTGAAGTTTGTAGAAAAATGTTTTTCTTCATTTACAGATTTATTTAAGTAATATAGATTATAATTAAGTAAACTAAATTAATCGCTAAAAAATTGGTTCCGTTCGTCACCTAGAAAGAGGTGAGAATAAGAAAAAGTGTAGGATGGTCAGTCAGTCAGCAACAACGTAGAACTACGTACTACGTACGTACATCAGTTCGAGTTGCCACACCACATTAGCACAAAGATGCAGTTCTAGATTTACATGTCTCAATCATCTCAACTGATTAAGTTTCACTGCTTTATCAATTGATTTCCCATTCTTACCTAGTACCCGTTGCCTAACAACTACATTACTTACTCGGTGGTCCCAGAATATACGAGAAATGCTTCGAAGACATCTATGATCAAATACTAGTAACCTACGAATATCCTCTACTCTTACTGGCCATGTTTCACTGCCATAGAGTAGGACGGAACGAACTGCTGCGCAGTAAACACGTCCTTTGGTTGATAGACGGATATCTCGCCTACGCCACAAATGACGCAAGTTGGCAAAAGCTAGTCGAGCCTTTTGTATTCGTACTGAGATTTCGTCACACACCAAACCACAAGGGCTGATGAGACTTCCCAGAAAAGTGAAGCGGTCGACACGCTCAACTACTTCACTCCCTATCATTAGTTCAGATGTCCATGCAACCCAATCCTGAAGTAACATTTTGCATTTCGAGGGGGAGAATCGCATGCCGAACATGCTTGTATTGGTGCTTAGAGTGGTCAGCAGACTCTGCATTTTGTCAGCGTTTTCACAAAATAGAACTATGTCATCGGCATATTCTAAGTCAACAAGTGAATCTCCCGGTAAAAGTTCAACTCCTGGAAAGTCAGATGAGGAAAGTGTTATTTCTAAAAGCACGTCAACGGCAAAGTTAAACAAGAATGGAGAGAGTGGACAGCCCTGACGAACGCCACTTGAGGTAATCAATTCTGATGACAGTTCACCATAAGCTCTCACTCGACCAGTTGTGTTCGAGTAGAGAGCCTTTATAAGGTTGATGTACTTCTTTGGTACTCCTTTCAGAAACAAACACTGCCATAGAACCTCATGATCAACACAGTCAAATGCCGCCTTAAGGTCGAGAAATACGACTATTGTGGGGCGTCTGAATGTGTGTCTATGTTCTAGGACCTGACGTAGTGTGAATATCTGATCTATACAACCACGTCCAGGTCGAAAACCAGCCTGGTTTTCTCTAGTCTGCTCTTCACGAGCTTTGGTTAGACGTCGAAGTATTATTGAAGCTAATATTTTAGACACTATATTGATCAAACTAATATCTCTGTGATTGTCACAAGAAGACTTTTGTCCTTTCTTATAGACTGGCACAATCAGTGATTGAGGCCAGTCAGATGGGATCACGTTCAGTTCCTAGATTCTACCTAAGATGGTCAAGACTATGTGATAGAAAAAACCCACTAACCGTAGCAGTATGAAAATGGATGTATAAAGAATATGAGATTTAATAAATCGATTATTGGGTTACAGAAGTAGAGAAGTATGTACAAAAGGAAACAATAAGCTTTATAAAGTGAAACGTATCTACCACATCAAAAAATTCGACCAATCAGATTTGATCAGTGCTGAGAATTGCTAAACTACAAGTGATATTGGTTAGTAAAAACAGTAAAGTAGTACAAATTTTAAACTACTAATGAGGAGGATTTGATAGCTAACGCAATCAACTTCCAATCCTGCTAAGTAGGTTGCAAAATCGAAACCCCCTCCATCTACTTCGATATTTGCAGTCGGATGGAAGAATATATGTATGGTTACTGATAAATGTCTGTAGTTTAGATAGTTGTTAATTTTTCCAACTCACCTAATCTAATTATACATAAGCAGTTGGGTACTTATTTAGTTCTCATTACAAAAAAAAAATAGTTCGATGCCTATTACGTAAACCTGTATAGTAGAACGGTAGATCACTCAGTGGCTAAGGCATTCGGCTTTCGTTCATCAGATCTTAGCGGTTCTAAAGCTGCCCCTACCCTACCGGCTTCCACTTGACCAAATGTGTGTATCATAGCCAAGTAAATAAGCCCGTAGAACGTTGTATTCTAACATCAGTCAATTACTGAATTACCAGGAGCTACGAATATGGTGAACTTATCTTCAACAGTTAGTATTCTTGTATACACACATAAGTTAAATGTCTAAATCCGATCACAATGAATTCGTAACATTTAGCTTGATGACCTCGCAATCGATAGATTTCGATCGATATTGGAAGAACGAGATACGAATTATACAATGGGTTTACAATCATGTGATTGATCTTTTGTGTGTATGTGGGGGGTATGTACACAATTAGCGAAATTATCGCTTTGCACACATGGTGTTATAAATTGTCGGTCAGAATTTATATAATATACAGTGTTTAAATTGGAAATAAATGAATAGATACACTTGTCATTAATTTGTATTTCATTTATAGAATGAATAAAATAGAAATTTTACATTTTAACTGCGATTGACAATCCCCTACAAGAAAGACGGGAATAATGAGTGGGTCTCTTTAAAAAGACGAATATCATCTCGGCGAGTGTCATATCTTGGATTGATTATCGACCTTGGGACGGGGATGAGAAAAACGGATATTGGTACAAGGAGGCACCAAATACATATGCGCCACACATATCTCATTTGATATGTGTGAGGGCTGTGATACTGCTCGGATGCCCAAACCGAAGCAGGTGGTTTTCTTAGGGGACCACACCCAGAGCCTTTGACCTGAAGGTCTGATCCATAAGACAGTGGAGCATCGTGAGGAGATGCAATCCCATGGTAGTCGGTGACCAACGATTGGTTCATACGCCATTTGTTCCCTCAGGATACTGGAGCCCATGTGCACCATTGATTTTGGATCCGGTTAAAGAGCGGGACATTCGCTTTTCGTGCTCTCATTTTCGTAAACAACACCAGTGGTGCCAGAAGGCAGTGAGCAGAACTTCCCTGGTAGAGGTTGTATACGCGTGGCCGTGTGAGAGCATTTCGAGAGGGAGGGCGGGCCCACCCTACTCTCGGCTATACCAGGGCATTTGGGGTAAGTTAAGATGAACTTCATCAATTGAAATAAATTGATCTTTGTTTTTTATTAAGTGGACTATTATTTTATTGGAACTATAAAACGACCTAAGTAAGACAATCTTTAAAAACCTGGAAGCACTGGACAGTCGTTTTGTTCTAATATGAGACTTTTTAATACTGCACACCCACACAAGACGTTCGGTCTCATGTGCGAACGCTTGACCTTTAAACCACTCGGTCGGCATCCAATGGTATACAAGTCTATCTTATGTCAATCCATGATATTGTGCAACTATCTTTTATTGTCTTCAAGGGGAATTTTCACCAAACCTGACACTGTTGAACTCCACTAGTTACGGCTTTTTTCCATTAGGACTCCAGAAACTTTCGAAGCTAGCCATCATCGAATAGTTGAGTTTTATTGAATACGGGCTCAGTAATCTATTGGTTAAGCATTCGCGCACAGTTTTTTGGATCATGGATGTTCACTTCTAAGGAGTCCTACACTAGGAACTAAACAGCTATCAAGTGTCTTCAGGTTCATAATGCTTGTGACCTCGATAAAACTCAACAATTCCAACAACTGAAGACTATCATTGCTTTTAACGAATAATATTTTCGCTCATTGAAGCAAACATCCCATTTTTGATTTTTTTTTCAACTATGTACTATTACTTCATTTTGTTTGAGGCGTTTTTTTATTGTGGTCTTTGTGTCAGAATATAGTATAACTAAATAGTGTGGGTTAAAAACCGGTTCAATGGCCAGACAATAATTTGTGAACGAACTAATCCGATTTAAAATAGCAGGTTTTGGATTCGTCCATATGGTTAAATAGCATTTTGGCATTATAGCTTATGTTATTTCATGATGAAAATCCTAACTCTAATTCCTAACGCTGACGTCCAAATTTAAATCCTAATCCTAATTCCTTATACTGATTTATAGCCCTCATTTAACCCTAGTAAGTAGGTAGGCATCGCCAAGGTCACTTAAGAATTATTCAACGGTTATCCATAAATTCTAGACTCATTATAAGTATCTCTCAAGGACGAATCCCAAAAACTTGCATTTGATAAAACATATTACATCTTTAAGAAAATTCTATGAACGTTTTTGTCATAATTATAAATGACTTACGGTATCCAAACTGACTGGAAGATGAGATAAAGTATCTTCAAAGCTAACTTGCCTACGTCGTAAATACATTGTCTGCGCAGCACGTACATCATCGATACCATTTTGACTATTAATATTTGAACGAGTTGCCACCCCCGCCACCGCCGACGTAATACCACTACTACCTTTTGCACGTAATCTCTCTGATATCGTTAAACTACGTCGTGTATGACGGGGATTAGAACGTGCGGATCTACCATCACCACCGCTACTGACGCCAACGGCAGGAGGTAATTGAGATCTAGAATTTGTGATTCTTTCATTTGATACAGATTGTTCATCAGGTGATTGATTTTCTTGATTCTCATCAGTTGGACAAATCGGTGGATCAAATTCAACTTGAAAATTACTTTCTGTCTCATCACCTTCACCATTAACCATCCCCAGTTCTCCTTCTACTGAATTATCGGCAAAAATGAAAGGGAAATGATAAACGCGATGATCAATTTGCGGAAAAAAAGACAATACCACGCTATATACGATGATAATCATTTTGATCTGTTAAGTAAAATATATTTGATTACACCCACTGGATTCATATGAAACATACCCCTTCATGGTGTCAGTCAGATGCAATGTAGAACTTCGTAAGCATGTACATCAGTTCAAATTCCTATACACCATTAGTACAGAGAGATTAAATTGTTAAGGCAAATCGCAGAGTAGTAGAGATAGTAATGGTATCAGTGGCAACAGAAAAGATTGGACATTGAAGATGCAATTCGAGAAAATAAAAGTTATTGAAATAATTAAGAAAAGATTTATAAGGAATTTAGAAACTTACGATTTAAAGAAAACAAAGAAGGAATAGACATGTACCATTGCGAACGATTCTGAGAAATCTCGACCAAAGTCTCTAACCACTGATTACTATAACCAAATGGACTCCAAACAAGTGGTCTGAACCTAATCACATTATTCAGTCTAATGGTCAATGTCTTCATAGATTAATACTATGTCTTGGTTTAGTTGCTCCGAGCTTTCTTTCAATCTAATTCTACATCAGCCATCATCGCTCGTCAAGGTAGTCAGTTCATGGGCATACGTAAAACGTGTCCTAACAATCTCAGTTGGTGAGAATCCACTAACTCAACACTCGACATTTAAAGAATGAGCCTTAGTATCATTATTATTATTTCAGTTTCATATTATATCTTTCTTTAGATAGAATGTACACATATAATTATATATATATCTTTATGCTTCCATTTATCGAGTATTCCCTTTTGTACTAATGCTACAGGAATATAAAATGACAATATTCTTAATTTTAAACATGATGGGAAGAATTTTGATTATATTTCTTATTCAGGGAAATAAACAGAACGTTTTTTTTGTTGATAATTTCCCTGAAAAAGAAAGCTCGTACTAATTCGCTAGGTAAAACACTGGAATTCTCATCGCGGGAATCTGTAACAAACTTTGGAGATTCTATAATTGATTGCTTGTATGGTACTTGACAGAGTAGTGTACATTGCTTACTTCATTCTCTCGTTTAAAACTGAATAAATGATACACGTTGTTAACGAGTATTAAACTATATGTAGAAATAAAGTTAAATTTAAGATTTTTTGTCAGTTATCTATTCAACCTGGAAATATAAATTAACTATATACATCAGAATTCGTTTGTCGTTTCTATATCGAATACGAAAATCCACTATGTAAAACAATATCAAGTAGAAGTATGTTGTATCTGACGACATGAAAACATTGGTACACAAGCTAGTAGAAATAAAATTTATGGATTTTTAGACAGAGTTGAATAGTGGATGCCGATAAAATCCAGGACACGCATTTCGTCCTATTCCGGAACCGTCGGCTTTATGTACCTGTGACCGAGTGCTAATGTTTGGTCCGAAACTCGATACCAGCGCCTTTCGTTTTAAAAGCCCAACACGTTAATTAGACCTAACGGTCGAGTGAATAAAGCATTGGCGTTTAAAGAAAAAGGTACAGGAACCGAGTCTCAGGGTGAAAATCAACACTCGGGGATTTGTCTTGAAACAATTTTACCTTGCTATGCTAATTTGGTCTGATAACTTGAACCGATGGACATATGTCAGCTGCCATATTACACATGACTGACTAACTGATTTTAAACAGAAATTTATGAGTAATCACTTCAAAATTCAAGCGTCCTTTTTTCCCCTCAACATATTTAACGATTTGAAAAAGGTTAAAATAATAGCAATAATAATGATCGATACGATTATTATTATTATTATTATTATTATTATTATTATTATTATTACTAAACCTACCCTCACTTGATGGTTCGATCGCATCGTTGAATGTAACTGGACTAGCAGCAGTAGAGTGTTGAGGTGATGTCTGCGATCGAGATCCCTTTTATATGGTAAGTAAAAAAATCCAAAGGGAATAAAAAACAGAATAAAATCAGACGTGTACACATGTTTATGAAGGTTTGATAAATACAAATCAGTCTTACAAACAGCTATCATCTAAAGCCGTTAGAGGTAGATAGGTTAGACATTAACACCATTGGATGCCAGCTCAGTGGTCCAGTAGGTTGTGTTCGCGCGCGAGACTGAAGGCCCTGGGTTCGAATCTCGCGAGCGGGATCGTGGATGCGCACTTCTGAGGAGTCCCGCAATAGGACGAAACGGCTGTCCAGTGCTTTCAGATATTCAGTCGTGGTCTAACATCAATCGGTTCGCGATTCCACAACCTCTACACAGATAAAGCCGATAAATTATTCTCGAAAACAGATAACAAGTAGTTAATTTAATAGATATACACACAAGTCAGTCAGTCAGTCAGCTGCAACGTAGGACCAGGCACGTATATGCATCGGTCCAAGTTGCCATACCGCATTAGCACAACAAGATGAACACCGGATTCATAGAAGTAGTTAATTCAGTGGTGGTAATATATAGAAGAAAGAGTGTGTATAAGGAGATAGTACAGGAAGATAGAATTAGTTCCTAGAAAGAAAGATTTGAAGTGATTTTAATCTCTTAGTTTAAAGGAAGACAGAGAGTGTATACACCGACGCCATTGTGATCGATTCTGAAACATGTCACCAAGAGTCTCCAACCATTGGTTACGATAGTCACGCGGACCCCAACCAGGCAGTCTGCATCTACCAACATGGCTCAGACCAGAAGTTAGTGACTTCCAGCACTGATGCCACGTTTTAGTTTGGCCGCCCCTAACTTTCTTCCAACCATCCACAACACCAGTAAGCATTGCGCGTCGTGGTAATCGGTGTTCAGGCATACGCAACATGTGGCCCAACCATCTCAGTCGATGAAGATTCATAACCTCATCAACTGATTTACCATCATTCCCTAGTACCCTGCGTCTAACCTCACTATTACTTACCCGGTGATCCCAGCAGATACCCGCAATATTTCTAAGGCACCTGTGGTCAAATACTAGTAACTTACGAATATCTTCTACTCTTAAAGGCCATGTTTCGCAGCCGTATAGTAGAACGGAACGAACTGCCGCGCAGTATACTCGTCCCTTAATTGATAGACGGATATCTCGCCTACGCCATAGATGACGTAAGTTGGCAAAGGCCAAGCGAGCTTTTCGAATCCGTGCTGAGATTTCATCAGACACCAACCCATTAGGGCTGATCAGACTTCCAAGATAAGTGAAGTTGTCAACGCGTTCGACTACTTCACTTTCTATCCTTAGTTCAGGTGTTGACGCAGTAAAGTATTAAATATTGAAATTAGGAAAATGAATAATTTTAATTGTACACAAATACAAACATACAATATGAGAATTATTACCTCAGATAAAGGATGATACCAAGTAGTTCTATGATTTTGATGATCAACATAATAAACACGACCATTTGCATCAGTTCGTTGCTCCCATCCATGTGGTAATTGACTATATTACATCAAAAAAGATATAACCAATTAATGAAACTTAAAATAAATATCAATTAATCAGTTAGTAATTAAACTACATTATTCATAGTTTATACACTTAACTTCTAGTGTTACATTATTTGTTTGCATTAAGACAAGTGATGATGTTCAATCTAAATCTCAGTCGGTTGGTAACAACGTGGAACTACGTATGCACGTAAGTATATCAGTTCGAGTTGCCATACCACATTAGCACAAAGACGCAGTTGTAGATTCAAATCTCATAGTGGTAGAGGTAGTGAAAGTATAAGCAGTAATCGGAAAAATTATGGTTTGGACATATTATTCAACGAGTATAATTCAGTGAAATAAATTTGGAAAGAGAAAAAATTAGGGACATGAAGAATTCAGAAGATTAGAATTTGGGAGAACATCAAGAGTGGATGCACCTGTGCCATTGCAGACGATTTTAAGCCATATTACATTCAAGGTCTCTAACCATTGATTGTTATAGTCTCACGGATCCCAACCAAGTAGTCTACATCTATCAACATGAATCAACTCACTTGTCAGTGACTTCATGGATTTCTGCCATGTTTTGGTCTGTTCGCTCCTAGCTTTCTTCCCTCCTACTCCTACACCATAAAACATCGCACGTCGGGGCAGTCGGTGGATGGGCATACGTAATATGTGTCCCAGCCATCTCAACTGATGAAGTTTCACTACTTCATCTCAATCTAGATAATGACATACATTAAATTTATACATTCCGATAGCTTCAAAAAATAATCAATATCCATCCATTGACTAAATATGCCCATTGTGGAATGAAATGCTAGTTGAGTACATTGAATCCTGAATAGAGATGGATGAGTTTAGTGAGTCAGTTATAAACAATGTAGAAAATGGTATATATGCATATCGATTCAAGTTATTGTACCATATCAATACAGTGAGATGAAAATAACGAAACAAATGTCGGGATAGTAGAAGTGGTATACAGTATCAGTGATGGTAGGAAAAGGTTAAATATAGACAATACGATTTAAGAAAAAATGATGATCATGTGGAATAAGTTGTATACGTATTCCAAGATAAATAATCAGTGGATTAACGAAATTGCGACCAATACTAAGTTATGCCATACAATGTTTTAAACTATTAGTTACAATAATGGTATGGAGCCCAACTAGATAGTTTGTGCCTACCAAAACGACTTATTCCAACAATCAAGAAATTCATGAACAAGTGTCTTTACATAAGATAGTAAAAGGAAAAGAAACTGTATAACTGAAGTAAGCTCTGAATTTGATTAGAATGAAGAAATTCAATCTACAAACGGCTAAAACAATTAAATCCAACGTTGAACATGGAGACATGTGTATACTGGTTCAAGTTGTCACATTCAAATTGCATAACAAGATGAAATTTTCAAGTTAAATTTCAAAATAGTAAAAGTACACAACTACTATTATCTAGAAAAATAATTATTTTCATTTACTTTACATTAAACATATAAATCATTTGGAATTATTTCAGTGTACCATATGTTACTAATTGCCTCCAAATGCACTGGTACGGTCGAGAGTGGAGAGAGTTAGTTCTGCCTCTCTAAATGCTCTCACATAGCCACACATATACAACCACTGCAAGCGAAGTCCTACTCACTGTCTTCTCGCGGCATTACTGTTGTTTACGAAATTGAGAGGACGGAAAGTGAATGTCTGATGCTTTAACCGGGTTGGTAGATACGGAGGATCTGTCTAGTGCAGTTGGAAAGCCCTCAATCCAAACCAATGGTGCACATGGGCTACAGGATCCTAAGAAAACAAATGGCGTATGAACCTATTGTTGGTTGCTGGCTACCATGGGGCTGCATCTCTTTACGTTGCTCCACTGCCTAATGGATTAGACCTTTAGGTCAAAGGTTCCGGGTGTGACCCCCTAAGAAAATGACCTGCTTCAGTCTGGGCAGCCAAGCAATATCACAACCCACATACAAATCAATTGACTTGTTCAACTACCTCTTCAACCTTGGTCAACTTCTGGCCTAATTAATTAATAATCACTCATGTGATTTGTTGACATAATTCGATTCATATTCATTTTCATAGCTTAAACTTATCTTACTCAACCATATCATCATTATTATTATTATAACACCCAAGAAATTTATTCAGTATCTACCTCTATTTACTTATTCATACATAATTCACGTTTATTCTATATATTACGTGATTTCTGATTTGTAATTGTATTATTATCTCTCTCACCACATGTTAACCATATTTATCTCACAAATTCACTTGATATACAAACTTATTCCAAGTCAACACTTGATATTAATGATCCCAAAATTAATGATTTGATGATTACTTAAACGGTGTATTTTGCCTTAAACCTGATAAATTCTTTGGATTATTAATTTGGATATATAATTGTAAAATCTGGAGAGAATTGATTAAAAAGAATATTATTCGTTCATATGTCTGTGTTTTCACAAGGCAAGACCTCACTTGAAATCCTCAAGATCAAAGAACACATTAGAGACAGACATGAAAACAATGAACAACAATTGGATAGAACTAGAAAGGAAGGCCCAGGACAGATTGCGTTAGAGAATGCTGGTCGGCAGTCTCTGCTCCATAGGGGGTAACAGGTGTAAGTAAGCAAAAATATACCTGTGTTCTAATATGATGGGAATTCTTCAGCGAATTCAAGATAAACTTATTGAAGTTGATATATGTATATTGGTTGATCCATAGTGGCTTGAGACGAATATGTTATTCAACATCAAGTTAATGTGAGGAAGTGACAATAGTAATAATATCTGTTGCAATTTTAAAGTAAAAACATGTGAAATGATACTGAACTCAATATGTGTTATACAGAAAATGTACCGATGTATGAATATGCAGACTGAATATTTTTCACCTGAACAGGCCAAACCGATAAGACATAACTACAGAAAAAGGAATTCTATGAAGGCTGGAACGTTGATTCAGTGATTAAGACTTTTGACTTACAGTTGGAGGTTCGAACTCCGCTCCATCTACTCTCCTACTCGTAACTGGGTAGTATCACTGGCTCTTACAATTAAAGCGCGGCTCTAAGTCACGTACATGAATTTCTACGTAGTAAATAAGCTCATTACATGAAATTTTTTTATTTCTCAATGTTTAATATCCTTATAAATTAAAATTAAATCAAGTTAGTGCAAAAAATAACTAACAATTAGTTAAATGGGAAAAATAAACATAAGTAGATTGCTTACAAAGAAGGTCTATCCCATTGTGTACGCTTGTTAACATGATCCATATAATATGTTCGTCCATTTTGATCAACTCGTTCATCCCAACCTGGTGGAAGTGAATTTTCATCAAGCGATGTAGAAAGCATTGGTCCAACAACAGTCTCAGTAACACTTACAGTATCTGACTCTATTGAAGTATTTCTACTAAGTTGTACACGGTTATCAGTACCATCGTTTATGGTGTTAGATAATTCAGCAACACCAGGACTAGATGATTGTGTTGGTAAACTAGGACGATGTGAAGAAGATACAGGTGTCGAGGATAATTGACCTTCACTATTACGTTGTTGTTCAGATGACTATGAACAAAATTGGGTAAAAATTTAATTATGGGTTTTAAATAGAAATGAGTTAATTTATAAACAGTTGAAAAAAGAAGTAGGATCTGAAAATGTCATTTTAAAATGGATCAGTCAGTCAGTCAATCAGCTACAACATACGACCAGGCACATATACGCATCGGTCCAAGTTGCCATACCTCATTAGCACAACAAGATGAACACCAGATTCATAGAATAGTTCATTCAATTGTGTTAAGATATAAAAGAAAGATTGTGTATAAGGATATAGTACAGGAAGATAGAATTAGTTCCTAGAAAGAAAGCTTTGAAGCGATTTTAATCGCATAGTTTAAAGGAAGACAGAGAGTGTATACACCGACGCTATTGTGATCGATTCTGAAACATGTCACCAAGAGTCTCCAACCATTGGTTACGATAGTCACGCGGACCCCAACCAGGCAGTCTGCATCTACCGACATGGCTCAGACCAGAAGTTAGTGACTTCCAGCACTGATGCAACGTTTTAGTTTGGCCGCCCCTAACTTTCTTCCAACCATCCCTAACACCGGTTAGCACTGCACGTCGTAGTAATCGGTGTTCAGTTATACGCAACAATTTTAAAGGGGATACTTTTTCTTCAAAATAACAAGTTATTATGAAGGAGGCTTTTATAAGTAAACGAGGTTTATAATTGATAAAATTAATGCGGATCGATAGATAAACGCAATGATACAATGTAGCCGAGTGATAGCTGGTCACAAGATCATAATATTGACTCAAACACTCGGATGAATTAATATCAAAGACAAGACTACTGATCAAAAGAACTCACTTTTCGTATGATGCTTATATACAAATTATTAGCAGAAAAATAATATGATTAGATGCTAAAGGTAACTGAAGATAAGCTTTGTAGGTCACCAGTTATCTGATGGACTAAAGCCTAACCATTAGGCTTAATTCTTATTCATTATACCAGTCTTGAAATATAATACTTGCAGTTATTAGATTAGATAAAAGATTTTACAGTACTGATGAAAAATGAGTAAATTCGATAACTATTATGAACACTAAGAAAAGCATTCTAAATTATGTGATAGAGGAAAACGCATTCTGACTTACGAAATAAATGTAAATACGTTTACAACACAACCACAAGGTTTATCTAATAAATGACTGTTTAGTACTCAATAGTGGATGAAATTCCTCACATCAAAATGAGAAAGTATTCTATGATATCGTGAAAATAAGCAATTGAGATCTATCTCACTAGATCGACGGCTAATACCAGTCAAGCACTTGGACTTAGCCACTAATATGTCACCGTTTTGAACGCCCTGCCATTTAAATCTACTTGAGTAGACAAGTAATACCGCTAGTGTTTAGACAACAATATGGCTTAAGATCGAGGGTATAAACCTTTGTTGGGTAAATGATTTCGATGGAAAAATGTTTTCCCCAAGATACTTGAAAGTCATAAGTTTGGTTATGTATAAATCAGAAGTTTTACAATTTCAAGAGGTACAAAGATAGCAAGACACAGTTATCTACTACCTCATACTTTTAAATCGTTCTTCAGTTTGAAATGAGAACAAAATTTAAATCAAAAACTTTAACTAATTAACATATCAACAAAGAATTTTAGGGTTTTTAATTGGTACAATAACTCTTGACTATAATCATCGTACGTATGTTAGAATGTATTATTTTAGTACAACACGATAAATTAATGACTGTTTGAGTAATTTTCTGATATCTGTTCAGTAGTGAGCGATTATCTATAGACCACCCAATATTACTGATGAGGTGGTTTGATGGTTAGTGTTTGACATTCAGCCAGTAAAAGTTCCAACTCTGCTTCACTTCGGTTTCGGCAACCAAATAGTATCATTAGCACTTACACTTAGAATATGGTTCATACCTAAGTACCTGCTGAGTTAGCACACAGCTAAAAGGATGGGAACAAATCGAAAAAGATGAATGATCACATAAAAAATATAATTAAATAGAAAGTATAACTAAGCTCCTGGTAAACGATACATGTAGCTAAATAAACAACTGGATAGAGAAACGAATTAGTACCATCACATGTTTCTTAGACAAAGATTTATTTCTGTCTTATTGTAGATCAATATATGACTACTTACATTGCATGAAATTGAAATAAATTTTCACAACTGTATTTCGTTGAACTACTTAATGTCGATTATAAGGCTGTCAGACAAAAGAAATTATCTCGACAGTTGAATTAAGTATTAAGGAGTCAGTAAGTCACAACAAACATACGACTTAGTACAGACACAAATCAGCACACAATCTCACACCATATCACTACAGAGAGGTGGAATTAAAAAGATGAATAGTGAAGGAGTTTTAATAATAGAAGTACCAACGATAACACAAAAAGTACTAAAAATAGAATACCAGTAGCCTACCTAAACTAACTAAATATTAGACAAAATTACTTGAAAAGATTAGTAACTAAGACTTAATAACTGCATAAAGACTGGTGTATCATTTCATCAACTACAGTATTAGTACGTAATAAACTCAAATGTTTGGTATAAGGCAGATGAAATAGGAACCAAATTCAATACTTTATGCTTTAAAACAGCTAACTCTGACTAATACTAACTCTGTACTTAGTAACAGTCAGTTATATGCAACGTAAAACCTGACACGTATATCTATTAAGATTCATGCATTACATCAACACAGAGAAATAACATTATCAAGACAAAGGACAGAGCGGTAGAAGTAGTAACAATATTACTAGGCATATACAAATTTAATAAAATACATCAACAATCAAACGAAAATAATATCAAAATAAAAAACGGATTCAACTCAATATAGAGTGCAACAAGTGATAAAAAACAATACGGCTAAACTTATGAAAAGCTAAAATTACTGTGTACCAATAAGTTTGTTTAAGTCTATAAATGACTTACCAATTCAACAAGGGGAGGAAGCTGACGAAGACTTGTAATCTGGGGATTTAAATGGCTTGGTAAGTAAGCCAAATACAAGTGGAGATTACCACGAACACGGGATCGAGAACTAAGAACCATGAAAAAAAACAACACAAGAAGTATTTTAAGCGAAAGAGGAAAATTAACAATTGTATTAAAACGATAAATTTCTGAAAAAAAGTTGCTGGAAGTTAATGTTCATTGAGCTATCATTTAAAGCCGCAAGTGAAGAACTGAACTTTTGGTGTTAACAATTAACAATTCCCACTTCAACGATTAAAATTTGTACACTAGAAAACCACTGATCATCCCTAAGGTTTTTAATGTAACCCGGTACTATTTCATTATTTATTTATTATTTGTTTTAACACATAGATATAAGTACAAAGAGGCACCAAATATATATGCGCCACACAGATCTCATTTGATTTGCGTCAGGCCTATGATACTGCCCGGGTGCCCAAACCGAGACAGGTGGTTTTCTTAGGGGGCCACACCCCGAGCATTCGACCTAAGGGTCTGATCCACAAGGCAGTGGAGCATCGTAAGGAGATGCAGTCCCATGGTAGCCGGTGACCAACGATTGGTTCATACACAATTCGTTCCCTCAGGATACTGGAGTCAACCCATGTGCACCATTGGTTTTGGATCCGGTTAAAGCGTCGGACATTCGCTTTTCGTGCTCTCATTTTCGTAAACAACACCCGTGGTGCGAGAAGGCAGTGAGCAGAACTTCCCTGGTAGAGGTTGTATACATGTGGCCATGTGAGAGCATTTCGAGAGGGAGAGCGGACTCTCCTTACTCTCGGCCGTACCAGGGCATTCAGGGGCGGTACTATTTCATGCCAAAATATGAATGATGACCGATGGATTCAGAAGTATAAAAGGGAAACAGTAACTAGATTTAAAAAACAATGGATCAATGATAATTAGTCTAAGCCCAACGTTATTTCTAGTACTGCATATGACAAGACTGGAAATATACTGTAAAAATACATCAAATATGGTTACATATATCATAATAGCAAGTGATTTCTCAGAACAGTCTGAAATCAGCCAAATAATTAATTGGTCCAAAACAATTCGCTACGAGAAGTAAAATATGGTTTGTCTGTCTAAGTAACGACTTAATATTGGTGCACTTTTAAGTCTTTGTAAATATTTCTGCTTAATCTTACAGAATAGCAATTGCTAGAATTTATGAATACATGATAAACTTAAAACGAGTAATAATTTCTAGCCACTGCTAAGTAGTGAAGAACCTAGTGAGCAGTGATTAAAATGATTGGCACTCTTTTCCACGTGGTTCATAATTAAACTCAGGAGCATGGGATAGTACAATGCAGATGAAAGCGATATATGTCAACAACTTATTTTAGAAAAGTATTTTCATACTTGCTATGATGGTCAGTTTACTCAAACTCTACATATCACTCATCGACTCCTAGGAATCTTGAAATACGAAATCAGGATGAGCAAACAGATATGACTATGGAACAATTCGAAGTACGAGTGAACTTGCTTCCCTTTAAATATCAGATTAGACTGTGAAATACATTCCAGGTAGACCGAAAAGTTTACTTGTGGACAGAGAGCACCGTTTACATGATGTTAACACATATATGCAGCTAAAATTACTGTTTGAACGAGATGAAATATGTGCCGATTAAATGTTGAAAGATATGCCGACATCAAAATAACGAAGAATCATTTTGTAAAATCCTCATTTCCAAACAGGATGTGAATTTCCCAGACAATAATACTACGAAGAAACACTTATCGACATTTCGTTTTTTGACCCCTGAATAAGGAAGCCACTGCACCTCTAAAGTATGTATCACGATTAGATACAAAAAGTTCTCTAAAAATTTCAGGGATCAAAATCTACGTCAATATCATACTTGCGTCAATAGATCATCTAAAAGTGACAATACCTTCTAGGGCGCAGTAAAAAGCTCTTCGCCATCAACCGACAATTAGATCCCTCCGTGCCAATCTCCAGATATGGCAGAAATACTGTGACGACACCCAAAAAATCATCCCTCGTCTGTGGAGATAACACATGAAATGTACTAACTTACAATCCTATTTTCGTCGTAAAGCTCGAAAACCAAACGGTTTTCTGATGGATTAACCTGAAATTTACGAATTTGGTTCTGTTTGAATTACCCTGAAAATAAATTCTTCGTTCCAAATCGGGTTGAGAGATCTCTTAACAGTTTTCGTTGGTACTGGTGAACACAAGGGGAGAGTCGAACGCTGAGTTTTATATATACATAGTTTGCAGTACGGGTCGCTAAAAATCGTAATAAGTCAAAAAAAACTACAACATACCTGGCTCCGAATATATCCTTTTTCATAAGATCTAACGCCCGAATTACACGAACCCTTAGTAAACGCGTTTCCGTATTACACTGAAAAGTTAAGCTGTGTGACAAAAACCTACTAATGACAGTGGTAAACCGTAAACTTCTAGATGCTTTCTCACACCGACTGATTTCGAAGGTACGTTTAGAACCATGAAACATTTAGAAACATAAAATCAAGTGACCACAAGAACCAAAACAGGAGCCCATACCTTTCAATGGTCCAATATTATAATGTAGAGTTAATTTTCAGATCTAGTAAAATGAATATCAACCTTCACAAATATCCGCATGAACCAATTCATTTTCACTAATCAACCTTTTATTTTTGCATATGACGCGTGTATATTCACTGTATGCCTTGTTACTACGATCAACGGATCTTATAACATATCAACCTGATGGAATAACTTGGTACATTCTAGTCTGTATCATGCGTGACAGTTTGATATAGCCTGTAAACTGGTATGCGTCACTATGCATATTGTTGTTTTAAAATGTATTATTATTGTTACATATTTTAACGAGACAGAATAATCGAATGGTTGGTCTGATGCAGATTGATGCATTGCTGCTTTCACTGCAACAGAAGAGATAACTGTAATAACGATGAACGTATTATTCCAAAGCTAATTATTGACTCATTACGACTATAAGACACTGATTTTCATGAAGCTAGATGAAATTCATAATTTACAGATACATTTGACATAAAAAATGTTCTAATCTCTCAATATTTACCACAAAGCAAATGTTTGTCGATATTGTTCATTTTTAATTTCTCCAGGGCCTGTAGCTTGACAAAAGTATATCAACTTGATGAATACATCTGAATAAGTACGCTTTAAGTTAGTAATCAGAACCAGAGCTCGATCTATTGTGAATTATTTTACAGTTCGTAAAATTGGTATAACCTCAAGACGCAACTTGAATATTTTTGTATATGCAATAACTAATGGTTTTTTTGCACTTGGTTGAGCACTTATTGCAAATTTCGGACAAAATATGTCCAAATGTGCATATCTAGTTCTGAATACTCTGAATAACATATTTCAGTAATCATCAGTTATTAAATCAATTGGAATACGTCCAATTATCGTAATTTTTATGTCGGTGTTCGTTCAACTGTTTTTCAAAAGATCGTTTCCGGCTTTTGTATCAGTTTTTGTACCGCGAGTCATTGATGGGCAGATACGTGGTCACTATAAGTTGATAACTTTCTGTCACCCACTTTTATATATACTTTTAAATTAATTGACTGTATCTCAATTCCAACAAAAATTTTTCCTATTTGCATGTGCTAATCTAATAGTGGACACCAAATATAACATTGTAACATGACCATGTAGTGACCTACTTTTGTCAACAGAACGCGATTGGTTCAATGAAAACAGTTATTTTTATAACCAATTGTACCACTGATTGTTTTTTCGTACTCGTTTGTTTAACCGTGCTAATGGCAGATATTACTCTCCCGTCGACTTTGAACTCCTAGTAACCACGCTTGCACTCCTTTGGCACGATCTCGGTATTCTTTCGATACCACGAGATCGCCGGCAAATAAACCTCGACTACAGCCATCATCTGCCTTCTGATATTGGCCTACGGGGATCTTATTGGTTAACTGGCACGTAGTCTTGTAGCGGTGTTCATAATCAAGCTCGATTCGACACCGCGCTACGACCAACACTCTCTACACCAAGTTTACTGATGTTTATTTCGTCTAGAATCGTGATAGATTTCATTGTTTCTCTACAGTTTTCCTCTAATAATCATTTTTACTATTTTTTTAACATGTCATTTGGTAATACTTTTATGTAATAATAACAATAATAATATTCTCAAATAAAAATATGTTACACGTGGTATGCCAGACAATAGAAAAGATAAAAATGTTACAAATCTTCCAGGATCTGCTGTGACGAGTTGCGCAGCTGACATGTTATAAGGCATATTTATTGTAGAAACAGGGCAGTAAATTCATAGTGATATATTCCTGGTATATCAGTAAACGCCATTTTTTACTGAAATAATCAGTAATTTAAAAAATGGGTTTATAGGCTTATTAAATAAACATAGTCACGGAAAAGATCTACCAAAGAGTTAGTGAATGGATTCGTGTGTTGTTGCTATGCAGTGACTTCACAGTTTCTACAACCTGTTCAAAAACGGCATATCGTTCATAACTTACTAAATGCAATAAAGGCTTAGGAGCAAAGTGGGATAAATGTTTGTTGATTTTGGAAAATTAACGGAAACGTAAAGCGTAGAAATTCCTATGTGACTTTATCACCATACCCTTTATCCATTTATTTCTCTCTTTATTGGTGTTATCGGATGACATCCGTTAGACTTGCGTTCAAGAGTCTGAAATCTCATGTTATGGCACGGCTTGGTAAAACAGAGAACTAAACATACAGTAGAAAATGAGATGTTGAGAGGCACAACACATGGGAGAACAATCTCATTATCATTGGATAGTGACCTCATCACCAATCACAATCAGCCAGAAATAAAATAAATGTTCTGTTCCAAGAACATCAGTCATTGAAATAATCTCTTTCGCCACCAATGTTTGATAGTTAGTCACTCCACCCTCCCTTATATTTTGATATTGGGCTCTTTAAAGATGATAGTTAGGCTACAACTGTCTTACCTGAAAGCTCTATGTCCCACATTCTGTATGTAAACACTAACACCACAATTCGTACAAGATTATCGGGCGGTTAAAACTGACACGCCGTTGGCAGAACATCGAAACAGCACTGTATAGCAGTAGATGATAGAGGATGGGTTTCAAAATAAAACAAATGAGGAAAACCAAACTAATAGGTAGAAGTTCTAGGCAATCGAATACGTTTAAAGGCAATCAGTAAGGATATAAAAATACGTGGTAGGGTGGAAACGTGGTAAAAACTGAAAACTACTGAGTAATAAATAATAATAATTCACTCCCAAATAGCAGTCCGTTACATGAGGTACACCAGTTTACAGAAGATACGTTCTTCATTGTGGTGAGTTATTAAGTTAATTTGATATTTTATGAGGTACATTGTCAATAAAAGTATAGGGGATAATACTTCTCACATATAAATGCAAATAGCATTAGTAAGATCAGCATCGTCAATATGAAGGTTGACTCGTTGCGTTGCGACGTGCAACTGATAGTCGGGAGTAAATCCACCTAAATTTTAGGGCTTCTTTAAACTGTAACTTTATATCCCTCTTGAACATCTGAGGCATTAATGATGGCGCGGGACAAAGTAACCCGTTCCATATGCGTTATCAGTGGCATATCTTAAGAGTGCTGAAAAATAGGGTAAGAAAAATAAAGTACGAGAAGCTAAGCATATAGTGTCCATGCATATTGAAATAGAGTCATTTGTGGTGAAATAGTGAAGGTATGACTACATAGTCTAATTTTCTATTATTAAGGTATTTTTTAAGCAACAGCATTCTAGTAGGTTAAAGAAAACAAGCGTGAATATGGTATGAATGGACAAAGAACTGTATAAATGGAGATGGTTCGAAAAGAAGCTGAAACGCTAGAATTGCGTAAAGTTTCAAATTATAGTACTGAAAACTGTATCTTGACACACAAATGGCTATCCCCCTTTTATGTCGAAGCTATTTCAGCTCGTCTTTATTGATTTTATAGGATCATGAGCAGGCTTTGTCTTTGGCAATTTGTCCGGTATTGCTTATAATAGGATTACTTGGTAGAAAACGAAACCATCTTAACATCGCAAACACGATCTGGAGAGGCATTCTGTATGAAAAGTTAGCATCAATACCATTGGTTCGTGACATGCCATGTGACCTTAAGGAGCCGTAATTTAACGTAATGACGATGGGCTCAGCATTATGGTTGATTGTGTTTGACTTGACCGAATTCTTAATGGTGACCTATTCCAGAGGCATGCGTAGCGTGTGACAAAGAAAGTTGACTTTGATTCGCTTGACGTTTTCGATATCTCCAATGCAAAAACCCGAATCCGAAGTTATAATTACCATATTTTGTCAAGTTTTTACGTACCACAATTTACCGTAGTCTTATCATACATTATTTTGAAAAGGTAAGATTAAATTTAATTCGTCTTAACTATAAGGCATCCAGTATTCGTAATTTTCATCTATTTTAATATGATAGGTTTGGCGTGAGAAGTCTTGTAGAATGACGTTTTACCCCCTCAATTCTCTACCGGTCTGGGAAATGCATGCGACTGTACATGATTGGGAAGTCGAACACATAACTTGTAAAGAGTAATTTGGGATTCCTTTAAATGGACATTACGATTGATAAACCCAATAAGTATATGGGCTTTATAGATTTAAGATGAATGAAAGATCCTTTAAATATATCATTATTAAATCGCACAAACTATTTAATTGTCCGAATTCCAACCTTTTGCGATACATGCTTATCTGTGTATTGAATGTGCCAAAATACGTGTGTCCAGATTTTTTAATATTAAGAAGGCGAAACCAGACATCACACCAACTTAGGACTTTATCCAGACTTTTCTGTACTATATGACTGATGTTCAGAATGAGACTTGGATTGAATCCACGTCTTCAGCAGTTAAAAAGTTTCGTCAAGTGTGAAGCAATTGGACAGGCCACTAAAATAAATAATGGACAATAGCGATCTGATACCTGAGGATACCACTGGTAATGACCTGATGAGAAGTGCTGTCCTACTTTCCGCTACTTGGGTTCAATCCTTTAGGGGGGTGAGACCCACTTGTACACTACCTGTTATACCGAATGTCTTTAATTTAGATAGTAGTGATGACTGTTGTACTTTATAAAGAGCTTTAACAACATCAAAGTGTAGAAGCCTGAAGTTCCTTTAGGCACAAAGGGTTGTTCGTAGGTAAGTAAAATGTCCAGTCAATCAGTGACAAACCAAATCGCTTAATCTAAAAATCCGGGGATCTACTTGCACTACATTCTTTGAGTTAATTGGCCTATCAGGTTCGCCTTATCTTATCCGCGTGACTATGACCTCTACAAGGTTATGTTTGATGATCTCTTCTTTTAATTGAGACTTCATCGTGTCATTACATTTCTAAACACTTCCAGCCGCCAAGCCTTACTACAATAACGATTTATTTCAAATTCAGTTCAAATTATGTATAAAACTGATTGATCTTGTTTTCCTTCAAACCTAGTCAGTAAAACATTTATACACACTTTTCGACATTGTAACGACTTGAGTTCAGTCTTTGAATTTGGCCAAATACACCTTGGTACCACCAAAACATTATATCTTTAGTATATTTTTAGTACCTTATTTCGTGTAGTACCTATGTTTCTGATTATTCTATGCTGTGCGTCAAAAAGTCTATTTGTTTGAAAAAGGAAACATCGAACTCCAACTATTTTATTTTACGATATGAATAACAACCTACTCCAATCACTGGTCATTCTTCTTTTAAAGATAAAACGAGGGGCAAATACTAGAACTTAATAACTGCTGTTTTACTTATTTCCTTTGTTGTGCCATGAATGCAAACCTAATGATAAGCTAGTGAAATTATCTTTAACATAATTTTCATATATATACCTTTCTACCACACAATATCTGTGTTGGACTCATTATTTTCCCTATTCATATTGAATTATTACACTGATCACATATCACATGTCAGACTTGATGCACAGTGAAAGCCTGGAAAATAAGTATAATTTCTTACAAGTCGAGATGGCCACTTTTATAACAACAAAAGTGTGACTCCCATAATTCGTTCCCTTAGTTGTGGTTCGCTCAAGTACTGCATTAATTCCCGGGGAACAATATTAAATCTGAGAGGATCCGCTGCTGAGATTTATGCTTTCCCCTCCCTGATTTAGTCGTCAAATAAGTCCTCAACTTAATTCTGAGTCCCCAAAGTCACAACCATACATCATCTCAAGACGTTGATCTCTGTCAGATGGTCGAAGAATCCAAAGTCTTTTCCATTAAGACGTAGTCAGTGGCAAAACCGTAGGTGAATCAGTTCTAAAACAAAGATGTATAGAAGCGCTCCTATGCATCGTCCAACAATGCATGGATGCCTAAGACTTGGAAACCTGTCTACCTCAGTTACCACGTGTTACAGATAGAGTAATGAAGAGAGGTTACCCAACTGAATCAAGCACTATACACCATACACAAAAAGATGAATCATTAAAAGATCCATTAGCAGCAGAACTCACTACAAGTTCTGAAAGCCTCTCAGAATCTCTAGCCAAAGCGCAGACAGATCTAAGAAACAGGTTCAGATCACTACAGCGATTAAGTTTTAGGCTACAGAGGTTATCACAAAAGTCAGGACAGTATGGGAGGTTCAGTTGGTACTACTGAAAGTTTGGTACCAAATCAACCAGGCGCATTCAGTCGTCTGTCTGGCCTAAACAGACTCCCAAACGAATAACCCTTCCATGGTCACGACGACTGAAGGGGGGTGCCTAAACAGTCGCTTGTTTTATTTAAGAGACAGAAATTCAATCTTAAACGTTTTGGTGAATGCTGACGATGCACTAATTATCTTTCCTGAAAACAAAGACGATCTGGTTCGTAAACCTGTAGAATTATGGTCTACTATGTTATTTATACTGCTCTAATGATAGACCTAATCCTTAAATTGTAGATTTGTCATGCTGTAACTGCCTAATCCATAAGATCTTACGTGGAAGTCACATTATCATCTACACCACCTCATCGCATCGTAACAGCTACCAATACATGATGGAGAACATGCTTAGGCCAGAGACAAAACAATATATTTAATATGAATAAAATATATGAGGTGACATTCAACATGGACCACGCCTGTAAGGCTGAGCCATGCCATCCGATCAACTACCGTTAACTCAATTCATTCTTCCCGCCTTATCCATCGCTGGGTTTTTCTCCACGTCAAATGTTGAATATTCATTTCCCATATTTTCTCGTGTCAGGGCTCAAAGCCACTACAAACTTTTCACAGTTACACTTCAATATGCTAAAAAATTGAAATTGTGATGTTCTGGCAGCGAATATTGACGCTAGATTAGGATTTTCGAAGGTGATCCCGTTGGGTGTCCACTGTAGCAGATCTAGAAGTGGCAATTTCGGGAATCGACTCTTTGGAAGAATATGAATTTCTAGTTGACACTAAGAAAAGACGTTTATTACTTATATAAACGTTGAATGACATAAAAGGTAAAGAGAATCACATTGCTTTTTTAAATTTGATACGAACTGCCAGTAATAATTGCCAATTTCCAGGATACACTCGCAGAATTTCCAAATCTGACCATAGCACATCGTTAACCTTCTCAAAGTCAAACAATGATAATTCATACAATCAAAACTGAAGGAGCTCCTGTGTTTGCTAAACCCAAGAGACTAGATCAACCTAAATTACCTCTGACCTAATTCGACTACATGTTACAGCTGGGTATTGTACTTACCTCTGGCAGCCAATGAACATCCTGTTAACACAAGGCAAAAAGACGAATAAAGGGGATTGGCGAGCGTGTGAGAATTACAGATCCTACAGCCGTCAAACCGTATCAGATACGTACCCAGTACCTCATATCCACGATTTCATTAACGGCTTACAGGGTGTGAACATATTTATAAAAAATGGTTTGATCAGGGCATATCACAATATTCCAGTAGCTGAGGAAGATATTCTTAAGATAGCTAGTACTGCATCTTTAGGACAGCCCGAGTTTTTACGCATGCTATCCGGCCTGAGGAATGCAGCACAGACATTTCAAGGGCTTGTGGACAACCTACTTCCTGATAATTCTTTTGTACAAGAGTATATAGGTGATTCGTTAATTGCCAGGCCGGATCCAAAACCACATGTACAAAACTTGAGAGAAGTATTAAAACAGTAAGATTAAAATTAGATGAATATTCATCAGTAATTTCGGAGTTCATACTTTTGAATTTCTAGGCCTCAAAATAATCACAGAGAGATTACACCGATCAGATAGGAGGCAGACACCATTGGGCAGTACCTACACCAAGTTCTCCAACACAACTTAAGTTGTCTAGGATTAGTAACCTTTTGTCGTACATCAATACCAGGTTGTGCAAAAATAATGCGCCACTGACAGATTTCCCTAAAGGAAAACTGAAAGATTCTAAGCTGAATTCTGAGATTGTAAAGGCTACTTAAAAGCTAAAAGAAAAACTAGTCCGAAGATTTTCGTTAACGTTTCCGTCCTCCCATTCCTCTCTCGCCTTAATGGTGGATACTTCAGACAAAGCAGTAGGTGACATTCGTAACCAACTGATTGACAGTTCCTGGAAACTGATTGTTTTCTTCCCAAAAAACTGTCTTCAGCAGAGACGAGATACTCTACCCTCGGAAGAGAACCTACAATCTGCCTAAATATCAATCGTTCACGAGACGTGTTTGAACGTACGTACATACACTACTTATATCTGTCGATATAATTAGCATACACCACACTAACACCGGACTAGACCATAATTCCAAAAGTTATTTGAACAAATCTCTGATCACCCAAATGTCTTCCCACATGGTGTTGAAACTAGATTGAGAAGATTCCTGTTGCTTATCAAGTGTTTGTAATACAGAGTTCATCAACATGATTATTTTTGGGAAGTGAATGTTTATAACATCACCTGAGTGATTAAGGAGGACCATGTTCAACAATAATGGTTTATTTTCTACATCAAAATGTGTCGGTTTCGTTATACGTGATGTATGTGAGCACTGAGGACTAGTAAACAGTGAATTCTCAGTAAATATTCGTTTTATTTTGTGATCTCTGACTTACTGATGTATAGCGCGTTGAAATCTCCATTGATGAGACAATAACCAGCCTTAACGTACCTGTAAATATGGTTTCGAGAAGGTTTCGGAAAGACCACTTGAAACACGATATATCGCTCATAGAGTTACTAACTATAGATCAAACTTGTTATTTGGTCATTCGCCTTATTTATGCAACTATTGTGTACCTCTTCTGTACTCAATTGTACGTGATGAGCTTGAACTTATAATTGTTGAAGAATGCCAAAATATCTCTCATCTAAGCTATTAGATGTTCAGAAAACTCCAATCAGTGTTAGCCAAGCAAAACCTAATAAGAAACTTGTAGAAACATCTAAAAAATGAAAGAATAAACATATTCTGACTAGATATTTACCAATAATGTCACAGTGTTCGGTGTGGTTCCGAAAACCTATGGTAATCTAAGTTTATAAATGATTCTGTAAACAGTTGTTCTTCTGAGCTTATACTAACTTTGAAGTAAAGCTTTTACTTACAATTCACACCGACTCTCCGTTTTTCTAGGTGACGTAGAGAAGCAGTTGAGGACATGGAAGCCGGCTAGAAAGTCAGTATTAAGAGTTTATGAAGTATACTAGTCAGTAATGTTATCTCACATCGCATATGATTTGTAATCCTCCTGTAACTACCTAAGAGGATAGGCAGTCACTTGATCCATATTACTCTTTACAACATGTGACACCACTGAAATCCAATCTCACTTTAAATGTATAAACAAAACGTACTGATATTACATGTTCACAGATAGCCAATCATGGATGGAAGGAAAAGATAACCAAAATTGCCATTTGGAATACAGAAAACCAGTAGTTAGTCGCATCGCAACCTGCAGTAAGATAACGAGAATGGGTTGAGGTGTCTCAATCTGTGAAGTTGTTTAACGTTTTGATTCCTCGTCGCTGGACTTATTCCAGCGTATACGCTTCAAACGTGAAATAAGAACTCGCTGTTTGAATCCTACATCCCAAATGCGACTCACAAATTTCGCGCATGATACTATGAAAATTTCTTCTTCTGAATGAGGAGACAACTTGCTTACAAGACTATGATGGCTGTAGCAGTAACAACCTTACTGTTAGTCATAGTTTCAAGGTTTCTGCTAATTATGACTGCTGGATTTTTAAAATTCATTACTTAAGGTAATAAAATTTCGCTCATATTTTACATATAATGTTGCGTTTCCTCATCACCAAATTTCTGCTAGAAATAATTTTTACTCAACACTTACTCATCAACTCAACTAGTGAATTTAAGTCTACCTGAAACATTATCCTATCAGAAACTGAGTATATAGGTTTCAAAACCGTAATGCCACCAGCAAAGAATAAAATATAGAATTTCGCTACGGTTAGTAAATCATTTCCATAATGCTGAGAAAAAGGGGACCGAGTATCAGACCATATGGAATTCTACTCTTCACAGATTCCCATGCTGATAAAACCCCGTTTACCCATCCTCGTTTCCTCCTAACAATCAGAAAGTCATTAACTCAATTTGTGATTCCTGAATAATTTTAATTGTTGAGCTTATGAGTCAATTGAAACTAGGCCACTATGGAAAACCTGGAAGTACTGAGCGGTCGTTTCGTCCTATTGTGGTGCCCCTGAATGTTTTAATGGTGATCTAGCTTCTATTGACACATAATGTCAACAACTGAAATTGCTAAAATCTCTACAAAACCCCTTCTGACGGTAATCAACATATGCTCCCTAGTGACTAGTTTCAAGAGGTATATCCTAGAGTTCTAGTGAGAAACAAGGACCTGTGGAGTTCAGCCGGGTCAGTTGTAAGATAGTAACTCACTGATGACAACGGTGGATGTGTCGCTCAATATCATGGATTAGTTGAAGTTAGACATAAACACCGTTGGATGCCGGCCAGCTGAGTGGTCTAGTGGTTAAGTGCTCGAGCGCGAGACCGATACGTCCTGGGTTCAAATCTCACGAAATGAAGTCGTGGATGCTCACTGATGAAGAGTCCCACAATAGGAAGAAACGGGCGTCCAGTGTTTCCGGGTTTTCCATGGTAGTCTAGCTTCAATTGACTCATGGTTTCAACTATTGAAATTACTAAAATCTCCCCAAAACCCCTTCTGATGCTATTCTTTAATGAGTTTAAGAATTTTCCAGCTTTAGTATAATATTTCCATATCCTTCAGGTTTTAATTTTTTGTCTTAATTTAGATCAAGATTTGTAAACTGCGGATTGAAGGCATACGGCCTATGTTAGCCCTTTTCTAGTAAACTGAGAGCGTCTATTTTTCTCTTGAATGAGTCAGTTGAAGGGAAGGGCATTATTTATTCAGTTAACAGGTTCCAAGAATTTAAGACTTGATGTGGAGACCTGTATGTCATGAGGATTTTATTCGTTCTTAGCTTCTGTACTCGAATGGCATGTCCTTTGAGTTATCCTGATCTGGTAAGAGAAAAAAAAGAGAATATATTAGGCCTAAAATCATTTCTTAGTTTTTGTACATCAAAATCAGATCAAGTCTTAATCTGTGATAGAACATAGTAAAAAGGTCTAGCTTCTCAAGCTGCTCTTTGTATGGTAAATCCCAAAGCTCTGGATATGCACAGGTAGCTTCTTCAAAGATACTCGCGTCACCTTATAAACAGAGGCTCGCAGCCTGAAAGTAATTTTTAAGTTTGTATCTGACTAAGGTTGTGTATACTGTAGTGGCCGGTCTAGTATCTAACTTGGTAAATGTCCGTAAATGCCCATAGGGATCTAAACCCTTTAGCTGCAACCTCACGGCAGTGGGCCGCGGTCTTAATATCATGGTACATTGTCACCACAAGATCCTTGTTAGACCAGACTGCGGGCACAAACTTTTTTCTAATGCTGTGCCTACTTACCTTTGTGTCCTCAATGTGCACATAGATACACTCGGCTGCGTTGATAGGCATCAGTCATTTTAAGGCAAGCTAATCAGGACATATAGATCCGCCTGGAGTGCACATACATCTGTGTTTCGTGATATTTATAGCCAAAGCTTTACGTCATATAGTGACAGAGGGGACTCAACTATGCATGGCAGTTTATTTACATACAGTGTAAAAAGTAAAGAACCTAGGGCGGAGCTTTGAGGTACTTCAATAGGTAATGGTTTCCAGGTGGGGTCTACGTAAACATTACCCACTGATTTTCCGTTGTCTAGGGCCTCTATCCATTGCTCCCTCGCTATAAGAATATTTGTTGTGCAAGATAATCTGTTTTTGAAATAATATTGTCCGGTGTTTAAAAAGTTGTTGGTTTTTTGATTATTATTTCCAATTTTTTAGCCACAACACTGTTGAAGCTGACAGATCTATAGTTTGATGCATCCTTCTACTCCGTAGGTAACTCATCTTGGCCAAGTGATATATTGAGTATCGTAATCAATGGGAAGCAATACATGGTGTAGTTCATTCGATCCTGTTGATTTTTCCGTGTCTAAGTGCCTTTGATACGCCGTCTTGACCAAAGTCCACAGTGAGTAGTCAATTTTGTGACTTTGTATTTTGGTCTATTCCTTCGTCCAGAAGAGGTTTCAGAGTGTAAATTGGGTCACAACATGAAACTGAAGCTATCTGCATCTGATAATGATCTTTGGAGATTTATACACAAACTTCAACGAACTTTCTTCTCTCTGCCTTCATGACAGAGAAACTAAACGCATAATGTCTGAACATTGAAGTTTTAAATCTCTAGGTTAACTAAGGCGGTCTTTGAGGCGGTTTTGTGATGGCATTTGTGTTGTTCCTCGGGAATTACTAAAACACTTCTTTATTTCCGTAATATATCTGAAACTAAATGCACTGCATAGTGCAAAATATATCTTGCTGTAAGAGTTTGTGGATCTTAAATAGATGTTATCAAGTTTTTACGCTATCAATTAAAAATTCTGTATATGAATAAAACGTGTCAGTCAAGATTTCAAAAAAAATTTTCAAGACTGTATTATATTTAAATTTTATTACCGATCTTTGTGTGATTCATCTTAAAAGTTTATTTTTGTTAGCAAATGCTAAAAGGCTGAAATGACGACTAAACATATTGGGTACTCTAATCCACGAAATTTCAAAGAGAAAATAGAACTTCTGAAGATGAAAGAAGCGGCGTCTACGGCAAACTTTGCTGCTGCTATGAGAGACGCTCAGGAGATCTGCAAGGTATGTTGTTTCACCATTTGGCATTACGGTTTTACATTCAGATTGCACATGCCTACGACGGCCTTCCATTATCACTTGACCATAATCATTTATCTGGAAGTGTCTCGAATCGCTCGGGAATCTTAAAAGCATACTCCTTGTCTAATATTAGTAATGCTGACTATCAGACGTTAAAGACTGGAGATAACTCTAATCAGGAAACCCCGTTCTTCCAAAAAGATATGCCGGTGAGTTTACTTCGTGCCATAGTTTGTAGATGTTGGCTTTTGCTTTAACTTTTGCGGTTATGTATTGGTGTTTCCGCCCGTTCATTTCTTTTAGCTTGAGGTACTATAAATCTCAAAATTCAAAGGTAAGTGTTTTGACTTCATAGTGTGTTTGATATATCTTAGGCTTAACGTCAGAGAAATTTCTTTTTGTAAGAAAACAACTACGCGACCTCATTCGTTAGCTAGAAATTTTTTAACGGTACAGATACTTATGCGAGTAGCTCGGGATACTTCGAATACCACTAAGTATTTTAAACACAGTTTGCGAGTCCACAACAGCGTCAGTTTTTTAAAATCATCTCTCAACCGACTAATTACCGCATTTGTCTATCCATATTCGCTTTTCATGTGACGTTTCGCTCTGAAGCATTATTGCTTAATGAAAATAAACTATAAATGATTGATTTAAAAATATCAGAAAGAATTCTGAAAACAGAATGGTCGCTCCGTTTCTACGTTCGGAATTGTTTGTAACTTTTTCCATAATGTCGATTGGTTTTTCCAACTCCATACGTTTGGGTCATAGATCAACAAACATTTACTAGACGTTTGTATGTCGATAAAAATGACTCATCAAACGTACTTAATCAAGCGCCCCCAAAAGCCCTGGTACGGCCGAGAGTAGCGAGAGTTCGCTCTCCCTCTCGAAATGCTCTCACATGGCCACGCGTATACAGCCTCTGCTAGGAAAGTCCTACTCACTGCCTTCTCGTGGCAAGGGTGTTGTTTACGAAGATGAGAGGAGGAAAAGCGAACCAATGGTGCACATGGGTTGACTCCAGTATCCTGCGGGAACAAATGGCGTATGAACCAATCGTTGGTCACCGGCTACCATGGGACTGCATCTCCTCACGATGCTCCACTGCCTTGTGGATCAGATCTTCAGGTCGAAGGCTCGGGGTGTGGCTCCCTAAGAAAACCACCTGTTTTGGTTTGGGCACCCGAGCAGTATCACAGCACTCACACAAATCAATTGAGATTCGTGTGAAGCATATGTATTTGGTGCCTCTTTGTACTAATATCTATGTGTTAAAATAAATAAATAAATAAATAACTTAATCAAGAAACCCTCATGTTAACTTATGACTTCGTTTCATGGATAAGTAACAGGTTAGATCACTCCCACAAAATATATTCATGGCGCATATGATAACCATTACAATACCCCTGTGGGATCTTCAATGATTGAGTTGTCAAAATACGGCACATTTTTGAAAGGCCAGCAAAAGTTGTGTTTGTGGTTGTTGGAAACACATAAACTACTATTCCTTCAACACGTGTGTGCCAAAAATACATTGAATATTTAGTTTTCTTTACTAGTGATAGAATTATAAACCGTCTCATGATCAAACTTTTTCAATGCTTCACTTCGGGAGACGGTGCTTCTAGTACTCCACTTGTTAATGAAAGCGAGTGATCCGTCTGCCTTTGGTAATCAGGTAATTACTCCTGGTAAAGTAATATGTTAGTCTGTGACTAAATCTACTTCAATGACTGACATTAAATCGTTGTACGTCAATACCTTAGGTATAGCGAGAGTATAACACCAAGTCCCAAGACTAATTGGTTCGGGTCTGAGCGACTATCGTAACCAATGGTTAGAGACTCTGAGTGACATGTCTCGCGGTTAATTGCAATGGCGTAGGTGTATACACTCTTTGTCTTCCCTTAAACCGTGAGATTAAAATTACTTTATACCTTTCTTTCTACGAACCAATTCTTTTTCCCTGTATTATATTCTTATACAGAATCCTTTATATATTACTACCATTGAAGTAACTACTATGAATTTGGTGGTCATTTTGTTGTACTAATAAGGTGTTGGAACTTAGACCAATGCATATATATGTGCCTGGTCCTACATTGTAGCTGACTGACTGATACTAATGTGAAAACTTAACCAAATGCAAATTTTCTCTAAATTTCAAACTCTAAGATTAATTATGTATTCCTGTTTTTTCTTATGATGAAGATTAGATAGATAAATGGTTTAATAGTAATTGACCGCAACTGAACTCGTATTTTGTTAAGTATCTAGGTTTAAAAAATAAGCGATTATTTAGTCAGTAACCACCAGTTATCTACTTAGTGATTGCTTTCCTCCATATTTAACCATTTGTGGCTCGCAAAGCTGTAGACCTACATATAGTTCTTAATTTTGTGTACTTTTCTCTGTTACCTAATTTGTAAGCATGCTATTTTTCATCGCATCACTGTTTTTTTATTTTCGATCTTTCATCTTGTTGAAACACGACAATTGAGGGTGAACATTATAGGACCAATAGCTGACTACTATTTAAGGCACCCAAATACCCGCGTACGACTACGGGTGGAGAGAGTTTGCCCTTCATAGTTGCTGCCAGGGAATTCCTGCCCACTGCTTTCCTGAGTCATTAATGTTGTTTACGTAAATGAGAGGACGAAAAGCTGACGTTCAGGTTGGTGTGTGTTGAAGACCCATCTAGTTGAGTTATAAGCACTGATTCCAGACCAATGGTCTACATAGGCTCCGGAATCTTAAAAATACAATTAGTTTATGAACATGGGACTGCATCTCTTGACATTGTTCTACTAGCTTGTATATTAGTCACTTGGAAGGCTCAGAGAATGGCCTCCTAAGAAAACCATGTGCTTTGGTTTCGACTTTCGGGTAATATATCAGCTGACAAATGTGGATAGCATTCTATATTTTGATGTCCTGTCATACCAAATTTTATTTACTTAAATAAATAATAAAAACCATTAAGTAGATGCGATAATGTCGCTTGTTGGTAGTTAGTATTTCCATAATTTGGTATCTAACCTACTTAAACGATTATCTGTGAAATATACTGTTTCTTTCTGGATACATAAATTTGGTTTAAATATTTTTATTGCGACTGCTTTGGCAAATCGTGACAGCTTTAAATCCCTTTGTTTATTGATTATTTTTAAAGATTTCGCAACTTCATCATGCCCATTATCGAGCAATTGATTTAAGAACCTTCTGCCCGTTTAGTCTCAGCTTTTGTGGAATATGTTAATAGATTCAGATACAAACCCTCGTTCCTTTTCTTTCGATGTATGTACTTTGGCACGTACATGTAAACTGATAAACATAGATGGGGACAAACATAAGGCGGGTATTTGTTCACATTTGATTACTACAATGAGTATTTGGTTTGATATAGAGTTATTTATTATTATTTATTTTAACACATATTGGTACAAGGAGGCACCAAATACATATGCGCCACACATATACACACACACAGGATACTGGAGTCAACCCATGTGCACCATTGGTTCGCTTTTCCTCCTCTCATCTTCGTAAACAACACCCTTGCCACGAGAAGGCAGTGAGTAGGACTTTCCTAGCAGAGGCTGTATACGCGTGGCCATGTGAGAGCATTTCGAGAGGGAGAGCGAACTCTCGCTACTCTCGGCCGTACCAGGGCATTCGGGTTCTCTAAATACATTTTTTAGTATTGCCTTTAGTCTAAAATCAATCCTAATAGCTATTCCATCGCATTTCAAGCTAAGTTTTAAGAAGGCAGTCTTTTTATCAACCATAAGATATTCCATTTCTTTTTTTTATAATCGTTCGAAATTTACTTACGAATTTTTACAGATATTTGGAAATGGTGTTTTCAATAGTTGAAGTCATGAGTCAATTAAAGCTTGATCACCATGAAAAACCTGGAATGACCGGACGGCCGTTTCGTCCTAGTATGGGACTCTTCATCAGTGCGCATCCACGATCCCACCACCCCATTGGGTGCCGGCTCAGTGGTCTGGTGGTTAAGCGCTCGCGCGTGAGATCGTGGATGCGCACTGCTGAAGAGTCCCATACCAGGACAAAACGGCCGTTCAGTGCTTCCAGGTTTTCCATGATGGTCTAGCTTCAATTGACTCATGATTTCAACTTTTGAAATTACTAATATCTACACAAAACTCTTCAAATAGTGTTTTGTAAATTATAGTCAATAAGCAAACAGGTTTTCCATGCTGGTCTAGATTCAATTGACTCATGATTTCAACTATTGAAAATATATTTGCTTCAAGAAGCCAACATTACAAATCGAAAGAAGTTTCTAGCAATCACAGGTGAAAAATGCACAAATTGACTTCAGTAAAATTACAGATATTAACAAAAATTACTAACAGATTTACTTTATTTTAATCATTTCTACAAACAATATTCTTTATGATTGGTTGTTTTGACAAGCGTTTGTACTAGTAGCATTATTTCAACTCTTTTTCAATACTAGTTATTACGTTAAGTTCATCTGGCCACCTAAACCGATGCTCATTTGTTCCAGGTCCTACATTGATCATAATCGATAATATTGTGTAAATTTGTCATTTATTTATAACATTTCTCATTTTTGTCTTTTATTCTCCAGGTCGATCGTAAAGATATACATGGCTCCAATGTATCTAGTTCTCATACCAGTGTATATCCATCAGCATCAAATATTCATGATGAACGAGTTGTTCAAAGACTACTACCTAGTAGTAATGTACCAATTAAAGAAACTATTCCGGTTAAATTAGATGAAGAATTATCGCAAAAGTCTCAAAATCCAAATGTTTGTCCATTTTTATATGATCCAATTGGTTCAAAAACTACAACAACAACAACTACAACACCTGATACATCTCATCATTTACATGAACGAAATACTTTTATTCATGATACTGATTATGCATCATCTGATAATTACTTGTCATCCTCTTGGTCTACTATTCCACCTACACAACATTCTGCTCCTAAAAGCTGTTTAGAGTAAGTAGCATGGAGTTTGTTTATTTTGGAAAAATTTAATGGAGAAAATTGTTTAGTTAAGGGGGGGGGAATTTGTGAAGATTGGTTTAATTTATCGATGGTCTTCATCACAGACAAATATTAGTCGTTGTACTATTGAAAACTATAAAGCGTTGTTTAATCTGGTTAGCGTTTGTTTAGCAAAAAGGTACAAGTATTTATAAATAGTTGTCTACACAAAATACCAAACATCCATTGGCCGGATACCATCAGCAACAGCCTTCTGTGGGAGAGGACAAGCCAGCTTCCAGCTGAAGAGGAAATTAAGAAATGACGTTGGAAATGGATAGGACATATATTATGGGAATCATCAAACTGCATCGCGAGGCAAGCCCTAACCCGGAATCCTGAAGTGAAACGGAAAAGAGGGAGACCAAAGAACACATTACATCGAAAAATAGAAGTAGATATGAGAAGGTTGAATAACAACAGGAAACGATTGCCCAGGACAGGGTTGGATCGAGAATACTGGTGGGTGGCCTATGCTCCTCCACGAGGAGTAACAGGCGTAAGTAAGTAATGAAGCGTCGGATAGGTGTTTTGTTCCAGCGTGGGACTCCTTAACAGTGCGCACCCATGACTCCTTCAAAGACTGAATGCAGGGCTTTTAGGTCTTGCAGTGAATTGTTGACCATTCGAAACATTTGATCACCATCCAATGGTACAGTTCCAACTTCAATCAATTTCTCAAAATAGTGCGGTAATCACACGATCTTATATGTTTTCCTTCTGACATTTCTGATATCCTCTAGTCACAACTCATTAGGACTTCAAGAATGTTTTGAAGTTATTTTATTTATTTTATTTTAACACATAAGTATAGGTACAGGGAGGCACCAAATAGATATGCGCCACACAAATCTCAATTGATTTGTGTGAGGGCTGTGATACTGCCCGGGTGCCCAAACCGAAGCAGGTGGTTTTCTTAGGGGGCCACACCCCGAGCCTTTGACCTGAAGATCTGATCCACAAGGCAGTGGAGCATCGTGAGGAGATGCAGTCCCATGGTAGCCGGTGACCAACGATTGGTTCATACGCCATTTGTTCCTTCAGGATACTGGAGCTAGCCCATGTGCACCATTGGTTTGTGATCCGGTTAAAGCGCCGGACATTCGCTTTTCGTGCTCTCATTTTCGTAAACAACACCAGTGGTGCGAGAAGGCAGTGAGTAGGACTTCCCTGGCAGAGGCTATATACGCATGACCATGTGAGAGCATTTCGAGAGGGAGAGCGGACTCTCCTTACTCTCGGCCGTACCAGGGCATTTGGGGGCATGTGTGTAGCGGTTATCATGTTTTGAAGTAGGTCACTAGTATAAGCTGAGTATTGTATTTTAGTTGGAGGGATTTTTTAGAGATTAGTTTCATTTGTCGGTAGTATTTGTAACCAAGTGGTAAAGTTCGAATTCTACCATTAGGTGCCGACTCAATGTTTATAATGGCTAAGCGTTTGTCGTGAGACCTGAAGGTCTTGTGTTTGACCCTTGGTGTCGTGGTTGCACACACACTACTCACGTGTTCCGTAATAGGACAAAATGGCTTCTCAATGCACTTCCTAGTTTTAAATGATATCCTGATTAGGGTCAATCTGTGTGGAAGTAGAAACAATTTCAGTGGCTAAAGAAATGATTAGGTATGAACAATGAAAAGAATTTATAGAGATATCAGGATTGAGGTTCTAAAACAAGACAAAATGTAAGTGCATCTCTGCTGTTACGAATAATTTTGAGCCATGTCACTTAAATTTGCTAACACTAGTTACGATATATGCACAAACCCCAACCAGGTAATCTACTTCTGTTGACATGGCTTAGTCCAATTATCAATGTGTTTATATACTTGTATTATGTCTTAACTTGGTCGTCCCAAAGTCCTACATCAGGCAATATCACCCGTCAGGGTGGTCAGTGGTTGGAGAGTGCATAACAGATGTCCCAACCTCTAAATCAATGGAAATTCGCTACCTTATTAATCTATCTGTCATGCCTTTTGTTTTATTTATTTATTTGAACAAATAAATATTAGTACAAAGGAGCATCGAATATATATGCGCCTTTCGTCCTCTCAATTTCATAAACAACAGTACTGCTGCGAGAAGTCAGTGAGTAAAACTTTCCAGTCAGTGTTTGTATTCATGTGGCCATTTATTTATTATTTATTTTAACACATAGATATCGGTACAAGAAGGCACCAAATACATATGCGCCACACATATTTCATTTGATATGTGTGAGGGCTGTGATACTGCCCGGGTGCCCAAACCGAAGCAGGTGGTTTTCTTAGGGGGCCACACCCCGAGCCTTTGACCTGAAGATCTGATCCACAAGGCAGTGGAGCATCGTGAGGAGATGCAGTCCCATGGTAGCCGGTGACCAACGATTGGTTCATACGCCATTTGTTCCCGCAGGATACTGGAGCCCATGTGCACCATTGGTTTGGGATCCGGTTATAGCGCCAGACATTTGCTTTTCGTGCTCTCATTTTTGTAAACAACACCCCCGCCACGAGAAGTCAGTGAGTAAGACTTTCCTGTCAGTGTTTGTATGCATGTGGCCATGTGAGAGCTAACTCTCTTACCTTCGGCCATATCAGGGCATTTGGGGGCTTTAACCGATTGCGCCACAGAGGCTTATTCAGTGGTCCCGAAGTGCACAAGCAGTGCTTCAATGACATCACCATCCTCTTTCACAGAACTATTATTTTACCAGGTTTTTTTATAATGAAGTCTGGTAAAAATCTAATTGAGAGCAATATTGTTCGCTTATGTGTTGTTCTAAGATGATGCTTGTTTACTATTTGAAATCAAGCATATGGATTACTTCACTCATCATGGGAAATCTCAATAACCCTTGTAGGTCGATGGTAAGGGTCCATACATTTTTGTCTGTCTTTTGCAAACCTGGGTTGTAGGTGAAAATTTTTCTGTTAGCCAAAGTTCAATTATATTTTTATGCAGCAAACCATTGTATTTTTGTAAATCATAACATATGAAAGTGGAATTCACGTATTAACTGCAATTATTTGTCCATAGGTATCTTCGAAACACTACTGAAATATCATAGAACCATTACATGAGTAATGACAACGCCAGGCATAGGGTACTATCTAAAACTGCGAAGTTGATTAATATGGCTAATAAATTTTCATCGACTGAGGTGTTTAGATCATGTGTTATACATGCTTATCCATCGTCTACCGCAATGTCCAATCCTGATTAACATAAAATTAGGTTAAAAATGCACTAGTGGCAGATAAATCAAAATATAGCATTAATCCACAAATTCGTTGATTGTTTATCTGAGCCATATCTTATCAAAGTTAAATGAAATTGACTTTAAACAAGTATCAGTGAAATCAATGAGATTTGAACTTATTAAGTATCATTTTAGAAAATAAATGTTTACCTATACAATAAACTATTCAGCCAAAAAGTATATTACGCATTCATAAGCCCAAGATCTGAAGGCGAACTCGTACTGTTGACTGTACAGAGGTGTGACAGCAGTAAGGTGTTTCCTTCAGACAACCAGCATAATAACAGCGATGCTGTCTTCCCACAAGGAGGATTGAGGTTAGAAAAGGTTGACCCTAAAAATGCACATCTTGCCTTATCCATTTCCGACGATATGGTCCCAATAAGTAGGGAGCTAACACAAAAATTACTCACAAAAAGGTCGTGTGTGACCAACCTCAAGCCAGTTGTACTTTGGGCACTGCGATCACACTCTCAGGTCAGTAAGACTAGATCTGACCCAGTTTCCTTTTCAGGTACCTCCAGAAAAACCCTTCCACGGTGTAGGCAACCGGGAAGTGATAACTACCCTCATACTTCTAACAGCACTCAAGATCACAGTATTCATAATCAATCTCCTGAAACTATTTTATCATTTAAAATTTGGTACTATAATTGTCAGTCAGCTAAAACCTAGGACCAGGCACATATGCTCATCGGTCCAAGTTGCCATACCTCATTAGCACAACAAGATGAACACCGAATTCATAGAAGTAGTTAATTCAGTGGTGGTAATATATAAAAGAAAGATTGCATATAAAGATATAGTACAGGAAGAAAGAATTAGTTCGTAGAAATAAAGATATGAAGCGATTTTAATCTCATAGTTTAAGGGAAAACAAAGAGTGTGTACACCGACGCCATTGTGATCGATTCTGAGCCATGTCACTCAGAGTTTCCAACCATTGGTTACGATAGTCATAGAGAAGTGAATTGTTAGATATGAAAATTTTCCAACGAAAAAATCACACTTAACATAACAAATAAGTGTGTGTATAGATACCCGCATTACGGTAACTCTATTTACGATTCTTCGAATTAGTTTTACAATGAAGAAAATAACTTGGTTGAATATATTTAACTTTAAAGTTGTTAATATATATTAACATGCATTTAAATCTTACAATCATTAATTGACCTTTTCCTGATACTTCATTTATCTATAAGGTAGATAAAGATATATTTCCATCATCTTAAAGTTTATTTAATCATATACTGTTATAACTTATGACCGCCGATTAGAGAGCAGTGACTTATCGATCGAATCAATGACGTGTAAAACCCGTACGAACAGCCTAGAGCTCTGATTGGTCTCGCTTCCTGCCTAGCCTAGCCAGTTAAGTACAGAACATCAATCCGAGCCTCTGCGATATGAATCATGTATTTCAAATATATTAGGTTTATATACCAAACAAGCAAACCACAACGTACCATAAAATAGAAAATAATATTAGTACAAAATCTGGTCAAAAATGGCTGTGAATAAGGGAGGTAGTAATTAATAGACAGGGAATAATTCAAGAATGGAAAATCGTATAATAACATATACTTTCCCTTAAGGTTATTTAGATTAGTTAAGTAATTCACTATAAATTTTATAAAACTAAACTACTTATTATTTTTTAATATTTTGAGAGTAATATATCTATCTTTTAGTAGAAAATATGTGATATGTTATTTGAACAAATACATTCCGATTATGATTTTTGAGAAACATACGAGTTGAATCTACACTGTGCTTCTTTAAGTTTGATAAAGGTTTCTATTAAAACTTGTTATCAGTTGTACAGTTCTTTGCAAATAATGTATGTATCTAGTTTTTTTTTCATTTTTATTTAAACATAAATATTGGTAGAAGAAGGCACCAAGTAGATATGCGCCACATAAATCATTCGATTCGGGTCCCAAAACCGAAGCAGGTGTTTTTCTTGGAGGGCCACACCTGGAGCCTTTGACCTAAAGGTCTAATCCATAAGGCAGTGGAGTAACGTAAGGAGATGAAGTCCTATGGTAGCCGGTAACCGACGATTGTTTTATGCTCCATTTGTTCCTTCAGGATCCTGGAGCCCATGTACACCATCGGTACATCCGTGTTCACCAACCCGGTTAAAGATTCGGACATTCGCTTTCCTGTCGATTTCTTAAACAACGATAATGGCGCAAGAATGCAACGAGTAGGACTTTGCTGGCAGTGGTTGTGTGCACGTGGCCATGTGGGAGCATTTGTAGTGGGAGAGCTGATTCCATCCACTCTCGACCGTACCGGGGCATTTGGGGACAATGTATCTAGTTAAGTGCCTTATTACTTTAGCAGACAAAATCATATCCATCAATCTCTATGCACATTATAAATCATAAACGTATTTATTGATGTCATTATGTCTTTCATCCATCCTATAACTTCATGATAACTGGCTTTTTTTAAGCTCATGTGAATTTCACAATTATGTTTTAATGTTGAAAGTAAAATGTTTTGTTGTTTAAAGTGCTGTTGTAGGGCTAGTTGTTTATAACCAAAGTGGAATCCTACTCATTGTCTACATTTTCTGGAGATATTCTCACAAGATGATAAAGAGAAGCCTAAGTCAGCTTATTCAGTTGGTGTATACGGAAGATCTATCGAAAGGAGTTGAAAACTTTGATTTTTAGACGAGTAGTGTTTATGAATTGTAAAATGCTGAAGGAACAAATAGCATATAAACAAACTATTATCATTACTTATCTTCTTACTTTTCCCTTTCACCGTGTTGATTGAATTCTAAAGTCTATGACTAGAGATATAGACGTTAAAGAATGCTTCGGTTGAATCCGCTTATATACATCAGTATGACTCAAAAGTCTCACTTTTAATGAAAATAATATCTACAAAACTCATATTTAAGATCCCAATGATTTACTGTTAATTTCATTTTCCATCTATCAATTAATTTTTTAATTAAGTATTTTGTATGGATACTTGTGCTATATGTGAAGCTATTACAAGTTCACTTAGTCTGCAAACGAAACAATTCCTGGCCATTTTGAAAAGGCGTCAACAATGACTAGGTAGATGGTTCCTTTAATTGGACCAGCAAAATCGACATGTATCCTGGACTGGGATATTCAGGCTGAGACCACGGCACCGGCTGCACTTTCGCGTTACATTTCACCGCTTGCTGACACTGCGTGCATTTACCCACTAAATCCACGATGTGTTGGTCCATAAGGGGCCAATAAGCATAGCTTCTGGCTATGGATTTCTATCGTTTTATACCAGGATAACCAATGTGGAACTGCTTCAGTACCCTTGATCGTAGGGACTCTGGCACCACCACTCTATCTTCAAACATCAAGCATTCATAATGAGTCCCGACATAAAAATTTGTTTAGACATTATCAATAACGATGTCGATGTTCCAATTAACTCTCTAGTTGAATTCTGGCAAAAAAAAATCGTTGATTAAATAGAAACTTTCAACTAAATTTTATTCATGATTATGTTAGTTGATCATCTCTTTTTTCTTTGATTCCTTCGTTGTATTTTTCCAATTTACGTGTTATCTTTAAATTTATCCGTATGATAAATCTCATCGTCTATCTAGTTTTAATTATGGCAGTCTAGAAATTTGTATAATACTCTTATCCATTACTTTTTTTTATACTTTTGTAGGTTTTAGTGAAGTTAGACGCAGGGTATTAGGGAATGATGTTAAATCAGTTAGTGAGGTTGTGAATCTTCATCGACTAAGATGGATGGGCCATGTTTTGCGTATGCCTGAATACCGATTGCCACGACGTGCAATGTTGACTAGTGTTGGAGATGGTTGGAAGAAAGTTAGGGGCGGCCAAACCAAAACGTGGCATCAGTGCTTGAAGTCACTAACTTCTGGTCTGACTCTTGTTGGTAGATGTAGACTACTTGGTTGGGGTCCGCGTGACTATCGTAACCAATGGTTGGAAACTCTGAGTGACATGGCTCAGAATCGATCACAATGGCGTCGGTGTACACACTCTTTGTTTTCCCTTAAACTATGAGATTAAAATCGCTTCATATCTTTATTTCTACGAACTAATTCTTTCTTCCTGTACTATATCTTTATATGCAATCTTTCTTTTATATATTACCATCATTGAAGTGACTACTTCTATGAATCTGGTGTTGTGCTAATGAGGTATGGCAACTTGGACCGATGCATATATGTGCCTGGTCCTAGGTTTTAGCAGACTGTACTATCAAAATTATAGATACGTATGAGAAACTAATGTATACATATAATTTACAACAATAAAATAATAATCAGTATAGGGTTATGGAGATTAATAAGTTATCAATTGAAATCATAAACCGATTGATGTTAGACCATCATTGAAAACCTGGAAGCATTGGGCGGCCGTTTTGTCCTATTGTAGGATTAGTTAATCGTGTCGAGTAGAGATAGGTATCTACCTCAGTGCAACGGAAGATGGTCGCACAATTTCGTGGATCGGTTAATATTAGACAAGCGTCTGCGCGCGAGGCTGAAGGCCATGGGCTCGAATCCTGCTAGCGGGGTCGTGAATGCGCACTGCTGAAGAGACTCACAATAGGACGAAGCGCTCGTCCAGTGCTTCCAGATTTTTGAAAGGTGGTTTACAGCAATCGGTTCATGATCTCAATCAATAATAAAATAATAGTCATCGAGTATTTGCGTTGTGTAATAATTATGACTCATGATCTTAACCATTGAAATTACTACAATCTCCACAAAACCCCTTCTGATAATAATCAACATATGCTCCCTAGTGACTGGCTTCAAGTGGTATATCCTGGAGTTCTAGTGAGAAGTGGTGACCAGTGGAGTTCAACCAGGTCTGTTGTGAGATAGTAACTCACTGAAGACAATGGTGGATGTGTCGCTCAATTTCGTTGATTAGTTGAGGTTAGACATTAACACCGTTGGATGCCGGCCAGCTCAGTGGTTTAGTGGTTACGTGCTCGCGTGCGAAACCATTATGTCCTGGGTTCGAATCTTGCAGGGGGCGAGGTCGTGGATGCGCACTGCTGAGGAGTCCAATAATAGGACGAAACGGCCGTCCAGTGCTTCCAGGTTTTCCATGGTGGTCTGGCTTCAACTGACTCATGATCTTAACCATTGAAATTACTACAATCTCCACAAAACCCCTTCTGATAATAATAATTATATGATATTATAGTGATTATAAAAATAATATTGAGCAACTGGAAGAAAGAAGATCAAAGTAATTATTTGAGAAATTAAACAGTTGGTACATTGCATAATATACAAAAAGAACTAACAAACTATTTTGATGAAATGTCAGTCTTATAGTAGTAATGTGAGAATCAAAAGATATGTTGAAAATATGTAAAAATACAAAAGTGAAAGAAATTAGAAAATTTCACTGAAATTATGAATCGATATAAGACCACTATTAAAAACCTGGAAGCACTGGATGGTGATTCATTTTATTGTGGGATTCTTCAGCAGTAAGCATCCACGATCACACACCTGGGACTCGAGCCCAGGAAATTTGGTCGCTAAGACTCGATCTTTAGATCACTGAACCAGCATCCAACGGTCTTAGTGTCTAACCTTAGTCGCTCCTCAACTATTCTGAAAATTAGAAATTTGATTGAGTATTTTTTAAATAAAGCACTTAATCAAATTTCAGCTAAAAACTCACCCCTATACCGATGGCCAAGGTAACGAGCGTGGTTGTACAAACTTCTTTTTTATGCAGAGGTTAGGTTTGCAAACATGGATTCTGAGAGCTTCATCAGTATTCAAAAGACGAACCCGTTAACCACGTAGTAAATTTAATGGGATATAGTAGATAACCTTAAAAGCTTTATTCAAGTCGACGTGATATCCTGTGTCCACCAATTGAGCGAGAATAGAACTCTTGATTATTCTTACCTGTTTGCTCAACCATGATGGCTGGTGTTCTGCTATTCGATGACGGACTTACCGAATTGTACACTCTATATAACGGGCTCCACAGGTGAAGTTGATTTGGTAAATACACTTGGATGTGCTGAATTCACACAGTTTATCTCTATTGATGGTTTCTATTGTCAGTTGATTTTAGAAAACGGCGTTCTGTTTGGTTGCAGTAAATATTTTCTGCACCTCATTTATTTATTACAAATTCCTCGGTAGTGTCATGATGAAAAACTGACCCATTTCACGTGAAAGTCGTCATCTAATTAGTGGTGATTACAAAATTAACAAAAAGACATTAGATTGTAAACAGTCTAAAAATCTAAAGATATTTTAAAAGATTTCCACTCTTGTCAGAAGGGTTTTTTGTGGATAGTATAGTAAGAATAATAGTTAAGATCATAAGTCAATTGAAGCTAGATCACCATGGAAAACCTGTAAGCACGGAACGACAGTTCCGTCTTATTGTGGGTTCGAATCTCACGAGGCCGGGTCGTGGATGCGCACTATTGAGGAGTTCAACAATAGGATGAAACGACCGTCCAGTGCATTAAGATTTTCCATTATGGTCTAGCTTCAATTGACTCATAATCTCGACTATTAAAATTTTCACTTTTGTCAAATTTACAATAATATTTTTCTTACTGTCCACTATTACCTAGACTAAAAATAAATTAGTTAGCTAGGTATTTTGACTACTGTGTTTCGATGGAAGATTTCATCAGTTATGTTGTGATAGAATTTGAAACATCTCACAGTGAACTCAGAACACTTAACTTTTCTAGTCTATATCATTCATAGTATCCTGATAAGATAAGCTAGATGAATTTGGAGATCATATTCCTGTAATCGCATCTCATTTTGGTCACCAGTTGTGTTACGTTTCACTATAGTCCGATTTCGATACAAATAAATACTATACACACTTGTGATATGCATACCCGACACACCTATGAGAGGGAGAAATGTATAGGAAACTATAATTAGCAGACAGAATAATTTGTACACAAACCATATTTAAAAGTATAAACAATGATCAACATTATCAATGTAAATTACTCATTATTTCACAATATAATGTGACGCTGCTGTGGTTTTATCGTTATAAATCAGTTCAAATGAATATTCTCGTTTGCCCCTAAAGCTCTCGTACAGTTGAGTTTGGAGAGAGTCAGTTCTCCCTCTACAAATGCTCTCACATAGCCACGTGCACTCAACCACTGCCAGGGAGGTCCTACTCACTACCTTCTTGCACAACGGGTGTTGTTTACGGAATTGAGAAAACGCTTTAACCGGGATAGTGGACACCGAGAGTTCATTTAATGCAGTTGGAAAACCCTCCTTCCAAACCAATACTGCACATGGGCTCCAGGATCCTGAAGGAACAAATGGCATATGAACCAATCGTTTGTCACTGGCCATCATGGGACTGCATCTTCTCACGTTATTCCACTGCCTTGTGGATCAGACCTTTATGCCAAAGGTTCTGGGTGTGGCCCCCTAAGAAAACCACCTGCTTCTTTTTTGGAACCCGGGCAGTATCCTAGACCTCACACAAATCGAATGATTTATATGGCGCATATCTATTTGGTGCTTCTTTGTATCAATATTTATTTAAATAAATAATGAAGTTTCATCACGTTCTCGACCAAGATCACTATCCATCGTTTGCATGTTTTTTTTTTCTCTCTCTCTCTTCACAGTCTGACTGTACGTACACTTGATAAATTTGATTTTCTTTCTCTTTTTTTTTTCTTTTCATTTTCAGTAATTGGAATAATGAATGTTCTAGTGTTGCAGTTGTTAGTCAGCATCATAGTCAAAAGAATTTTAATTTATTCACAGATACTAAACCATATTATCATAGTTTACAACCAAAATCACATATTTCTACAAATCCTTATTTATTTTCTACATCACATTCAAATATTGAAGTAGCATCTACTACTAGTTTACTTACACAACAATCATCATTAACTAATTCAAGTCAATATACATGTGAATCAGGTTATTTTAGTGCTGGTATTTGTACACCAATTGGATTTAGAAGTTTTCCTCCTACAAATTCTTTACAACATCAATTGAAAGCACCATTTTCTGCGAATATTACTGAACAAATTAGACAAGCTCAAACACCATATTCAGTAGTTGATTGGCGCAGGTAATTACACATTTTTAACTGATCATTATTATTACTATTTTTAATATCAATCGTAGTAGTAATAGTCTAGAGAATTTGTGGAGATTTTGATGTTTTCAAAATTTCAACTTCGAAATGATCTTCGCTAGATTATCATTGAAAAACCTGGAAGTACTGGACGGACGTTTCATTCTAGTATGAGACTCCTCAGCAGTACTCATTCATGAAGTTAGATATTAACATCGTTGGATACTGACTCAATGGTTTATAGGTTAAGCGCTTACGCCCCAGACTGAAGGCTCCGGGATCGTTGTTCAGGTACGGGGTCGTAGATGTGGACTGCTGAGGAGTCCCATGCTGGATTTAGACGACCATCCAATGCTTCCAATTTTTCAGTGGTGAACTAAGATCAATCCGACCTATTAACTGATATTATTATTATTATTTCGAATACATGCAATTTTGGATTCTCAACGATAGCATTCTATTATCCTGTCTCTTTTCATCTGTAAACTTGACTTAAGTAATCATTCAGTAGTTCTATTCGACCACCTATTCACTTGCTTTAACTTGAACAGTTGTGCAGTATCATTAACAACCATATTAAAAAATGGTAACCTATGTAAATGTGAATTCATTAACCTGTATTTGATTACCAAGTTTAAAAACATTCTATTTATTAATATTATTTTGATATAATTATGAGAAGTAGAAGTATCTTTACTCATCACTGTGGCATAGATCACCAGAACAGGAAAGTGTCCTGTTGTCAGTGAACGAGAACTCAGGTGAAGAGACAACTAATTTATTGTTTAACACAAAATTATAGGGTTTTCCAACCCCAACCCCCCCTAGGTGGATCCTCCATATCCACCAAACCGGTTAAAGCACTGGAGATTCGCTTTTAATCCTCTCAATTTCGCAAACAACATACCCACCACATGAAGGTAATGAGTAGGACTTCGCTGATTAGTGGTTGTATATGTGTGGCCATGTGAGAACATTTCTAGATGGAGAGCTGATTCTCCTTACCCTTAACCGTACCAGGGCATTTGGGTTAGATACCTGTCTCTACCTGACATGGATTAAATCCACTAGTCACAGCTTTTCACTAGAACTCTGAGAATTCCCTCAGTAAACTAGTCACCGGTGTCTGTCGACATAAGTAGCATATACCAAGCTGTAACTGTTTCAGGTCTTAGACAGTTGATGAGTTTATATTTTATAAGTTGTAAAATTTATTTTAATTTAAAGGAAATAAAATTTTGCCCATTATTATATCACTTTGAAAATTTCGTTTAAATCATAATACAATTGAAGAAAGTATTCATTTTTGTAATGCTATTCAAGTGATTGAAATGTCATTATAATTGATATTTAGTCTTTAAATAAATTTAATTTGGTGTACATGTTTTGTGATTAATCATTCTACCATTTGATTCAATGTGGACTTTGAATCGGAATAGTTTTCTTATTGTTCCCAATTGAGGAAAGGTATCTTCATATACATTTATGTTGCATGTTTGTTTAATATTATTACTAGTTGTAATGTTTAATTTCTCCTAAGGACTGCTTCTGATTCATCTATCCACCATACATTATCAGATATTCAATTAAATCCAATTGAACAATATACATATGGTCCTGGGAAGACAGAAAAGTCACATGTTTTAAGTCCTAGGTCTATCATGTCCAGTGATCATTACTTCAGGCCAGCATGTAAACTGAGAGGAGTTGAAGAGGAAGAGACTTCAAGTATTTTAACACCTATGGATGATACAGATAATAAGCGTGCTTGTATTATTCGACGTCATCGTGATACTCATTTACTGGACAATAATCATTTTGTTCATACGGAACTACCAACAAATGAATCTCACCTAATGCCAGCAAAAAGACCCTATACATGTTCAACAGAATCGCAGTCATCAAATGGATTTGACACAGTTGGTTGTGAGATGAAAATGTGCACGTACGTTTCTGTTTTCCGATTTATTTACTTACGGTTTGTAGTTGTAAGCTTGAACAGGTCACCCGCGGTTATGATCATATTTCATTGGTTTAAAGGTCCTTGACTGCCTACGAATTTCCAAAATCCACCAAGTGTTAAATCTTTTCTCAATGAATTCGTTTATTTACAGGTATTTTAAAAATGTTTTAGTATAATAGTATGTTAGAAGAAAGCTAAGAGAGGTCAAACCTTCAGTCTATATACTCATCAGTTGTTAAACTGAGCCATGTGAACAGGAGTTAAACTACCTGGCTTGCGGTTCGCACAACTATTATAACCAATGGCTGTAGACTCCGGATGATATGGTTCCGAATTAGTCGTAATGGCGTTACAAAACTACCTAATACTTTTTTATTGCAAAAATTCGTTTTTTATTCTCAAACCGTCTTACTACTTCTACTACTCTGTTATTTATCTTGGTAATTCCATCTCTTTCTACTGTTGTGATGTGTCAACTTAAATCAACGTGTGTATATATGCCAAATTCTACGTTGAGTATGTATATGAAGCAATGGGAGAATTCAAGTAATCTCCTTGTTGGCGATAGGTGTACTGTTATGAAATAAATAAATACCTTTGGGACTAACTTGAATCGATTTTCAGTTAGCCCCAGATTCATTCATTGATTAATCAAAAGATGTTGAATTATATCCATCGTCTTATTCTTCTATTCTCATATGATTGCTTCCACTCATTTTATTGTCTCTTTCTCTTAGTACAGTTGAAAATAGTTTCCGATTTAACATCGTTTCTTTCTGTCCACATTAGCGTATTCATCAATTGAATTTGTGTGAGTTTATATTTTCCTGTTGTCAATGTTAAGGTACTATAATTGGTCGATCGGTATCATTTGTGGATCCTGAAGGAATCATATCAATACCTTTATTTATTCATAAGTTTTTACTCAAGTTGGATAATAGCTAGTAGTGGAATAAAGGGCATATGTTCCGTCTGATTTAGGGCTCGTTAGCTGGATGTGTCTACATCATCTGTGTCAGTGTACTCATTGAGTCACCGATCTATTATCTTTCGCTTCAAATGAAATTCATATCTGTTGCATAAGGTTGTAGGTAACTGAACTCAGTAATTTTCACTGTACTGGTTGATATATCGCATTAAAGCTTATATTTTTAATGTGATCTAGTTCAGTGACTGCTTAGTAGTTGAAACTATCATTCATATTTGAATCGTTACCGTTTCCTATGTAAATTACTCTCCACTTCCACCACCTGCATTCCATCTACTTTGATGATTTAGGCAGCATAGTAATGTTTTCAGTATCCATTCGCGCGTAAACAGTAATAGAGCTCAGAACCGAGAACATAAACATTATGTACTCGGTGTGAATGAATGATTATCATTTCAATAGCCTTCTTTTCTTGTTGAGTTTTGAGTATAAATACTATTCTTTACTGTTTAGACCGCATATGGACAACAGCGGTAGTACTATGGAGAAGAAAAACATTGTAAGTCAAGTTTTTCATTTTTCAACTATTTTTTTCCTCACTATAATTTTCCTCTTGATTCTGCATCATATTGACTAGACTTTGAACAAATAAATCTTTATTTAAAATGGATTTCAATGCGTTTTACGTGGTCATAAATAACGTTGTTCATGTCACAAATCTAGGTGTAGACTCGCTCGTGTTATCACTTGTCGAGAGGAATTCTTAACAAGCTATATATACTCAATCGTTTGAGCTCTAGGTTATATGACTAGTAGTTCCGCGACTGTAAAGGTGTATGACAGCAGTAAAATATTTCCATCAGACAACAAGCATTTGGACCGATGAGACTTTCCTACAATGAAAAGTAGGGCTTAGAAAGAGTTGACCCTTAAACTAGCACAATGCACCCTATTTCTCTGATTTCTGCCACTAACAATAAGTCTTTTAAACTATGGAGCTAACTCATCTAAAACTATCCACAAAATAACTGTGTCTCTCTGGCCTCTTGGATCTACGGTCATGGCATCGGTAATTAGGAAGTGACGGTTGATTTCATGCTTCTAACGGCACTCATGGTCACCTCGTTCACAATTTAATAACTAACATTTTATCTTAATATGTTTCTATGTAATCAGTTACAGTTATTTTGATGATTAAGTCTATCGAAATAGTTTATTGCAATGGTTGATACACAGTGCTTACTTACTCTGGCCAGTTCTCAGTATCTCCCTTTAGATTACTTTTCATACTAGTTGGAGTAGGAGGCAGGACTATGAACTGATTATTCAAGGTTGTCTAAATTTAGAAATTTTGATTAAAGATATGATTGTTGAAATTATCTTGTCGTCTCCGCTATGACACTATTTTTTTTGCCTATTGTCGGCTGTATGAACCTTTCTAGGATTCCACTGTCGATACAGCATTGAAACATCACAAAAGTTGGAAAATTCGTTCCAGTGTTTATAATCCTCATAGTTTAGAACAATCAATGAATAAACCAATTTATCCATGTGTGTCCAGTAAAAATAATAATACAATGACAACGAATTCAAAGTATTCCGAGCTTATTGATCCATCTTCTTCACTATCAACCTCATCATCTCATAGTTTTCATTTCAATCAAGATCATTATTCTTTTGGTGGTGGTACACATCTACACAATTTACCTCTACAGCATGCAGAATCACATAGAGGTAATCTCGTTAATATGTTAACTGCAAGTGGAGGAGTTGCTAGGAGTGGAACAACTGGCTCAAGTGGTGTTGGTGTTTGTGGCAGTGGCAGCGGTAACAGTAGTACAACAACAGATGATTTATTTCTTCGTAACACTAGTACTGGTAATAATGATTTGGATGAATATTTACAACTCCCTAATTTAATTTGTAAGGCGGATGAGTCTACCAATCATTTTGGTAAGTATTTGTATGTGTACGTATAAGTATGTTTGTTTATTTATCAAAAGTTACGTTTATCTGTCTGTTTTTTCTCTTTTTGAAATCATAATTATTGATAACTAGTCATCAAGTCGATTAATCTCAACTTTATGCTTAACATGTTAGAAATGATCGAAAAGTTTGTACATACATCTAGTTACATGAGTGCTGATGGCGGTAGCTCGACAGATGAATTCAATCTACATGTAATAAAAGCTAGAGTGATTTCTACTAATCTTAGCCGTTTATTACACCTCTTGATCCGGATGTATAAGGTCGGGTTTACAACGCACCGGTAAGGGGCAGATGTGCTGTATGGTTGTAAAACATAGCCTCCTAGAACTGAACTTTTTAGTTTGTTGTTTGTGTCCAATAATCAATATCTCCGTAGATTCTCCTGTTTTCAGTGGGGAAGTTCAACAATATGTATTCAAGCTCCAATCAGATAACTCATTTGGTATGACTATCTTCGGCGGATTGATTATATGCTACAAATGTGGTGATCAGTTTTTGTGATATGGTTTCAGGGTATGATAGAAAGTTGTATAAGACTAACATCTATCGTTCTTCACAACTCCAATGATTAAAATCCTAGAGATTGATACAATTCAATGGCTTTTGATATTATTAGACATGACTCAAAACAAATGCCAATGGTAGTTCTTTTACATTATTCATAAAAATAAGAAGAACTTCTTGGCCCCCAAATGCCCTGGTACGGCCGAGAGTGGGGAGAGTCCTCTCTCCCTCTCGAAATGCTCTCACATGGCCACGCGTACATAGCCCCTGCCAGGGAAGTCGTACTCACTGCCTTCACGTGGCGGGGGTGTTGTTGACGAAAATGAGAGGACGAAAAGCGAATGTCTGGCGCTTTAACTGGACCCCAAACCAATGGTGCACATGGGCTGGCTCCAGTATCCTGCGGGAACAAATGGCGTATGAACCAATCGTTGGTCACCGGCTACCATGGGACTGCATCTCCTCACGATGCTCCACTGCCTTATGGATCAGACGTTCAGGTCAAAGGCTCTGGGTGTGGCCCCCTAAGAAAACCACCTGGTTCGGTTTGGGCACCCGAGCAGTATCACAGCCCTCACACAAATCAATTGAGATTTGTGTGGCGCATATGTATTTGGTGCCTCCTTGTACCAATACCTATGTGTTAAAATAAATAAATAAATAAATGTTCCTTACTTTTGTTCTCTCATTGAAATATCTCTCCTTTTTATATAATCTATTCTCATTCATATATTTCTATTCATTAATATATTTTAATTTTACCACCCTTATCTTTACTTCCTATCTCTTTATCATTTCATTTTCTTATTTGTAATGGCGTATATTTAAGTTTTGGTGCCCATTTATAAATCAATATTTATGTGCTTTAATCAATAAATTTAATTTATTACATTTGATGATAATATTACATACAGTATGATTTGTCGATCTTGGAACATATGATCAATCAATCTTGTGATTACACATACGCATGTTGATTGCTATAATAATAATAATAATAATAATAATAATAATAATAATAATAATAATAATAATTATTATTATTATTATTATTATTATTATTATTATTATTATTGGCAGTAGTATTAGTAGTTTGTTTTTTACCATTTTAGATAGCAAATTGTAAGATTATATAGTATACTTTAATTTATTGCGAATACTAATCGACCTAAGTTAGACAACCATTGAACATTAAGTAACATTGGATAGCTGTTTTGATCGTATTATGAAACTTTAGAGGAGTTCAACAGTGTCCAGTGTAGGGTCGTTACTTATTGAAGATAATGAAAGATAATTGCGTAATATAACGGATTTATTGAAGTTAGAAGTGTAAATCATTGGATAGTAACTCAGTGGTCTGAAACTTAAGCGATCGCAATGAGAAATGCAAGTCCTAGGTTCTACTGCCTTTGGTATCGTAGATGAGCACTAATCAATAGTCGCATACCAGGACGTAATAGCTTCATGTTTTACATTGGTTATCTAACTTATATCGGTTTATGATTTATTTCAACATGTCAGTCAATTAGTCAGTCAGCTGCAACGTAGGACCAGGCACGTATATGCATCGGTCCAAGTTGCCATACCGCATTAGCACAACAAGATGAACACCGGATTCATAGAGGTAGTTAATTCAGTGGTGGTAATATATAGAAGAAAGAGTGTGTATAAGGAGATAGTACAGGAAGAAAGAATTAGTTCCTAGAAAGAAAGATTTGAAGTGATTTTAATCTCTTAGTTTAAAGGAAGACAGAGAGTGTATACACCGACGCCATTGTGATCGATTCTGAGCCATGTCACCAAGAGTCTCCAACCATTGGTTACGATAGTCACGCGGACCCCAACCAAGCAGTCTACATCTACCAACATGGCTCAGACCAGAAGTTAGTGACTTCAAGCACTGATGCCACGTTTTGGTTTGGCCGCCCCTAACTTTCTTCCAGTCATCCCTAACACCGGTTACCATTGCGCGCCGTGGTAATCGGTGTTCAGGCATACGCAACATGTGGCCCAACCATCTCAGTCGATGAAGATTCATAACCTCATCAACTGATTTACCATCATTCCCTAGTACCCTGCGTCTAACCTCACTATTACTTACCCGGTGATCCCAGCAGATACCCGCAATATTTCTAAGGCACCTGTGGTCAAATACTAGTAACTTACGAATATCTTCTACTCTTAAAGGCCATGTTTCGCAGCCGTATAGTAGAATGGAACGAACTGCCGCGCAGTATACTCGTCCCTTGATTGATAGACGGATATCTCGCCTTCGCCATAGATGACGTAAGTTGGCAAAGGCCAAACGAGCTTTTCAAATCCGTGCTGAGATTTCGTCAGACACCAACCCATTAGGGCTGATCAGACTTCCAAGATAAGTGAAGTTGTCAACGCGTTCGACTACTTCACCCCCTATCCTTAGTTCAGGTGTTGACGCAGACCAGTCCTGAAGCAACAACTTGCATTTGGAGGGAGAGAAGCGCATCCCAAACATTCTAGCATTGTTGCTCAGTGCTACCAAAAGACTCTGCATTTCATCAGCGTCTTCACCAAACAGGACTATGTCATCTGCGTATTCTAAGTCAATAAGTGTACCTCCTGGTATGAGATCAATACCTGAGAATTCAGTCGATGAGAGCGTTGTTTCCATCAGTAGATCTATGATGAAGTTGAACAAAAATGGAGAAAGTGGACAGCCTTGATGGACGCCACTTGAGGTTGCGAGAGCAGATGACAGTTCGCCATAAGCCCTGACTCGACTAGTAGTGTTCGAGTAAAGAGCCTTCACGAGGTTTATGTACTTCTGAGGTACGCCTTTCAATGACAGACACTGCCACAGAACCTTTCGGTCAACAGAGTCAAACGCTGCTTTTAAATCAAGGAAGACCACTATTGTCGGACGCCGATAAGTATGTCTGTGTTCTAGAACCTGACGAATGGTGAATATGTGGTCGATGCAGCCACGACCAGGTCTGAAGCCAGCCTGATTTTCACGTGTTTGCAGCTCACGAGTCTTAGTTAGGCGTCCGAAAATTATCGAAGCTAGTATTTTAGATACTATATTAGTTAAACTAATCTCTCTGTGGTTGTCACAGGATGATTTTGACACTTTCTTAAATATTGGGACGATAAGTGATTGTGACCAGTCAGATGAGATGACGTCTAACTCCCAGATTTTAGCTAAAATATTAGTCAACCTAACTGTTAAAACTAGACCACCATCCTTAAAGACCTCTGGGGCCAATCCATCTGGACCAGCTGCCCTTCCTCGTTTCAGATTAGCTATAGCCTTTTGAACTTCAGCTAGAGTTGGGGGACCTACTTTAATGTTCCATTCATACTGTCTGGGAATAGAGGGTAGTTGTAGAGTAGCTGAAGGCCAACTGAACTGCTCCTTAAAATGTTCCGCCCATCGTTCTAAACGTCTGGACTGAGAGCAGATGAGAGTGTCGTCTTTTTCCGAAATAGTCTGACTTACACTTGATTTATTAATTCCAGTTTCTTTTATTAGTCTCTAGAGTTGTCTTGTGTTCCCTATAGCCGCCGCCTTTTCCATCTCTTTTGCTTTCGTTGCCCACCACTGCTCACGATCGTTCCCTAGACTTTTGCTTAATCTAGATCTGATTTCTTTACGCTCTTCATCGTGTTCAGAACCTGATGGGATGAGTTTACGAGAATCTATCAGTGCAATAGACCTTGAAGAAATCCATTGGTTCTTTGTAACCCTGTGGTTTAAATCACTAGTAGATGTCACTGCTGTTTCCACAGCTGCTTGTATGTCTTTCCAATCAACATCGGGGTCAGCCTCGTTTTCAGAACTACCTAAGTGTGACCTCAGTTGTTCCTGGAACCTACTTTTGGCTTTCTCATTACTCAATTCGGTTCTAATGAGTCTTTTTTGTGTGGCTTTTTTGCGTCCAGTGAGGCGCAAGCAGATGCGTGCTCGTACTAGGGCATGGTCGGAGTCCAAGCAGGTACTCCAGAATGAGCGACAATCATCTATCGACCCTCTCCAACGATGACTGATGGCAATATAGTCTATTTGGGTCCATCGTTGATTTGGTGCACTCGGTCGCCATGTTAGACGGTGTCTCTCCTTATGCATAAAGTTTTTGTTTGCTAAAAATAAACGGTTGTCTGAGCACAGTTGCAGCAGACGATCACCATTATCTGTTCTCTGTGCCGGAATACTAAAATACCCACCTAAATGTCTTTCTGTTTCGTTTAAGCTACCTACCTAGGCATTAAAGTCGCCTGCTACGAGTACTATGTCTGAACGTTTAGCCTTCTGAAGAAGTTCAGAGAGTTTTCTGTAAAATTCATCTTTCACTTCATCCGAACTGCAGTCAGTGGGAGCGTAGGCAGAAACGACGAAAAGGCAACGACGTGTGTCCCTATCCTTCCGAGTTCTTACGGAGCCGTTTAGCCGAACAGCGCATAGACGACTGTTAACGGGGATCCACTCTAATAGCGCTTGTTCCGCCCTCATGCTTAGTGCTATGCCTACACCTGCAAGTCCACGAGAACTAGCCATCGGGTCGCCAGATACACGGAGGGTGTATCTCGTCGGCACTCCGTTATGCCGAGGTGAGGTCAAGTGAATGACCACACTAGGATCCTGTATGCGTGTTTCGGAGACACAGCATACATCAATCGTACGAGATTCTAAGGTTTTAGCCAAGGAAGCCTGCTGACCGATTTGGCATAGTGTGCGTACGTTCAAGGCTCCAATGTGTAGTTTGGAGCGGGGTTTCAGTAGACCTGGGACAGTGTTTTGCGCACTAGAATCGTTGGCTGTGGTGACACTTGAGGAGGAAGCTAAAAGAGGGAGTTTAGATTTGAAAGTCGATGTAAGAGGAATAATAGGAATTGAAGAGTTAGGTTGAATTTGAATACAGTGGTCTTGAGTGCTGTTAGAGGTATGAGGGCGGTTATCACTTCCCGGTTGCCCACACCGTGGAAGGGTTCTGCTGGAGGTACCTGAAAAGGAAATTGGATTAGAGGTGGTCATAGTGACCTGAGAGCGTGACCGCAGTGCCCAAGGGACAGCTGCTTGAGGTCGGTCACACACGAGCTTTTTATGAGTAATTTTTGTGTTAGCTCCGTACTTGTTGAGACCTTACCGCCGGAGACGGATATCCGTGGGATAAGGCGAGGTGTGCATTTTTAGGGTCGACCTTTTCTAACCCCTCCCCTCCTTTTGGGAAGGCAGCATCGCTGTTATGCTGGTTGTCTGAAGGAAACACCTTACTGCTGTCACACCTCTGTACAGTCAGCAGTACGACTTCGCCTTCGGACCTTGGTTTTGTTGCTTTTAGTCTTACCGCTCTTCAACCGACCTGTCTGGCATGGTAGGACCTTGAGGAACGGTTGTTCCAGCCAGTATAGCTCAGTTGCTTCATCACGATAGGCAAGCCCGACCACCACGTCAAGGTAGCAACAACGGTCAGGATTTATTTCAACATATAAAAATTGATACGAGGAGGCATCAATTAGATGTGTGGGATACTGCCCGGTTGCCCAAACCGAAGACGGTGGTTTTCTTAGGGGGCTACACTCAGATTCTTTAACCTAGTGGTCTAATCCACAAGGTAGTAGAACAACGTCAGGAGATGCAGTGTCATTGAAGCCGGTGACCAACAATAGGTTCATACACTATTTGTTCATTCAGTATCCTGGAATCCATGCGCATCATTAGTTTGGAATCAGGGTTTTCCAATTCACTCAGGTGGACTCTCCGTGTTCACCAATCGCCGGACATTCGCTTTTTATCCTGTCAATTTCGTAAACAACACCCGTTGTGTTCGAAAAGGCAATGAGTAGAATTTCCCTGTCAGTGGTTGTATGCACATGGCCATGTGAGAGTATTTGTATAGGGAAAGCTGACTCTTCCCACTTTCGACTGTACCAGGGCATTTGTGGGCTTTATCATCTAAGTAACATTCAAATTCTTCACTCCTCCACTCCTCCTCTCCATACTGAGAATATTCTATTAACTATATTTCAACTGTCTTTATTGTATTATTAAACTCTTTGTACTTCATTTATACATTCAATTACAAAATATCAAATATTTTAGTAAATTAATCTCAATACAATTAAAATAATATAGAAGAATGTATAAGTGATTAATTCATTCATAATACAGATATTACATATTACATATTACATATTACATAATATTATCTAAATTGAAAAAAATACTTTGTAGGTTTAAACAATTTAAAGGAGATCATTTTGAACATTTTGTTGTAGGTATTGTATTGACTAAAGTTGTAAACCTTGTCGAAGTGTTTCATCATCTTTAAACCGAATAGACCACCGTATGTGTGTATGTGTGTGTGTGTGTGTGTGTTAAAAACTTGTGTAATTCGAAGAGATGACAGGGAGTTTTTTTTCTAAATCATTCATTATTGTTATCATATAGTGGAAAGTTTGTTTCAATGGTCGAGTTATATAAGACACTTGTATATTTGCCTCCAAATGCCTTAGTGTGGCTGAAGATGAGGAGAGTCACCTCTTACCTGTAGAAATGCTCTCACATGGCCACTGACTAGGGAAGTCCTACTCACTGCTGTCCTGTGTTGGGGATGTTGTTTACGAACTTGAGAGGATGAAAGATGAATGTTTGGTGCTTTAACCGGATTGGTGGATATAGAGAATCTATCTAAGGGAGTTAGAAAACCCTGATTCTCAATCATTGGTGCACATAGGCTTCGGGATCTTGAGTGAATATATGACGTATGAACCTACTGTTGATTACTGGCTACCATGAAACTGCATCTCCTAACATTGTTCCATTACTTTATGGATTGGGGTGTGGCCTCCTAAGAAAACCACTTGTTTTTCATTTTGGGCACCCGGACAGAATCCCATCCTTCACATTAGTCGAGTGATGAAGTTTGGCGCATACATATTTTTGTGCCCATTTGTACCAATGTTTATGCGTTTAAATAAATAAATACTTGTAATTAGTTCTCGAATTACTTCTAATTGCATTCTTTAATACTCATTTCAACTTCAATCTTCCATAGTATATGTATATATATATATATATATATATATATATATATATATATATATATATATATATATATATATATATATATATATATATATATATATATATATATATATATATATATATATATCTTCCACTTTAATGAAGTTGACCCTAGTGTTATTATCTTCAGAAAAACATTGAAGTATTTCAGTTGTACATGTTATTCAACTTGACTAAAAAAGACAAAGTCATCGATTGCAGGTTACAAATACACTGAGTCATTTCAACATTATTCCCTATATACCTTTACATTATTATTATTTATCCAAATACAACAGGTTACCAAAATATAAAATGCTTGATATATTTTTATGCAATCTAGGATATTTCCAGGGAGCCTAAACTGAAACAAGTAGTTTCATTGACAGATCATTCCCCTTGAGCATTCGAATAAACGGACTAATCTTCATGGTAGTGGAGCAGCGTCATGAAATTCAGTCCCGTGGTAAATTCGTATGCCATTCGTTCGTTCCTTTAAGATCCAGGAGCCTATGTAAACCGTTGATTTGGAATCAGGGCTTACCAACTCCATTAGGTAGATTCTCTATACCTACTAATTCGGACATTGTCTTTTCGTCTTTTCACTTTCGTAAATAACATCCCTGCCTCATAGAAGCAATGAGTAGAAATTCTGTGGTAGCAACTATAAACACGTAGCTATATAGAAGGATTTCATGTGTGTGTGTGTGAGAGATCGAGTGAATTATTCTCACCCTTGACTATACTATAGCATTTGAGGGGGGGGGTTCTTACTGTAATTTGATTTAAAAAGCTAGATTGATTTATTTCAAATGATTTTCAGTAATACAAAAAAATTGAGTATTTTTTCTTCTCTCTAACAGCTGGACGGCGTGATAGTTGTACTATGACTGCAGAAATACTTTCCACTTTGGCTAGTTTTCGAGAAGAAATGGGAGAGTTTGGTGATTCAAAAGTTCATTCAGATATTGTTCCTGCTAGTTCCAATTTTGGTCCCCATTTCGTTCATATACCCAATCGTACCGGTGTGTGTAATCCAATGCATAACGATGATACCAATCCTATTAAAAATGTTGTCAAACAGAAAACTACTCATATTCACAATAGTATGATACCTTCTAACTCTTCAATTCATCCGACTACTATTACTACTACTAATAGTATTAATACTACTACCACTACTGCTATTACTAATACTACTGCTACTACTAATACTACTACTAGTAGTAGTAATATTTATACAGTTGATCGATGTAGACTTCAAACTGCGCATTTTATTCAAAGTCATGCTGGGGAGATTAACAACAATGGAATATTAACAAATTCTTCTACACCAACTGTTTATTCTTCATGTGTACATCATGTTGGTGATAAAATTGGCATATCTATGTCACCAAATGATTATCGTCTTTTAACTGATCCTAGATTAGTAAATTATGTAACGGATAAAGAAACTGAAGCAAAAATAATCAATCAATAATTGTAATATTATTAGTAATGTGTTCTTTTGTGAATTAATAGTAATCATTGTTCACGTATTTCATATTATTATTACTACCCCGGTGTGTGTGTGTGTGTTTATGTGTTTGTTTGTTTGTTTATTTGTGTTTATTTTTCATGAAGTGTGTACGGATTTGTTTCTATGTGTTGATAAACTTCTTCTTTATATTCTTACACAACAACATCAACGACAGTCCATAATCATCAAAACGGCACCAGTATGGATCGTAGTTCAACATCTTTTTTTCTCTTCTATACAAATAATCGGTTTGATTGATGCGTTGATTTAAACTTTGTTGTTCATATCAAATATTCATTTATGAATGATGATTAATTTAACACCGCCTCTTTCTATCCCATTCTGTAGATTACATCAAACAACACACATACACATACATACATACATACACACACACACTTATTAATTACATGCGCCAGTCAACTCTCTCTCTCTCTTCATATTTATACATTTGACAACTGATTAGGGTTGTTACACATTTTTGCTAAGTGATTGATTAATTAATTAATTGATTCAATCATTCACTTACACTCATTAGTATTGGTACAATATACTTTCTTCTTTTAACTATTTTCATTCATTGAATGTCCTCTTTATATTCGTCTTTATATCTTCTTGTTATCTAGTTATTTCATGTAAGATGTGTTTGTGTTGTTTATATTGATCATGTAAGATATATATGTTGTGTTGTTTTTTTGAACCGATTTATTCATTATGATTTATCTACTATTGAATATTCTTGATGACACCGGTTAAAGTACGCATATTATAGGCAAACATACTCATAAATGCATATAAAGTATATAAGTATGCACACACACACACACACACGCAACAAGAACAATACTTTCAAGTCTATTCATGAATATTTCTGTCTTTTAGTAAAACTGTTACTCATTCCTATGTCTCTCCATTTCAGTTCCCTCCTCTCTCATTTATTCTGTACTTGTTTTTCCCACCGATTTATCTATTGACCTATCTATTTATTGACCAACTGATTGATCATTAGATTGATTAGTTTTTACTATTCCCGGTTAACACCTACCATCTATTGGTTATTGTTGTCAAGGTATTTTATTTTGAGTATCCTTCTTCTTATAATCCATTAACCTTTTTATTTTTTGTTTCTCGGTGTTTTGAATTTTGATCAATATATACATAGAGAGAGTTACATTGGTTTTGTCTTGTCTACACATATACACTTCGATAATTGAACGTATTCAAATTGAATTTGTGTGTGTGTGTGTGTGTATGTATATATATATGTGTAGTATGTGTACTGGTGGTTACTAATGTTTATTTATTAGTAATTCTATTCCCGGTCATTATCTTCTTTTAAAACTTTCTAATCATTATTGATTATTAGTACTAATTGATTGTTTTGTATTCTATTTAAAACTATGACTATTTGTTAATAATATTTAATAATATAATCGATAGAATTGGTGTTATTACTTCCTTATTTATTTGTTTTAACCTCTTACCATTATTAATATTATTATTATTATTATTATTATTATTGCTGTATTACTGTACGATTAGTAGAAGTACCGTTTGGTATACAGACATTATTCTACTACATTGGTCAGTGATTTATTTATTCATTCATTGAGACGTTGACTTCTACTACTACTTCCATGTGGTGGTTCTTTTTTTCTAATTCTAAAGAAAAGAGAATAAAAATAGATCAAATCGCACAATGTTTATGATTCATTGAGTTATGTGTATATAATATATATAAATGTGTGCTTGTTTGTGTTTGTGTGTGTGTGTGTGGATGGGTGACTGTCAGTTGTGTATTAATAGTGCTGTATGGCATTGTGCGTACATGAGTAGATACTTCTATGCTCGAACTGATCTTATCATCGTTATTACTGTTGTACAAGTTTCATTGGAAAAACGAGGACTTATAAACCATTATTTATGTAATGGACAATATATGTTCTATTATAGTTGACTAACAAAGAGAAAAAAGAATCCACATCACTGCTTATGGTTTCTTCTTGAATTTAAACTTTCAATTATCTTGTCTCTTTCTTTGTTTACTTGTATCCGTGTCTCTGTGTGTGTGTGTTCATGTATGTCTTCCTCATTGAGTTGATCTATTTCTATTTCAATCAATGAAATGATGTATTATGTAAGTGTCCGCTTCTCTGTGTGTTGAATAGGTGACCGCTTATTTCTTATCTTTCTTCCAAGCAGTATTGTTGTTGTTGTTGTTGTTGTCACTGCCAACACCATCGTCAATCTGTTTACTGCTGATTATTGTTAACACTGATGATGTCAGTGCACATTTTTCCTCCCATTATTATTTTAAAAGTGAATCTTTCATAATCATCTTATCATATACATATATATTGAATTAAAGTTTATTATTTATGTTATTACTTCTTTTCATAAAGTAACCTACATTATATTGTTCTTTATTATCCCCTATTTACAAGAATTACTTCTTTGCTATATATATATATATGTAAGCATTATTCTATAAGTACTGTTATTCATCTTCTATTTAACATCTATTGTTAACACTAATAAAATTTATTCATTTACAATAGTGTGTATGTGTTTTGGTGCAGCACAAACAATACTTCTAAAGATAGGATATAATGTATGTTGTTGTTGTCGTCGTCGTCGTCGTCGTTTTCGATACCTTCTTCTCCTCCTCTTTCTCTTTTTCACACGCACACACACACGCACGCACGCAAAAAGAAGAACATGCACCATTTTCATCTTTTTTTCTCTCTCTCACTCTCTCTCTTCTGACCTTCGGTTACTGTTCTGTCCAGTTTTGTTTTTTTTCCTAGTAACTAGTGTGTAGTTTTATTAAAGTGCATGTGTGTATGATGAGTATGTTCTTTTCTTTTCTTTTTTTTGGTTGATTTAAATAAAGATTTAATTTATTAAATATCATATAAATATTGATAATAATATTGTTAACAAATTGATAACATTGAAATAATTATTTCTTATTTAATAAGTAGTATATAATCGTCAAGTTTTTAAATTAACATGATGAGAATATTCATATCTTACTAGAATTTGATCATAGATGTCTTCGAAGTATATCTTGGAAACATCGAGTAAGTAATACAGTTGTTAGGAAATAGGTACTAGATAAGGATGACAGATCAATTGATGAAGTAGTGAAACTTTATCAGTTGAGATGTATGTCCAACCACCGAATGCCCCGACGTGCGATGTTTTGTAGTGTAGGAGTAGGTTGGAAGAAAGATAGAGGCGACCAGATCAAAACATGGAACAAATCCATGAAGTGACTGATAAGTGTGATAAGCCACATTGGTGGGTGTAGATGACCTGGTTGGGATCCGTAAGGCGATAGCAACTGATGTTTAAAGACCTTGAACGATATGGTTCAAAATCGTCTCCAATGGCGCAGTTGCATCCACTCTATGTGTTTTCCCAAATTCTAATCTTCTGAGTTCATGTCTTTCTTTGTTCTCTTTCCAAATTTATTTGACTGGATTGTACTTCTTGAATGACATGTTCAAACTTCAGTGTTTTCGATTACTGCTTATACTTTTACTACCCGCACCACTATGAGATTTGAATCTCTAACTTCATTTTTGTGTTAATTTCGTATATCAACTCGAACTGATATACGAACGTACGTACATACGGTGTTCTACGTTGTTGCTGTCTGGTTGACTATAATTTGGCGCGAAATTCACCCATTAGGCTAAATAGAGTTTTGGTTTATAACCCTCATTTTGTCCTAGTTATTAGGTGAACACTCTCAAGATCAGTTTAGCATCGCTCAAAGCTCGTTCATAAATTATACTCTCACCATTAAAACTTTGTCACAGTATTTGTGTAATTACTAATAATTGAACGAATTATTCTATTAATGAAACTAGATCTATTGGAATTCAACAAACCAGACATGATATACAACAATTCAATGATAATCATTTTCCAATAGATAAAGAGGTTAAGGATTTCGATGAACCTTAGTAGTCAACTTGACAACTAATTCGAGTTTGTTACGTAACAGGTCTGTTTATGACAACTGGAAGTGAGAATAAACAATCAAATGATTGTAATGGTAATTAGAGTAGCATAGATTGAATGAATCCTATCATGGATAAATCGAGCCCAGGTCATCAACCCAGGACCTGCTGGGTTCGAATCTCGTAGGGGGCGAGGTCGTGGATGGTCACTGCTGAGGAGTCCCACAATAGGACGAAACGGTCGTCCAGTGCTTCCAGGTTTCCCATGGTGTTTAGCTTCAACTAACTCATGATCTTAACCATTGAAATTATTAAAATGTCCACAAAACCCCTTCTGATATTAATCCATCAATTGTCTCAGACTTTATTGTTCCTTCATTTTTATACCAATCATTCTCTGTTCTTGTTCCCTTCTCTTCTACCTTCTTAACATTTTTGCTGTCAGGTATTCCACTTTCGACTGGTGACATATACTATTTATCTCTGTTGATATCAGTAGCACACACATTCAGGAGATTATATTGGCAGGAAAAAATGGTATAAAGACAAACCTTAAAAAAATCGTGACAAATTTCCAATCAACCAGGAGACAACTTTTATAAATAGATAGTTTATGGAAAAGAATGCATCATAAGGTGCAAACAAATTTTTGACAATCCTTTCAGTCGAAAAAAGAAACAATGACATATCAACTGGTTCTTATGGATAAAAAATTGTCCATCTCAAACACTTGAAGGGATCCAAATAGATTGATAAAAGTTCCCACAGTATCCCAAGTGGGAGTGAAGTGTAGATATAGAGACGGTTTTTTAGTTAGGATTTTCATCACGAAATGACATTACCTATAGTAGGAGAATACTTCTTAGCTATATAGGTGAATAGATTTTAGTTGATAAATATGATAGACGTCATTTGATTAGTTCTCCGATAAAATGTACTGTCATAAGATGACGGCTCTTTTTCTTGCGGATCAAGGACACTAGTCATTACTGTATATTATCAAAGATAAGTATTCCGTCATTCTAAAACTAATCCTACAAAGGAATTCCCACTACTCATACATGATAGTTAAATTTTGTGCAAAATCCTAAAAGTCACGTTCTCGATTCTGATTAGGTCTTCCTTGTATTATACTTTTACTCAGAGTTTTTGACCTAAAGGTCTAACCCACAAGGTAGTGGAGCAACGTAAAGAGATACAGTCCCATGGTAGCCACTGACCAACGATTAATTCATATGCCATTTGTTTCGTTAGGATCCAGTAGCTCATATACACTATTGGTTTGAAAATCAGGATTTCCCAACTCCTCTATGTAGATCTTCCATATCTACCAATCTGGTTAAATTACCAGACATTCACTTCTCATCCTCTCAATTTCATAAACAACAGTTATACTGCGAGAAGACCGTGAGTAGGACTTCGTTGTCAGTGGTTTTATGCACAATAGTCATATGATAGCATTTGGAGAGGGAGAGGTGACCTTTATTTACCCCTAATAAGTAATATAAACATTGACAAGATCATTTTAGTCTTATTCAATGATCATCTATAAATTATCATCTCATCAAGAATTCTTTTTGATGTTTAATTTAACCATATTCAATGATCAATTAATTGTCTAACAATTAATTTATATTTCTGTTCTTTTTTTATATATTCAATGCCAAATAAGTAAAATGTAACTGTCATTTCTTTCTTTTTTTCTCTTTTTTTGTTTTACAGAACAAAAGACAAAAAAAACGGCTTAACTAATTTTAGGGCGTGGTTTTTTTTTGGTTTGTTGTTGCTATGTTGTTGTTGCTGTGTTGTTGTTGTTGTTGTTGTCGTCGTCGTCGTCATCTAATCCAACAAGTACATACAAACATGTTATATTCAAAGGAAATAACTTATATAATATCTACATAGTAACTAGATATGTCTAAGAGACAAGAAAACATACATACATACATACATACATATACATTAATCTTTTATATTAGATAGAATTTTCTAGACAGAAGTTAATCTTATTTTATGTACCTTTTGTCATGGATGATCATATATTCATGAATTCCATATAGTTTTTGAATATAATTGAAATAATATATTATTTGTTATTTGTAAATGTATAAAAGTACTACTAATGATAATGACAGATATAAGTAGTATATGTCATTAATCGTAAGTGAAATATTCAATTATAGATGGTTAAGAAGATAGAAGAGAAAGAGAAGAGAGAGATACTTACTTACTTCCAATGGAGTATAAGCCTCCGACCAGCATTCTCCAACAGTGTGGAACTGTTTGGTATAGAACCTAGTGCGTTCTGATCTTTTCAGGAGTAAATCCTTTTTTTTTTAAGTAATTTTGTTGCCATAGATATCAAATTTCTCATCTTCAGTTCAACTGAATTCCACAACATCTTACGAGAACTTAAAGAATGCTTTTCACATTTTGACTAATTGAAGTTCAAGTGAACACTTCTGTTCTTTGGTTTTCCTCTTTTCCTTTGGTCTTGAGGATTCCAAGTGATCAGAGCTTGCCTTGTGAACTAATTGGGTGCTTTTCTCAATCTATGTCTTATTCATTTCCAGTGCTTCTTCCTGATTTCTTCCTCCAGTAGAATTTGGTTTATTCTCTCCTTCAGTAGATTGTTGATGATCGTGGAGAATAGAAAGTTATTGGTATGAAAATGAAGGAATAATCAAGTTTGAGACAATTGATGGTGGTCTAGCTTCAACTGACTCATGATCTTAACCATTGAAATTACTATAATATCCACAAAATCCATCTGATATTAATTGATGGATTGTTTGTAAATGGAGTATTTACTGTATGGTTTTTAGATATTACTAAGAGATTCTGTAATTTTTTTGATCAAATTCGTTTGATTGTTCCTATGTGTGTTGTCGTTCACTACGGTGACAGTCTTACTTTATTTGTGAACAGTGTGTAAGTAAATCTTTGTGAACATTTTAAGTAATGATGGTGTTTAGTTGAGATATCCGTAACCTAGCAAAAACTGTTGTTATGCCATTTAACGTAATAATCTGTGAGGTTAAATTTTTATATCACTGATGGATAGATACTATCCCACAACCATGAACCTACACTTTGAGCAGCGATTGTTTGCTGTGTTTTATTGCCTAATATAGTTACTAGGTTAGGTTATGCACCCCCTACGTATTAGATACACTGCCCCGAAACTTTGTTTTCGTTGCGATGATACAAATTGGTTATATGATGAGCGGAATGGATTGATACATTCTACAGTCGAAGTATAGGTCAGGTTGAACTTCTAAGAATTTTCGGAATGTTTGTAATAATGTAAATAGAGTTGAGACAAATGTTTAGCCACAAATTTCTAGCATTCAGGATTTAATATCTTACTAGTAATGATATAAACATCATACATGCTGGATAGATTGGTGTTCATACGGACTGAATACTTACTTACTTACTTACTTACTTACGTCTGCTAGTCCTCGTGGAGAAGAATATACCGCCCACCAGCACTCTCCATCCAACCGCGTCTTGGGCAATCCTTTCCAGTTGTTATTCATCCTTTTCATATCTGCAAGGATGACACGAAAAGTTTGAAGCGTTCAACATTATTTTTAAACTCCACCTGTAGCTCTTTTAGAGTTGCTACCAGTCCCAAGGCTGGGTAAAGGAGTAGGGTTGAGCATGAGGTCGGTAACCCCATCCCGTAGAAAAACTCTTTCTAAATAACGCCAACCAGATTAAACGGACTCAATAGCTTAGTGGATACAGCTTTGAGATTTAAAACGAAAGATACTTAGTTCTAGTCTTAGTATTAATAGCAATACAGAGATATAGTTACATCCAAGTAGGGAGAAATTAGTCTACTGGATTCGACTGCTAGCTATAATCCTTCTATTCTACGTAAGTTGTACCATATTGACTATATCAAGACAGTCCGTACAGGATGCACAAATGTCAAAAAAGACCGATGAAATGTCAAATCTTAATCATAACAACGGGATAACTTCAACTCTTTCTAATAATGATGTAGATATCATACAATATGAACGAGCTAATGGCTTTGTGGTCTTATCAGCTCAGTGATCAGTATATTGGATGTTTGATATAAAACGTACAGGACACAAGCATAATATGAATATTAATACTGAGATACAGGTAAATTTAAATGAAGAAAACATTTGTCTGAAATTTCACTGTGATATACACAATCCATCTATTTGCTACTGTAGCGATTTGGATAACTCTCCCGGTTTCCTACATTGTACGAGCATTCCATGTACCTAAATTATTGGTTGCTCTGATTGTCAGAAGAGGCATTATCCTCGTGACTTCCGAAGGTACTTGATTTTCAATATGAAGACCTTCTAACTCCAAGGGCAGAGTTTAAATGGTTTGAATTATTTTTTTCTGGTTAGCATTTTGTTTTTCAGTGAGTTAGTTTTCTACGGGATATGGTCGTTAACCCCATACTCAAACTTCCTCTTTTATCCAAGCTTGGGACCACAAGTAGCTCAAGAAGGGCTTCAGGTGGGTTTTATTTGTTACTGGTTTCACTTATTAGGTTTGAATTGTTTTTTCTGGTTAGCTTTCCCGAAAAGATTGTCAACATTACCCAGAACTCATACGATGGACTACAGTGCAAAGTGGTGCATGAAGGACATCTGACAGATGCATTCCAAGTAAGGACCAGAGTGAGACAAGCCTATCTACTCTCCGTCTTCCTCTTGTTTCTGATGGTCGACTGGATTATGAAGACCTCGACATCTGAGGATAAATACGGAATACAATAGACAACTCAGAACCAATTAGAAGATTTGGACTTCTCAGATGACCTAGCTCTCCTATCCCATACACACGAACAATTACAGATGAAGACAACTAGTGGAGCATCAGCCACTGCGTCAGTTGGCCTCAAGATACACAAAGGAAAAAACAAGATCCTCAAATACAATACGAAGAACACCAATTCAACCACTAAGTGTGGCGAAACTTTTGAAGATGTGGAATCCTTCACGTACCTGGGAAGCATCAGCAATGAACAAGAAATTACAAGTATTTAAAAATAGTTTTCTATGCAAGATACTTAACATCCATTGGCCAGATACCATCAGAAACAGCCTACTGTGGGAGAGAACAAACCAGCTTCCAGCTGAACAGGAAATTAAGATAAGACGATGGAAATTGATAGAGCATACATTACGAATATCACCAAACGGCATCACGAGGCAAGCGTTTACCTGGTATCCTGAATGAAAACAAAAAAGAGGAAGGCCAAAGAACACACTGAATCGGTGATTGCAAGTAGACACCAAAAGGATGAATAACCACAAGATAAGAACTGGAAACGATTGCCCAGAACAGGGTTGGATGGAGAGTGCTGATAGACGACGGCCTGTTACTCCTCCATAAAGAGTAACAAGCGTAAGTAAGTAGGTAAGTAAGTTTACTTATATTGTCAACTTATCTATGTATCTATTACTTATACTCTTTTCGATCTTATTTTACAAACATCATACAAAATATGTATTAGATAAAAATAAATAACCAGTTACTAATTAAAACAAATGAATGAAATCATTCATCTATTGAACTTTGATCATAACATTTAAATAATCAAAGTATAATCTTCATTTATCTTAAACTTATTGTTAGTTTTATTCGTGGATTAGTTGAAGTTAGACATTAACACCATTGGATGCCGGCTCAATGGTCTAGTGATTGAGTTCTCGCGCGCGAAACCAGTAGGTCTTGGGTTCGGATCTCGCAGGGGGCGAGGTCGTGGATGCGCACTGCTGAGGAGTCCCACAATGGGACGAAACGGCCGTCCAGTGCTTCCAGGTTTTCCATGGTGGTCTGGCTTTAACTAACTCATGATCTTAACCATTGAAATTATTCTCATATTCTTTTTAGCGCGTTCACTAATAACCAATAGAAATTGTTGATATGAAATAAAACAATCATTTCATTCGATGATATTAATTGTGATTTTTGGTAGTTAATCTTTATCTTATGGATCATTAGGTCATGAACAATGTTATGTTTATCAAGTACATCTTAGAAATGGATCTAATTCTAATGATCAGGATATTCATTATTAATCTGGAAAAAAAGTAGATAACATATGCAGTATTGGTGTGATTTGAGATGTTGGTTAGTGGCATAGTTGAATAGGATCATTGATGAATATCGTGGATCTGATGCAGATGGAAAGGCATTGATCGACAAAACAGCAGTAGTATATCTACAATTGAAGAATATCTCGAACTCAAAACAACTGTCGGTCATCCAACACCAAGGTGAATGCAAATGTCAAGACATTTCTACTGTATGTGGAGGAAACCTGGAGAATTACGAAAACCATCATCAAGAAGATGTAAGTGTTGATCAACAGCTGTCTACTCATAATACTTCGAATCCGTTTTTCAGACAGACACTATCAACAACAACCTACTATGGGAGACAACAAACCAAATTCTAGTGGAGAGAGAAGTCAGGAAGAACACACATTGAAGAAAGCATCGAATTGCGTCACAAGCCAAGCTATGATCACTTGAAATCCTCAAGACCAAAGGAAGAGAGGAAGACCAAAGAATACATTACACACGAGAAATGGAGACAGATATGAGAAGAATGCACCACAATTGGATAGAAGTTGAAAGGAAGGCCCATGACAGAATGGGTTAGAGAATACTGGTCGGTGACCTATACTCCTTTGAACGTAACAGGCGTAAGTAACAATCTCCGCAAAACTCCTCTCTGATTAGAAAAAAGACAAACAAGCTTTAATATGGATATCTTACAAAAAAAATAATGTTACTTGATTGAAATATGAATTCTTCATGTTAATCATGATCATAATAGATTGAATGAGGTTTTTTAAATCCCTTGCAACAGGTCATTGTCTTTTTCAAATGTGCTTTAGTTGCTTTCATCCGATACTTCGGTTTTGGTTTAATGATGATCGATGATACTAATGATATTGAAGTTATACACATGGATGATTGGATTCTATCTCATTGGTATAAATTTTAGTCATTCAGCACGAAACCATAAGGTCGTGAGTTCAATTCCTGCCGGGGTCATGAATGTGTATTGCTAAGGTGTCCTACACTGGAACAATACAACTGTCTAGACCTTCATAACCTTGAATGATGGTCTAACTTACCTTAGTTCATGATTTTAATGAAATTTAATAATCTTCACAACCTTTTACTGATAATTTGATCTTGTTGAATTGTAATTAGTATTACTGATCCATATTAGGCCAACAACAAAGTTTTCTCTAGCAGCAATTTGAATGCTGGAGTTGTTTTGTATTATTAGTTTAAAAATAGGGGCTTATTATGCTTGAGATGTATAATGGTGATAATAGATAGCTGTCAGGTTACCCCAGCCGGCATAGATTTTGTGCTATTTGGGACTTGTTCACAAGGTATACCAGTAATTTTGAGGCAACTATTGGTTCTCGGGGATTCGATCTTGTGTCACATAGCTTCAAAGTCAATGTCAGTCTCAGTTTATAGGAGTTTCCAGTTGACTAGTTTTAGCCACCACCTTACATCTTAACATAGTGCGAGTGATGTTGAGCCACCTAGACTAGTAGTAGCCATTTTACAACCTGATCAATAGAATTCGGTCATAACTAAGTAGTACTTGAAAACTATGAAACTGGTCACTAATTAGTGCTCAATCATATTCAGCGGAAATTTCTAGATCACATTTGTATTTTTCTTCTATGTTAAGACCTTTTGTTTAATGTGTTTATTGGGATGAATGGAAGCATTCTGTTTCTGTAATAATTGAAAATGATATTACCTAATCATATTGTTGAATCCTGTGTTAATTAATATCATCAGTCATAGATGTTAATTCCGCCTGTAGCTCTTCCAAAGTTACTACCGGTCCCAAGCTCGGGTAAAGGAGGAGGGTTGGGCATGGGGTTAGCGACCCCATCCCGTAGAAAACTAACTCGATAAAACAAAACGCTAACCATAAAAAGTCATAGTTGTTACCATCAAAGTATTGATCTCATGTTTGATTGCCTGTAGACTTGAAATATTTTCACTGATTGATAACTTCATAGTGATGATTCAATTCTTACAACCAAGTTTTCATGTGATCATCACTGCTTTTCTACATATGTTATATTGCTGTAGTTTACAATAATTCTGAATAGCAAGTTATTGAATGATTGCTTTAATATGAACCGATCCCATGTGAACGAATAATACATGATGCTTTACCAATAATACCTCACTGTAACTAAAGAAACAACGAGAAAACGAAAGAATCAAATTGATGAAGATGTTCAAGAGAAGGAAAAAATTCTCTTTTCGAGGATGCCATTTACTGAAGGTGTACAGTCGTATTTATAGGTAATGTTTTACACGTATTCATCCATTGTAAAAACCGAAGAGTTTTATACAATTATCAAAGATTACAAACTTATTCAAGTGGAAGTCAATAAGAATATTATAACTTGAGGCCTGTGTGCTCTGTTCATGTACAATGTAATGATACCGTCAATTAGAGAGCAGTGAATTTTCGACCGAACCAATGACGCATAAAAGAATTACGAACAGTTCAAAGTCCTTATCGGTCCTGCTTCCTGTCTAGCTCTACCTGTCAAATCCAGAACACCAATCTCAGCCTCTGCCGTTCATTTCAAACATACTGGGTTTATATGCCAACCAGACAGACCACATCGTACCATAAAATAGGAAACAACATTTGTACAAGATTTAGCCAAATGTGGCTGTGAATGTGGGAGATAGTAATTGATAGATCGGGCATAACTCAAGAATGGTAAATCCTAGAATAATAGTTCATAAGTCAAAATAAAGCTCATAATAAGAAGGATGCGAATATGAATGGTTTAGTTACTTAACCACTAAACGATAAAAGTATACGTATAGTATTTGTTCATAAATGGATCCCAAAAGTTCTCATTCATTATTCTTATCGGGACATATCAGACAATCAAGTGGTAAGGTGGTGGTTGGAAGAAGTGGACAGGAAATCCTAAATCTAAGTTGTGTGATATTTGTCACTCTTCAGCAAGGCAAATCTGTAATTGTGAGAGAACTGATACTCTTAATATTAACTCAATAGAATTCGATCTACACTAAGAGGGATCTGACACACATGACATTGCTCAATACCCAGTAATGATTTGATTGTAGAATAAAGTAATATTGAACAATATAGTCAAGATTATCAAAAGATTTCAACTATTGAATATAATCATTCATTAATAAGGGGTGTTTTGTTTTAATGTAATTAGATTGTTTTCATGTATTGAATCTATGGAGGGTTGCATCATTGAACAAATAAATCAAAAATCAGAAGAGGTTCTGTGAAGATTTTAATAATTTCAATAGTTGAAATCATGAGTCAATTGGAGTTAGACCACCATGGAGTTCTAGTGAGAAGCCGTGACCAGTGAAGTTCAACCAGGTATGTTGTGAGATAGAAACTCACTGAAGACAATGGTAGATGTGTCGCTCAATTTCGTCGATTAGTTAAAGTTAGACAAAAACACCGTTGGATGCCGGTCAGCTCAGTGGTCTAATGGTTGAGCGCTCGTGCACGAAACCGATAGGTTCTGGGTTGGAACGAGGTTAATGGGAATCGTGGGTCCTCACTTCTATGGAGTCCGATACTGGGAGGAAACGACCTTCCAGTGCTTTCAGGTTTTCCATGATAGTCTAGCTTCAATTGAATCATGATCTCAACTATTGAAATAAAAAATCATCAATAGCTTACATTATGTAATGGTTTTAGAATTATTAAGTGGTTTTAATCAATGGAATAAGAGCTAGAGATAACTGTCTACCTAATAAAGAAGAGGAAGAGGATACTTGCAATTTGTACAAGTTCAACAGGTACTAAGACCATGAGAGAATAAGAGATTGAGTATGATTATTCTGTACACAGAGTTTGGTTTTTGAAATGAAAAATTGCTATAACCTCAGTTGTACACAAATTTCTTATTCAAACCTTTCTAGAACCAGTTCTTTCTTATCAGAATGGTTTTTGGAGATTTTAGTAATTTAATAATTGAATTCATGAATCAATTGAAGCTAGACCATCATAGAAAACCTGGAGACACTGAACGGTCATTTAATCCTAGTATGTGACTTCTCAACAGTGCACATCCACGATTCTGCCTCACAAGATTCGAACCCAGGACCTATCAGTCTCGCACGCGGACGCTTAACCTCTAAACTTCTGAGCCGATCGGCATCCAACAGTATTAGTGTCTAACTTCAACTAATCCATGAAATTGTGCGACACATCCACCATTGTCTTCAGTGAATTTCTATCTCACAACATACATGGTTGAACTCCACTGGTCATTGCTTCTCACTAGAACTCCAAGAAATACTTCTTAAAGCCAGTCACTAATGAAGGTTCTAAACTAGAATTCACGTGGTGATGTGACCTGAATTAATATTGTGCTCGTTGACTGAGCTGTTAATCGATTTATATTGATCTTTAGATAACTATGTAGGATAGTAATCGGGTAATCGTTTCTCAAAAATGATATAATCGAAAAGATTTTCTTCTATGAAATGCCTTCACTCTTCCTAATGAAACAGAACTAGGTCAAAAACTCGGAAAAATACTTAACATTAACTTGAATCAAAACTGTAATATAACAATTCTCTTTATATAACAATTAATTTGACTTTGATTGAGATCATGAACCGAATGATGTTAGACTGCCATTGAAAACCTGGATGCACTAGACGACCGTTTCATCCTATTGTGAGACTCCTCAACAGTGCGCATCTACAATATTGCCCTGCAAGATTTGAAACCATGACCTTGGGCCTCGCACGCGAACACTTAACTTCTAGACCACAAAGCTGGTATCCAACGGTATTAATATTTAACTTCAAGGACTGATTTCTAATCTTGTGAGGCGAGATCATGAATGTGTACTGTTGAGAAGTCTTATACTAGAATGAAATGGCTATCCAAATGCTTTCAAATATTCCATGATGATTTCACTTCAATGGACTCAAGAATCATTAGAAAACCCTTTTTTTTGATTAAAGAAATACAAAACAAACAAACTTTAATGAATAATGATCGTTCTATATTGATTAATCATTAAAGTAATTAAGTTTAATCAAAACAAATTACTTTAGTCAATTGTTTTGTTTATTTCATTGAAAACAACAACAACAACAACAAAAATTAATCAATAAACTAAAGAACAATTAAACACAATGATGGTTAAGTAATAATAAAATAAGATAGATAATGACTAGTAGTGGAATCTAGTTGGGATTCGTCAAATGGATGTACCACCTGCATCTCAGAGTTAATGTTCACTATGGGATTCGAACCCAGTATCGTTTAGTTCAAATACTATCGTGTTATTCACTTAGTTACTGAATTCTGATAGACATCTGCCTGTTCAGTGGGGGGAGCGGAAGTTTAAATTCACTTGGTGTTGTATTTACTTGTATCTTCCTATTGTTATTCAAGACTGAACTTGATCAGTCGGTTGTTGGCCTATATGCATCTTGTACGGATTGTCTCGATATATTAACTGTGTTGAATAATCTAAGAGAGATTGATGTAATGTTAGAAGTTATTTATAAAGGTTGTAGTAGTATAGTGTGTGCTACTGATATCGATAGATATAAGTAGTATGTGGAATCAATTCAAAATGAAATGTCTACGAGCAGAAGGATAAGAAGATCAAAGAAAAGAGAACGAGAACAAAGAATGATTGATATGGAAAAGAAGCAACAACAAAGTCATAGACAATTGATGGATAGTTTTCAAATGAACTATTCACTGTACGGTTCTCAGATCTTATTAACAGATTCTGTAATTCGGTGTTCGGATATATTCGATTGTTCCCAGTTGTATTCTCCTTCACTACAGTAAAATTATTTTGATTTTCAATGAACTGCCGAAGAGAACTGTGTTCTGTATCCATGAACAAGATAGGGAAATACTTCCGTTATTTATTATCTCAATGTGATTTCTTTATTTTAACCGTCCTTTTAGAATAATGTAAATTGTCCCCAAATGTCCTGGTATGGCCGCATGTAGGGAGAGTCAGCTCTCTCCATAAATGCTCTCACATCGCAACACGTATACAACCACTGATCAAGAAAGTATTACTCTTTGCCTTCTTGTGTTGATGGTGTTATTTACGACATTGAGAGGACGAAGAACGAATCTCTAGTGCTTTCACCGCGTTGATGGATATGGAGGATCCACCTAGGGTAGTAGGAAAACCGTGATTCCCAATCAATACTTCTTATGAGCCTTAGGATTCTGATGGAACATATGGCGTATGAACCTATGGTTGGTTACTGGATACCATGGAACTGCATCTCCTAACATTGCTCGATTACCTGATGGATTAGGCGTGTAGGTCAAAGGCTCGGAATATTCCCTCTTAAGAAAACTAACTGTTTCGGTGTGGACACACGGACAGTATTCCAGATCTCACAAAAATCGAATGATTTATGTGGCACTTTTATATTCTGTACCTCCTTGTACCAATGTTTATTTGTTTAAATCAATAAACCTGAACTATTCTATTCCACAAATCTTATTATATGACCAATGATTTAACACCCCCTGATATAGAAACCATCATCAGGCTTATGGAATAGTAAGCTATTCTAAACATAATAGTTTTGGAGTCAGATTTATTTGAGAGGTTTCACTATACGACGATACAGTTGGTCAATCAAAAGTCAACAAATGAGAGGGTAATGAATCTTCTCGTGTTGATGGTGTTATTTACGAAATTGAGAGCACGAAGAACGAATCTCTTGTGCTTTCACTGAGTTGGTGGATATGAAGGCAATTGTCAAATGACTATCATTAGACAAGAAATGCTTCAATATTCTAAGGAGTAGATATATATGTACATATATATCCTTATATCGAATAAACTTGCTCCTTCATTCTAAATCTTCTCACTGAGTAGTTGGTTAGGGACTTGCATATAAGAAGTTTTGTGTATCAATATTAAACTCACACAGCCCCCATGGCAATCGGTAATGCAAATGGATCAACTGACTTGTCATAAACAAACAGTAATTTCTAAAGAACTGTGACCAACCTATTTTACAATTTATTGGGTAAATGTATGTTACTATCCAGAGGTCCTATTCAATGGTTCAATAAAATGATTAATAATACAATGTAATGATTCTTTACAATTAGTTTATCATTATGGTTTCATATCAAAACATTAGTGGAAATAGTTACATTATAAAGATGTCATCACAGACTAACCTTTGTTGAACAAATCTAATGAAACCTCAAACCAGTTTATATGTGTTTCATCTTAATATGAGATTGATCAATAGTGACCATGTATGACCAAATCAGGATTCGAATGAGAAATCATCAATTTACAGTGTAGGTTTTTAACCTTTAAACCATTGAATTGCTGTTCAATGATGTACACATACAACTTCAATCATTTCCTAATGTCAGTGGTGGGTAACTTAATGTCTCACACTCGACATGGTTGAAATCCGTTGATCACAGCTACTTACTAGAACCCTGACTTAATGGTTTAAATGATAAGTATTTATCAAGGAATTGGAAGATCTTGTATTCGAACCTTGATGCGTTTACTGGTATTTAATGTTTCACATTAGAACAAAACAGTTGTGTATTGCTTCCTGGTTTTCAAAAATGATCTAAGTTCAATTCAGTTGTAAATGATTACTTACAGGCAAAGCGTTAACAGTTTATATATAATACTTTTTAATCGTGATAATAACCAGTTTACATCGGAGATTCCGGTTAGCTTTTGATGCTTGGTTATTAAGAAACAAGTGAGTTATTCAAATATGAATGGTTCCATTTGTTAGAACAGTTTCTGAGAAATACGATGGAGCCTAAAAAGGCTTTAAAGGAACTGAAGAGTTTCTATCCAATTAGAACATGATGGAGCTTTCTAGAATATCATCGTGGCATGATACTATTAGACATTAGCATAACTTGCCTCTTTGTGGATTGGCTAAATTATAATGTTGGTATAACAAACGCTAATATCTATAAATACCCATGATTTTCTGTACATTTTGATACTTACCCAACAAACACTTCACCAGTCTTCTTCTGTCTTCTGATTTTACAACTCTAGGGGTTCCATACGTTCGAGCACCATAGTTGCATACTGTACTCTACGTTAATCAAGTAGCAAACATAACACTGTTCTCAACTTGATTCTTAAATT